>JAODAN010000003.1:1487500-1939404 GCA_031326905.1 Papiliotrema laurentii
ACACACCTTTTTCGATTTCGAAGCCGCTCAAACGGACTTGAAACTTTGGCGGAAGGGCGAACCAGGGATCGTCCGCATCACCCATCATCTTCTGTCAGCCTACGTACATATCGTTGCGATTCTGTTTGCACGGCTCACCAAAGAATCCAGGGGCTGTTGTACAGTGCTTACAGTATCCGCGTTCGGCGACCAAGCGACGTAAGAGCATTTGATATTGTGCGTCTTGATCTGGTCTTGTAGCGTTTCCCACGTCGAACCATCCAGCAAGGACTCTCGGTTCGATGAATCATTTTGCTGCAGCGTGGCGGCCGAATACCCACATATCGCTATCAGATTACGGGTCTGTTTCGATCTCGACAACGCTTCTGGCGAAATCGCCAGTTGTTGGTACACAGAGTCAAGTACGATCCGGCCTGCAGAAGGCGTGAGATCAGCCCAGCAAGATGGCGGTGACTGTGACGGAGGGAGATATGCAGGTAGATCAAGAAGCTGCCGTCAGAGGTTTTCTGGAAGAGTTCACCCACCTCGATACCGCCGACGATTCCGCTGAGTAAGTAGCTGATGTTCTTCTTGTCATCGTCTATGGGCTCCTCCGCATCGAAAGCCGGCCAGCGGATGTTGCTCCGGTATCCTGAACCTTCCTTTGAAAACCTCAGTGCGAGCTTAGGTAGGGATGTCAGGAAAGCCGAGGGAGTTTGATAATCGAGTGTGTGGTGCCGATTCTTGATGCAAGCGATACCTGGGGCTGGGGTGATGAGAATTCCGAGCCGCAACTGAGAGTTTGTGAGCTTCGGGTTCCTACGTCTCAGACGGCGAGGGGGCAGACCTACAGAGTCGTTGTTGGGATGCTTCTCCATGAGACGCTGTACCAGTTTATGAATCACCCCATCGTGTTCGATGAGCTTGATGTAGCTCTCCTGAGGGAGACTTCCAGAGTCAAACACAAACGTTGCCAGGTGGAAGGCGGCCTTTCTCGATTGAGCGGTAGACGATTCGGCTTGGTCTGACGACATTTTGGCGAGCTCCTATCGCTCTAGATTGGTTCTCAAATGAACTCGAGCGATTGTACCGATGCTGATAGGTCGGCAATGAAATGGTATGAGGATTGATCGGGAGGGATGGGTAGAGATGAAGAGATAAGAGTAAGTCGCAAGGTGAGGGTTGGTGGAGTCCCCGCGGAACTTGTTAACAGCAGGGAACCAACCCCTCATTCACCCAAGAGTCAGTCCAGATGACGCGTCGAGATCTTCCTCCTTTTATACCATCACCTTTATCATCCTTGACCAGGGCAATCTTACAGTAGATCAGAGATGAGTAGGGCCAGGAGATAGTCGCGACACGGATCATATCGCACAAGCTCGGATAGCAACCGCCGGCATACGGACTATCGATACAGAGTGTCAACATGGGTCAGTGCCGTCGATCTTCCGGGATGGCTGCTCTGAAATTAACCTCCAGAACCCACAATCCTCAGAGGTGAGCCCCAAAAGCGAGTTATATCCACCTACTGATCCGAACATCAGGTCTGAATGACAAACTGTGAGCCAGGACGCAGTGGATCACCACGGTTGATTCTGACAAACAGCTATGACCGCCGAAAAGCGGCAGCGGTCGAGCTGGAGAAGTAAGCTAGGCCGACATCTCGAGACGGAGTGTCACTAATAGCACCCAGGCTCGTGCTTTCCTCGGATATGACGAGGATCACGCAGATCATAGACCAGCTATGTGCCATGTTCACCTCGACCACTGCCCCTTTGCATTCCAGAAACGGAGGTATGTCGTGGCACCATCAGCCCATGAAGAACGATAAGAGTCTATGTATGTTGAATCCACGACTGATCTGCAGGTCTCATTGGTTTGGCCGCGACGGCGATCGCTCTGGGTCAAGACTTTAGCCCATTCCTGGGAACGATCATCCCGCCTATTCTGTCTTGCTTTCAGGATCCAGAAAGTCGATTAAGGTATCACGCCTGTGAATCTCTGTACAACATGTCAGACCTCTTGTCATCTCTAGTGCCATAATTCTGACCAACAGCGCCAAAGTCAGCAAAGGAGAGATCCTGGTTCATTTCAACGAGATCTTCGATGCCCTTTCAAAGGTTCGTCAATGCCTCCTTGCCCGCGGTTTGCCCAGCTCATCCTTAGCTATCGTCCGATTCGGAGGCATCGGTCAAGAATGGAGCCGAGCTCCTGGACCGTCTCATGAAAGATATTGTTGCCGAGGCAGCACCTAATTACATTTCCGCGTACTCCGGAAACGTCAACCTAAACCTTCCTCCTAAGATCGGCGAGCCGAGCTCCGATGAACACGGCGATGGAGAGACTATCGAAGAAGACAAGAGGGCGTTCTCGCTAGCGCGCTTCATTCCGCTTCTTGCTGAGCGAGTCTACGTCATTTCACCATACACCAGGATGCACTTGGTCTCTTGGTTGATGGTACTCGATTCCGTCCCTGATCTGGAACTGGTAGCTTGGCTGCCAGAATTCCTCGATGGACTGCTGTGAGTGCCTTACCTCCCGAAGCTCTCGGAATACCGCTGACGCACTCAGCAAGTATCTCGCCGATCAGAACGTCGATGTGCGATTGGCGACAGAGAACGTGCTAGCCGAATTCCTCAGAGAGATCAAGTACATCGCAAATGTACAGGAAAAGCAGGCAGAGGCGGATCGCGCGAGAAGAGAAACCGGGTCGGTGAGAAGAAGGGATAGCAAGCAGACCATTGAATCGGGGGTTGCAGACCCCGACGAAGCGATACAAGACGACGACGAAGACCTAAGCGCCACCATCGAGGAAGTCTCATTGACGCAAGGTGAAGGTGCGGACCACGAATGGGAGGGAGAGGGCTCTGGAGCTTGGGTGCCGGGACAAGGCGTCTTTGTGGATCATGCGGCAATAATGGACATCATCATTCAACACCTGTCATATCCAGGCAGGTCTCATCGCTAGGGCCGCCGTCAAGCGCTAACCTTCAGATGAGCTCGTTCAATCTACAGCTATGGAGTGGATTTTGACATTCCTCGAATTCGCTCAGAATACCGTCGTCGCGTTCACACCGCGGATCGTGCCCGCCATTCTGCCGAATCTTGCTTCTCCACAGTACGTGGGAAACTCGTCCTAGACACCAGTCGCTGACTGCCAGCCGTCACATAAAGTTGGCAGCGCACGAGACTAACGGGAACCTCTACCGGGTCATTCAGTCACTGCCCTTGCAGGTCGTCAATCCGCCTCAGCCACCGACGACATCAGTTGTTCAACCGTCTCCCGCTGGCGCTGTTCCTCCGCCCACTGCGTCTGCCGCCTCCCATGCCGGCTCTCCGCCTTCATCCCTTTCTAACGTGGCCACTCCGGTTCCACCCAGTACCATCCGTAAAGATTTCGCCAATCCTGACTCTTCGGACAATCTACCGCAGAAAACTGTCAATGACCCATTGGACATTGCTTCTGTAACATCGCGGGAATCAATCTCGAAACCGCCCTCCAGTAACGTCGCCATTGCTTCATCATCATCGGCAAGCAACGTGCCAACGCTCAAATCGAAGCCTGCCCCGAATGCCACCATTTCGGAGCCGGTCACACCTGTGAACACGGAGTTTCCGAGTTCAGCGAAGAACAGGTCTCGCCCGGCGTCGCCTGGTTTGCAGCCTCCTCCGAAGAGTCCTATTGCAGAGACAATCGGAGACGATGATCCGTTCGACGTACGCGAAACAGTCAATGTGCTGACTTTGCAATTCTTAAGCGATCACGCGGAGACGAGGATAGCAGCGCTAGAATGGCTTTTAATGTTGCACCTGAAGGCGCCAACCAAGGTCAGTCTTTGCCGCCAATGGAAGCCAAGCGTCATCTTGCTAAGACTCAGATCCTCTCCAGGGATAGCGGTACATTCCCAGCGCTGCTCAAGACGTTGTCCGATCCCTCAGAAGACGTAAGTGACACGATTCAAAGCAAGAGTGGTGCTCATTGTCAGGTGGTCAAACACGACTTGCAGCTTCTTGCCCAGATATCAGCATCATCGGAAGACTTTTACTTCACGAGCTTCATGAAAAACGTTCTCGAACTTTTCTCGACAGATCGCCGACTGCTCGAGACCCGAGGGAGCTTGATCATTCGTCAATTGTGTCTGCATCTCAATGCCGAGCGGATCTTCAGGACCATTGCGGAGATTCTGGAAAAGGACGATGACCTGGAATTTGCCTCGATGATGGTGGTGAAGCTGAATATGATCCTGATCACCTCGCCGGAGTTGGCGGACTTCAGGAGACGTCTGAAACACTTGGACTCAAAGGCAAGTCTGTCAGAGGGTCATCGGCGAACGATCACTGATTCACAGGACGGGCAGATGTTGTTTTCCTCTCTGTACCGATCGTGGTGCCACAATGCTGTCGCAGTGTTTGCTCTGTGCTTGTTGGCACAAGCGTATGAGCACGCCTCGAACCTGCTTCAGATTTTGTGAGTATATAGTATCGAGGATATCATCCTGACGTCAGTGCGGATTTGGAGTTGACAGTGTCGCTACTGGTTCAGATAGACAAATTAGTGATGCTCATCGAGAGCCCCGTCTTCACCAGTGAGTGCAATGGGTCCCCGCGCTGCACCTTGACTCACTTCGACTAGATTTGCGTCTGCAATTGTTGGAGCCAGACAAATACCCATACTTGCCGAAATGTCTCTATGGTCTGCTTATGATTCTGCCACAAAGTTCAGCCTTCGTGTCCTTACGAGCGCGACTGTCAGTGGTATACTCCTCGGGCTACGTACCGACCCAGACGAAGACGTGAGTGTCGATGGCGGACCAATGTATCCCAATTGACGTCTAGGACCAGCGCTGGCTTTTCGGGCGCTCCCGGATCGACTCGGTCAAAGCTTGGCGGTAAGGATGAGATCAAGTGGCAGGAACTTCTGTCCCGTGAGTTGGGAACACCCCGGTGCCTTGGAAGAAGATCTTTCTGACGCTATAGACTTCCGGTCAGTGCAAGCCCGTCACGAAAAAGCTCGTCGGCAATTACATTCGGGTGACCTTGGCTCGCAGTCATCGGTGCACTATACGTCACCGTCTCAGACATTCCACTCGGCGCCATCGACAGCTGGCATGCCAAATTCGGGTCAGATACCGAAGACAGTCACGATCAAGAAGAAGACGGGCAGTACTGGCTCGGGCGCGGGTACCACGTCGCGCATTTCGACTGGCATGTCGCCACTCAACCCGAAACGTGGAGGATCAAGTTCAGGAGGTGCCGGTGTGATCAGCCCAGGAGTCAGCATTGGAGGCGCTGTGGCAAGTATGAACGGACAACATGGACTAGGAGGTATTCGGCCGGCTAGTCCTCCTGCGGGCCGGAGAAGGATTTTAGGGGGTATACGAAAGGCTGCATGAATGAGGATGTCGGCGCGAAGCTCTGACTGTACATCCCACCTAGACTCTCTATGTATGTGACTTAAAAAGCCTTGGTCGATCACTGGACGGTCGGCAGGACGCTTCTCATGCTCTGCTTTGGTCTTGTGCAGGTGTCCAGACTCTGGACTCTGGCGAAAGCCATCAAGCCCAGGTGCTTCAATGAAGTGGGGGTATGCAGTAGGATGGATCACGGTTCGGCAACGCATGCGATAAGATCTGTCGTATCGCTTCTCCCTGTACATTATCGCCCACTATCATACATCATCGCCCACTGTCATACATTATGGCCCACTGCCTACTCAACCTCGTCAAAGCAAGCTGACTCGTATACAAGAAGAGACATTCTGCTTATCCAGTACGAATGATACTCAAGACACGATGCCGAGGTCAAGACGTTCCCTGCAGCTCTTCCCTCCTTCCAACCGTCTGCTGTGCTGTCGCCCTTGGCTGTACGATTTCGTATGGTACCATTGACCCCCAAGGGGGGTAACTCTCATCATGGACAAGCCGAGCCTCCCGTCCCTCAAAAGATTCTGGAAGGGGTTGCGACAACCAAGGACTGTAATTTGGGATCACGCGATGCTCAGGCAGCAAGGTGCAACTCGCATACTCAAAGTCGAGGGTAGTGTGCCCTGGTGAAGCGCATCCTTGTCTTAAAGGACACCTGGATACCCCGATTGTAAGGACTTGACATCGCTCCCAGACCTTCAACCGTGTATCCATGAGCCAACGTTCGGGTTCGGCGTCATGGCTGCGTATCTCTGTCGACAGTGCTACAAAGCAGGAGCTATTCTGGTCTCTCAGGCGGGCTGGCAGAGCGGCGCAGTAAGATGCATCTCCAAGGTGCTGAGAATCATGGGTGAGATATGGACACATTCGAAGCAAGGGGTATGACCCAGTATGCATATATGGCGAGATAATACAAGTTTGATCAGGCAGGAGTCACTCCCATCCCTTGGGCAATTGGCGCTCATCGGCAGGTTGGAACCAGGGGTGGGGTTTCGTCCAGGTCGTTGGAGGAGCGTCGTCCTCGGGATTTGGTAAGCTGGGACTTTGACTCCGATCGCTCCTGACTGCTGTTCCAGGATATACTTGCCCAGCGCAAGGAGAAGACTCCGCATAGGATGGGTTCGGCATTGTAGGCTGCTCCTGCGGCAGAATCGTAGGAAGGCAATACGGCTCACTGGGGGAAAGGTCAGGCCAGGGTGACCGTCTGTGTTCTTGGTTCGCGTTGATTACCTCGTCTTCTGGCTCTTCCTCCGAGTCGTCATGCATTGACGCCTGGTAGGCCTCCCGGTACTGGTCGTAATCGGAGCGTATTTCACCCTCGCTGTTCCTCCGGAAAACAACCTCCGGGCTGAAACTCACTGACTTCTGGCCAGATATGGTATCCCCCTCAGAGGCTGAGACGGACGCGGCAGTCAATGACCTCAATATCCCTACCGCTCGTACCGATGAAGCAGACTTTCGATCGCGTTTTGGAGCCTTAGATACTCCGCTGCGTGTAGTAGTCCTGAAGTAAGATGGAGGACGGGAGGTCTTAGCAGTCAGCTCTGAAATTTCCGCTCCTGGACTCACTGCTGTTTTGACGGCGAGATTTTTTTTCGTTTTTTTCCCTTGAGGCTCGGGAGGCATCGAAAAATCACTCAGAAAAAGCAAAGGGTGTCAGCAGAAACGTCGTAGTTGTCAAGTCTTAAGCTGAAGCCTGGTCGCGCCGGGGGGGAGGAGGGGAAAGGCAACCCAGTTTATACCTGTCGTTCTAGCCCAACTGGACCCAGTCGTATCACTCGTATCACATCGTCCCTTCATGGAAGCCCGTTCGCCTGGCGCCTCCCTACGGGGTTGGCGCACAAAAGTAAGCATGGCGATAAGATGCTTACTTCATGCGGTTCTCCTTTGGTCTACGTATCCATCAGCAGCACCCTTTATACATGAGCCCTGTTGTCTCTCTGTGGATCACGAGGTGAAGAGGAAGCCGAAAAAGTCCCTTTGACAGTGTATTTTTGTAGCGTTTCAAGGATCTGGTCAAAGGATACATCAAAAGAGGTCTATCAGCCTATGATAACTTGACGAACCTGGCTGTCAGTCGCGCCATTCGAGACGTGGTATACGGAGAGCACACGTACGTAGCGTCAATCTGCTTGACTTGGGGCAAGGCCAGGATGATCTTGCGTCTGTAACCGGTCATGTCGTTCTTCTGACACGGGTTGCCTTCCAGGTAGACCGTCTCGAGCTTTTTCAACGGCGCAAGCTGGGAGTCGAGCGCTCTGAGAGTTTTGATCTGGTTGCCGCTTGCCTTTTCGTCAGCCAAACTGCCTCTGTGCAGCCAGGAGAGAAGCGGATAGCGCTCCGTGGCAAGTCAAGCTTACCCAGAACTCTTCCAACTCTGACAGATGCGAAATGTTCTCAATCTCTTCGATGGCATTGTTTCCCACGTCCAATGTCCTTAGGCGGAGCTGTGCGTCATTCCTGCGCTCGACCGACCTGTCATGTAGACTCACGTTGTTTTCCAAACCCTCAATCTTTGTGAGACCGTTATGGGAGAGGTACAGCTCCTCGAGCGCGGTGAGCGATTCCAGCCCTTCGATCTTTGTTATTCTGTTGGATTGAATCGACAAGATTTTCAAGTTGGTAAACGTAGACAGGTTCTGAAGGTCATTGTTGGACGATCACTGATACAGCGTTTAGACTCACCTCCAACGTGCGGATCTTGTTCTTCCCCAGCCAGAGCTCTTCCAACAACGTCAACTTCTCCAGGTTCTCGATTGTCTGGCGTGAGCACCAAGAGCACGGCGTGTAAGGAGGAGAACTCACCCGAATACGGTTTCCTCCCAACTCCAAACTTGTCAAAGTGTCCTTCGCCCAGTCCAATGCTCCCTCGTCGACTTTGCCAATCTTGTTCTGCACAAAGTACACGACGTTGACTTTGGTCAACGACGGCAAAGACGGGACGTGGCGGATGTTGTTGAATGACAGGTCGAGAGAGCTGTTGTCGTCAGCAAGGAGCCCTTCTAAGACAGTAGCTTCCCCGCTCTAGCTCGACGCCTTGCAGAGGGGAAATGCGGGAGCACAGCGGGTAAAGCGACAACACTTACGTGACATTGCTACACCCGGCAAGCTCCTCGTCTTCCACCCGTGGTCCAAGACGGTTGTCATACAGATCAATCTCCTCCAATGCATCCAACCCGCCAAAGGCCTCTGCAGGGATCGGCGAGGCGATCTCGTTCTGCCGCAGACACAGTCGCTTGAGATGCGGGTTGAATCGGCCAAAGTTGAGTGGGACCAGTTGAGGCGTCTTGAGTCGGAGATGTTGGAGTTGCAAATCCTGTTTCTGTCAGCTCAACACTCTCCCCCTCGTCTTGCGACGAGCCTTGGACAGGAGGGGAACGAGGCATCGCTCACCTCGGTGTCGGCCGGATAATCTTTCAGGAAATCCGGGTCGGCTTCGCCCTCTCCGTCCTGGCCCTCGGTGTGGGCATGATCCTCGTCGTCATCGTCCTCGGAATCAGAGTTGGGCAGAATGACAACTTCAGTCGGACCCAATCGTGCTCGAGGCTTGTCGTTTTGTCGAGGGATCTCTTCAATCTCCTCTTCCTTGGTGATCTCCTTGTCTGACATGATGTGAAGGGAACAGAGGGAAAGAGGGCTGTGAGAGGTGGAATAGGCAAGGGCCAGGAGTGAAAGAAAGGGACGGCATTGTATCGAGGTTGACGCGAGTACATCACACGAGACGTTTGGGGCTCCGATCCTGTCTGTATCACAGAACTCTGATCCTCAGTCTCAGTCTGTAGACTCATCCCCAGTCAGCGCGCAGGGAGGCATGTGCAGCAAGATGCATGGGACAAGAATACATCGTGGACATCTTGTGAAAGGCGTAGACAGTCATTATTGAGGGAGAATCGCCAGGTACCCATATCTAAACACGAACATGATCCTCGTCTTCCTCCTCCTCATCCTCAAGCAGACCCCTCCCTTCAGCGTCCTCCCACTTTCCATCTTCCCCTACCTCCCCCTTGGCGTTCAGCCCAAGTCGTTCTCTGACCCGCTCGACAGCTCGCGTCCAGTTGGCTCGCCAGACTAGAATACCGCTAACGACGCTACCATATCCGAGGGCGACACTCAGCCCGATCCAGAGACCAACCAGGCCGAGATTGAATCGAGGAGTGAAGGTGAGCCAGAGACCAGCGGGAAGCCCGATGATATAGTAAGAGGTCAAGTTGATCAAAGCTCCGGTGGTGTGCAAACCCAGAGATCGCAGCACAGCTCCAGTGGCAGCTGTGATTCCATCGGTAATCTGAAGGTAAGCAAGGGTCCATGGGGGCAACAGCTCAGTTCAACTGACCTGGAAGAGAGCAATGTATGGGAGGACCCGGGCTACGACAGCGACGACTTCAGGATCCGAGTTGAATAGGTATCCCCAGTTCTTTCGGAACACCAAGCAGATCACGCTGCAAGTCAGCGACATGAATCTTAATGAACCGGAATGTTCATTCACCTGTTGAGGACTCCGAAAGCAACGCTCAAGAACAGACTGGCTCGACTCGCCCACTTGGCCTCCCATCCTCGACCTGCGCCCAGCAAGTTGCCAACTCTGACCGCGCTAGAGACTCCGAGTGATGCGGGTACTTGGTAGAAGGTAGAAGCGGTGGAGAGCAAGACAGACTGCGCCGCGAGGTTGACGGGCCCGAGCAGTGAAGCTGCTAGAGCGGCTGCTTCCCATGCCCACCATTCAGATGACAGCTACAGTGAGCTCCTGCAAGCAATAATCACCGCCTGTCACTCACCATGATAGTGCCGGCCAGGCCCAATGAGGTGACCGTGCCCAACTTGGAGAATGTCGACTTGAAAGTCAAGGGGTGGAATGCTTCTCGGGGACCGTAGAAGACCGCCCAGGTGGTGGACAATATAAACTGAGTGTGTGAGCTCGGTGATCTAAGCAGAACCAAGCAAAGTTGACAACTTACAGTAAGAGTGTATGACAAAGAGGTAGCCACGGCACCGCCGACAAACCCGAGACGAAGAGCTTGTGGTCCCCACACCTGATCATTAGCAAACGCAGGGTGCTCAACGAGTGTGCAACGTACGAAAAGATAGTTGAAGACGAGGTTGAGGGGCGAGACAATGAAGAGGACATAGGTCGGAATGTTGACCAAGCCTTGGGCTTGCAGGTACCTGTAATGAGAAATCGTTCCGCATGCCGCAGGTGCGCGGCTCACTTTTTGATGATAAGATTCCCACCGTATCCGGGGATGCCAAATGAGAGGTATCGGAGGTAGAGGGAGGCTTTAGCAGCAACATCGGGTTCTGGTCGTCAGTGTAACCCTATGAAGCCTTATAGCCCAAATCACCTTGACCAAGCGCGATGAGGACACCATAGACATTCCACCAAAGTACAAACATGGGAATCTAGCATTAGCTCGGTCCTCGGTCCTCTCGGCAAGATGTCAACGTACCATTGCAACCGCGATGACCACTCCTCTGACGGGTCAGCAGATGCACACTCCTCAGAGGTATTCACGTACGCTCGCTGGGTCCACAAGCCTACCCTTGAAGGATCAGACGAGGTCCATGCCGCGGGAAGGAGTGTGTCGACTGGAATGAGCTTTGCTTCGGGAGCTTAGAAGTGACTTACGAGCGGTAGCAAGACCTTGCAGGATTGAGAATGAAGACACGGAAGCGGTCATAGAGGCGAGGCTACCGTTAAAATTTGACAGACCTGCGCCGGCGGGACTCACGAGGAAGCAGCAAGCTCAGTCGTACCAAGATGGCCGATGGAAACGACAGAGGCAAGGACGAGGGACCACTCTGCGAGCTGGGTGAAGAAGACAGTACCCGCAGTCCGGAGGATAACCGCCATCTCAGTCTTGACGTCAGTACAAGCGCTTGCCAGGTCTGCGGCGTCGACTCACCCTAAGAGCCTCTGTCCATTCTCTAGCCTCTCTACCATCGTCGGCAAGGGGCAGCTCCAAGTCCTCCGCATCGAGCTCCTCGGCGGGGTCCAAGTCCATCACGCCGCCCGATGTGCCGCCTGGAAGCATCCCCAACCCAACCCTTCCTCCGAATACGGCTCCGCCTCCAGTCGCAGCCAAACCCCTTGCCACGTCGCCTCCCTCATCTCCCGAGGAGTCGTCCGCGAATCTGGTGGTCACACTTTCTCGTCGTCGCCTGAATCCGTCCGCAGAGTACTTGGTCGAGACGGGCGACAATGGCCTCTCATCGGTGCCTCTTCCTCGCTCAAAGTCCTTCGGAAAGTCATCCTCCTCATTGTCGTCCGTTTCATCCTGGATCGTGGACGTAGTGTCAGTGGTCGAGGTGTGCGGCAGAGGTTCTCGTCGAGGTGGAGTCCTAGCTTTGGACCTTGATCGCGACGTTCCTGCGGGACGGTGCGCATCGCTCCTTCTCCGTCCAGCTCTTTCAATCTTGTCCGTTTTCCATGCTATGGGCTCAGACGTCGCTCCGTAAGACTGACGTCGAGGTTCCCGTCTAGAGCCAAGGAGAGTACTGCGTTCGTCCCGCTCGTCTCGTTCAGTCTCGTCGTCTGCCTCGTCTCCAAACATGATCGCCGCGCCATCGTCGTATGAAGCTTCTCGGATGGTTCCGATACGAGGTACCTCGAAGGTATGGGCGTATGCGCTACCGCGGCGCGGAGATGGTACAGCAGCCGGCTCAACGGTTAGTGGAGGTACGTCGTGTGAGGAATTTAAATTTGGTGGGTGGGCGGGCATGTGCGGTGAGGCGTGGGCCATGAGGTGCCGTGGCTGAGGTTGATCGGCGACATCTGATGGGCGACGGGGATGAGGGTGGGTGCGTGATCGATTGATCAATTGTTCCAAGTTGGATTGGACAGCTGAGGTCGAGTCAGTGAGTGCTCCGATCGGAGGGTGTGTTGGGTTCCTAACTCACCATAGGGAGATGTGGAGAGGGACGAGCTCAGAAGGGATACGTGTGGATTGTTCGCCATGATAAAAGTGAGAAACTAGGTATGCTTGGACACTGTTGGATAGCGATACACAAGGTCTTGCTATATATTTTTTGCTTGCGAGGAGAAAGATGTACCAAAGACAGGGAGTGGATGCAAAGGTCACTCGCCATTGTCACGCAGATTTGACCCCACCTGGTCACCCCGCATATGATGCAAACTTCGGTCCCTGAGATGACTACTAAAAGCTCTGAATCACCTCACCTGAGCATTTCATCCCGTCTCTCATGCATACAGATCACCGAGGCAGCAACAGCAGACCCCGCGCGGCATGATAGCCGTACATACACTCATAACCATATCAATTTAGCACCAGGTCCAGGCAGAGAAACACATGCGGCATATGGATTCGCGGATGGCATTGCATATACAACTCCTCCGCCTACAATACCATCCCTCCCGGCGATTGCTCGTCTCCATTTACAGGTCCCCCATTACCAGCACGAATGCCTGTCCTCCCACTATTCAGGACAACCATTCACATCAAAGATCCCGGGTTATAGTTATAAGAAAAACGTCCCATCCACTCCGATCAATCCGACGGGCGAAGAGCCGAATTTACTTCTTGTTCTTCTGCGAGCAGAGTTAGTCACTGTCGATGCAACATCCCCTTGGTCAACTCACGGGGTTCTCGGGGCTGAGCGTCAGCGGGTGCATGATGTCATGACAACAACAATGTGAAACACTCACGCCTTGGCCCACATCTGCGCGACAGTCTTGAAGTTCTCCTACAGTCGCGTCAGGACGCGTCGCAAACATTTGGGATGGTGACGCGGACAAAACCGTACCTTGTGCTCGGCCTTCTTGCCAGACTTCTCTTGCTCGGCCTTGAGCTTGGCGAGTTGGACCTTCATGTAGTCGTTGCTGCGGGGTCAATACGGCTCGAAGGAAAGACGACATGCATGCGGCTCGCGCCGTAAGGTGGGGAGGGGATTGTGAATCGAGGTGATTCATCAAGTTGGGTCCACCATTTGGGCCGGCACTCGTGTCCTTGGATACAGCGGTGGTTGACGCGCACACGCATGAATCACCAAGGATACACGTGGCTGGACACTCCGAGAAAGGTGTTTGACAACAGGGCGAGGAGGGGAGTACTCACTAGGCGGAGGTCTTCTTAGCACCACCCTTCTTGGCACCGGCTTCGGCTGTTGGTGGAATGAGTGACAATTTGGTCCAAGACATCAAGGGGAAGAGTTAAACGTCGATTGCGGGGGGCCAGGACACGAGGAACGAGGCGAGATGATACCGAGAGGAAGAAGGCGAAGGTGATGGTCCAGAGAGGAGAGCATCGCGTCAGTCGAGGCTTGTGATACACCACGGCGTTCTACTCACACTTCTTGGCTGCAGGGTCAGTGAACAGTAGCAGGGAGAAGACAGTCAGAAAGGGTGAGAGACGCGTCAACACCTATTCCTTCCCCCGGCCGACCTCACGCGTGTGGCGTGACCAGAGAGATTGATGGGGGTCAGGCGAGGATGCATTGGACTTACGAGGCATGTTGGTATAATAAGATATACGGGTCGTTGAGAGTCGAGACGGATTGGTTAAGTGTTCGAGGTAGGTTGAGATAGGTGGATGTTGTGAAGAATGAGCTCGACCCAGGGGGGGATAAAGCTTTATTGACTTGACCACCCTCCAAAGACCCCGAGGACGACCTCCACCGGGATCAACTGTTGATTGTTATTGCCAATAATATCACGTGACTCGTATTGATCCACCTTCTAGCGCTCATATGACCACCCCCCCCCCCCTTCCCCTCTTTCCCCCCCTCCCCCCTCCCCCTTTGCTCTCGCACCAGCCTCAATGACTTTGCGTGAACACCTCGCGCGTCTAGGCAATATGGCTCGGCTCGGCTCGTCCCCCTTTCGTCGTAGCATTTACATGCATTACAAAATCATCACCAAAAGCCCAGAGACACATTCGCCCCCTATATGCTAACACGCGTCTAAATGCGGACACCCTCGACCCCCATCCTACGCCATCGCGACGTCCTCGCCAGGTCGAGGAGCTCCTCGCTCCACAGAGTTGACGATTTCTCGTCGGATCTCGGGGCTGATGCTGGGGTGTGGTCGCACCCGAATCACATCCAACAACGCGTCCTTTTGATCCGCCGTCAAGTCGCTTCCGTATCGTTGCACAAAGACCAACAAGCTTTGGTGCCACAACACCGGCAGCTTGTCCTCTCCGGTCTTCGAGCGAGGCGAGTTAGCGAGTCGGATAAAGTGGAACACGAGCGAGTCGACGACCTTGTACGGCAGGGCGTACTTCTTGTCGAGCAGGATTCGGATGAAAAGCGAGTTGGGTCCAGAGTAGTCCATGCTTGCCAGTCGCAGGAGAGCCGCAGCCGAGTGCAGGACTGGGACGGAGACCTTGGACAGGACTGAGGCGACAATGGCAGCTTCTTTCAAAGAGCACGCGGTCTGCGCATTAGCGCCGGAAAAGTATGACTGACATATCGACTCACCTCGCACAGGGGGAACAGGATTCCCTTGAAAAACGGAGCAGGCTTGTACAAGGCCTTCTTGAGCGCCTCATACAGGTGGACATTCAATTTTCCACCATTCGATCGCATGTCCTCCCGACAAGCGTCAAGCAAGACACCCTCGAGGTACACCCGGACTTCCGCCGGCTTCAAGTTGGAAACAAAGATCTTGGTGCAGGCGTAGGTAGCGTGAGGTGTCCACTTGGTGGGTTCGGTAAGGGCGAGCAGTTGCGCCCAGTGCGGCAGAGAGGGGAGGATTTTGAGCGCCTTGGGCAGAGGACCGGATTTGTACCGAGACAAGAGGAAACCAACTCTAGACGATTAGTTACGGTCTCGGATTCTCCCACTATCCACCATGACCTACTTGGTGTACACCTCGATGACCTTGGGGTTCAACCCCTTTCTCGGATCGGGCGGTCCCTCATCTTGGATCAGCTCGGACTAGACATATGCCTGGAACCACCACGACTCACCCTCCTCGTCAATACCCTGGGACACCGCTCCGCCTTGCATTTGGCTGAAAATCAAATCGGCCAACGTCTTTCCGCCTTCTCCGTGGGCGGCGGGCGCCAGCGCGTCCAACGTAGCGTGATCCTCGGGATCGATCTCCTGTCTGTCAGCGGAAGGTCTCAAACCAAAAAGACAGTGTTGCGCTTACCAAGTCGGCATACTCCTCCCCTCCTGAGACGCTGCCCTCATCCACATCGTCGTCCTCGTCGTCCGAGTCCACCTGCATCTGCCTCGGCCGCGTAGAACTACCTATTAGCGCGATTCTCGGCCCGACTTGAAACTAAAAAAGTAGAAAAGCAGGACATAGACTCACGGCTCCCCTTGATCCTCCTCCTCGTCCTCCTCGTCCCATTCCTCCTCGCCAAGTTCCCTTGCAATCTCTTCCTGTTGATCTCTAGCCAGATCCAAAATCTTCTTGCTCATCCGCGCATCTTCACCGGCCTAGGCGTCAGCTGCGAAGGACAAAGTAAACGGGATAGACGTACCCCTTGGGGATTCTCGTCATCCTCATCTACTTGAGCTCTGCGTTTTGAGTGGTTCTTGACACGACCGAAACGCCGCAATGAGTCATCCTGCTCAAGCTCGACGTGCAAAGGGTCGTGGCGTTGCTTCGTGGGTTTGGCCTGTGGTCGAGGCATTTTGTGGCGGGGACAATGATCGGTAAGACAGATTTCGTCCTCTGATCGTGCGTCTTTTTGGTGTCGGATGTGCGCCGTGACTTCGTTCCACGGAAGAGTTGAGAGAAAAAAGGTGGTGAGGATGGTGGAATGGACCCGGTAGGCCGAACTGGAAATCTTAACTTTTGGTCACGTGACGTTGGCCCATGGCGTCAGAGGGTCAACAGGTCCCCCTCTCGCCCCGTTTCAGATCGGACATCGAGTATCGATGATAGCATTTTCTCAACTCTTCATCGCTTCGCAGACACCATGAAGGCGGGCAGAGTCATATAAACCCAAACGCAAAGATCTACCGGCTGTCAAGATGGCCCGCAGAAAGAGAGCGCCCCCAGGAGGAACTCGTCTCGACCTCGTGCCTGCGCCCGGAGACCAAGAGGTTCTCGATCCAAGCTCCGCTGCTGCTCTTCTCGGTGTATGTGCAATCATGGTTCAAATCACAATATACTCAATCTAATCATCAGGTCGAGTATCCCTTGATTGACACGACACTCATCATCGCTTTGCTCTCCGACTACTCCCCGTTGCTCAACTTCCATCTGGACGAGATTCGTTCACAACTCGGAGTTCTAGAAGCTACCCTTGTTCCCGACAGCGTCGCATCGGTGCCCTCTGCCGATCAAGAATCCGCCAGCAGTGAAACGACATCAACGGACAGGGATGCAGACAGCGAACATGATTTGGCTGACGGCGTCAACTCTCGCCTGAGCCAATTGGCATTGAACGGTCCCCCGCCTTTCGCTGTGTCGGATAACCTTCACGCCAACATCGAAGCCACAAGCGGGTCCTCCCGTCTCAGCCAGTCAAGCAGCATCTCCGGTAGTCGAGCGAGCAATAATACTAGCCCGACGAGTCTCGTGGATTCCGAAGGAGGCTTCGAAGATGACGTCCAAATGCTCAAATCCCTCTTTCCCACCTTGTATGTGTTGCCATTGCTGGTCGGACCTGTGAATCGCTGACAAGCAGGAAGGAACAAACTCTCCGAGACGCCCTCGTGGCTGAAAGCGGAGTTCCCGCTGCCATCGATTTCTTGCTGTCCGTCGAGCTCATTCGCGGCGTCGAGCGCGACGGCAGGTGGCCCGACGAGGCGATCGATGCTTCAGATCATGAAGGATTAGGCAAAGGAGTGCAACAGAAATTGCTCGAGAAGAAAGTCTCCGCATTGGCTTCCTCGGCAGCTCCACCTGTCATTGTCCAAGGTCAGCCTCAAGCTAGGCCAGCTTTGGGCAAACAGTCACGGAAGAAGACTACTAAAACTGTACCGTTGGTCGACACGCTTCAACGGAGGTCGACACCTACCAATTCTCGTCCGGCATCCCGAACTGGCTCCCGAACGACGTCAAGAGCGGCTTCGCCATCCCGTCGCCCTCCTCCCACTCCGTCATCCAATGCCTGGGGAACCGTTGCTTCTCTTGCCGCGTTTCTTGCCGAGATCATACCAACTCACCCAACGACGTACTTTCTTTCCTTCCTGCATGCTCCCGAATATCATTCCGCTTACACCGCCGTCCGCTCTTCTCTTGCAAGCCTACCGTCCAAGGCCAGTTCGAGCGATGAGATGAGCCGTGCCATCCTGGAAGACGTCTATGGCCTCGCTCTCGAAGGCGGGGCGAACCAAGCGGTCAAAGACGACCTCGTTATTTGTGTTCGAGCTGCGGGGGACGATGTAGCCGCGGTCATGGATCTCATGGACCTTCTTGGGGAGATATCTTCTTGGCCCGGCGACGACGACCTGCAGAGGTATGACGCGGTCAACGAGCAATGGTTCTCTTCACGTTTCCCGATCGACAAACGTGATGAACTCTTGTCAGATGGATGGACTACAGACGAGGGTGAGAAGCGTGAGCCTAGGGGTCGAACGGCGAAGGCGGCCTCGGATCAAGCAAAATTGGCCGCCGGTAGAAAGACCGATGATGAAGACGCAGTCGGAACGACCACCGTTGCCAGTGGTCCAGTGGATGACGGCCGGTTATCTGCGCCCGGAGGGACTCTATCTCGCTCGGCTTCCGGCCGCATGCGTAAACGACCCGTGAAACATGAAGTCGTCCCTCAACAGCTCTTGACCATCGGAGCGACAACCACGCTAGCCGAGCCGGTCCAGAAATTCGTTCCGGGTGCACAAGCACCTGCCTCTGCTTTTGCGTCTCCGACCGCCTTCGACGCATTCGGTTCTCCTTCAAACTTTTCACAGGTCGCAAGCGTACGCTCAAAGTCGAAAGAGCGACAAATACACCCCCAGAACTGGCGAACCATCTCTCATGCCCGGAAGGACGGCAAGCACTCGGGTAGCCATTCTGCAAGCATCCCAGCCTACGGTCGCGAGCCGCCGAATTCCGGTCATGGTTCCCTCCTTCGAAAGAATTCCGGCCCATCGGCCTCCCAGGTTGAGGCGTATCTATCGCAAGCTGCTGTCGAACGGCAGAAGCGGGAAGATGCGATCCGGCTCGCTGGCAGACATTATCGTGGTAATCTTGCCGGGGGTAAGGCGGTCAATGGCGCCGTCGCGGGACACTATGCTTTGCAAGCGCGAGAGGCGGCGGAGAGAGCTCGCGGGTGGGAGATGAAAGCGGCGCGAATGGTTGTTTCTGATCAGCTCGATCAATCGGGGCATACGATCGATCTTCATCACCTTACGATCGTCGAGGCTACCACTGTGGCTTTGGAGAGCGCTTCGACCTGGTACGAGAGGGAGAAAGTCCGGTCGTACGGTGGTGTCCCCGATATGAGCCGAAGCAAAGCGGTCGGCTTCACTCCATCTCGGCCATTGGTCATCGTCGTGGGAGTTGGACGACATTCGGCCGGGCACAAGGGTGTTCTGGGACCCGCAGTGGCCAACGCCCTGGAAAGTGGGGGGTGGAGAGTGGACCGCGGTCCGAACGGTCGGGGGTATCTGGTCGTGAGGGGTCGAAAGTGATTGTGCATAGAGTAGAGGATAAAAGTCATTTCGCATGGGTCCAGTCTTATCTCTTGTGTATCATGATACATTTTGCCGATCTGCATGTATCTAGCTAGACTTTATCAGAGGTACGGCAATTAAGCCTCCAAAGCCTTCTTGGCCATCTCAAAGACACCCTCGTACGAGTCGGCTCCGCCAATGAATCCGCTGGCGTGGCAGAAAGTGCAGCCCTTGATGCCGGCAACCTCGCTCAGTTTCTCATCGCGGACACCCCTCCAAGCCTCTGGCAGACTCTTCCTGTTCTCGAAGGAGTCTGGGTTTTGGGGGACGCACTGGATACGCCACTTGGAGCCCGGGGCGTCACCTTCGGGGTAGAGCACGTAGAGGATCTGCGAGGGAGCAGCTGGGAGGGTGGGCTCGATCGAGAAGAGGTGGTCTTTCCAAGGGGCTGATTGAGGGAATTTGACAATCGCTCCGGATGGGTCGACCTCGAGACGCGAGGCAATGGCGGAAGCGACGATGGATCGAGCGGGCAACCAAGCCTGGGTAAAGTAATCGAGCTGGGAGAGGAACTCCTCGCCAGTGATCTTCGAGGCAATCTCAAATCGAGCCTAGTGGTTAGCAAACTCGGCTATGAGCTGATTTCCTGTGCGGACTCACGTCGTAAGTCGCATCGTCCGCCGGCTCGTTCCAGTTGGGGTTGACTCGCTTTATTCTTGAGCTCAAGTCGGTTCTGATGGCGTAGTTGGGGCTGCCGGACGAGGTGATGTTGACGCCGTTGTCGATGCTAGTCATAAGTGGGGGATTTGACACTTTCGTGGACTGTCTCACGCGTCGACAGACTCGATCAATTCCTGGAGACAATCAGTCGACGGTGGCGGTGTGTACGCCACGACTAGCTCACCGAGTAGAGTTGGAACCACAGGAGCTCAACGTTGGGGTCCGACTCGTCGACACCTAATCTTTTCGCGATAATGTGCTTTCCAAAGTGCCTCTTGCTCAGTATGACGGGCTCGCATGAGGGCTGGACAGGGAAGCTCACTTGTAGACGAGACCGGCCGAGCTGAGCTTGATCTTGTCAAAGCCTCCATGGCCAAAGACCTCGGAGAATCCACGTTGGTGGTGGTCGTATCGGTGCTTCTCGGGAGAGTAGACCCCTCCGACATCGACGACGATATCAAGTGGTTCCACTGCGGGGCATTCAGCTCTTTCTGTTTCCGCACCCAATGGAAGATCAAAGTGCACGAACACTTGGCACCGTCTCGGGTCCTGACGACGTCTATGGGTCAGCAGGAGCGTGATTTCAGAGACCTTGCGACCAACCTGCGTCTTTGAACTCGTCAGTCTGTCGGAGCATGAAGACTGCCAATGCCTCGTCGCAGTGGAATGTGCCCGAGTGGGTCCCGATGATCTGCCGTGAGCAAGCAGTCCGATGAGAAGATTGGGGAGACGACTACCTTGGTCGACTTCATCCTTTTGGCAAGCGGTGCAGACATGAATTTGAGGAAAGGGGAGGTTGTGGATGTTGCAAGGTTTCTGAGCATGCCCCGAGAAGAGAGAGAGGCGGGTGGAGAGGTGTCTGTCTGTAAATTCCAGCCTATCGGCGAAGACCGATTTGAGAGGCTGCGGGGGGGGGGGGGGGGGGAGGCGGCGATGTAAATAATTTTGATCCCGTTTGAGTTTCCCACGGTGGAGTGTTCCCCCTTTCTATGCCATCATCCCCTTTACTCCCCCCTCCCCCTTCCCTCTCTCCCTCCCCCCCCCCCTTCGTTCCCCTTGCCCCCCTCGTCCCCCCCGCGCGCGTCTGTCGCTGAATAGCCGCAAGCAGAATACCACCTCGTCTAGCCTATCCGACTACCATCCCCTCTCGACCGACTACTACTACTACTACTCTTCCAGCAGCTCATGACATCTCTGCATTCCACACCTTCGAGCATCATTCACCCTCATCCATCTGTATTATAACCCCCATCACTCTTCATCCCCCCACACATTGCCTATCGGTGACTCGCCTCTTTAGCCTCACGGCTCGACATCCCACCGGACCATCACCGCTGTTACAACCCAGACACCGCTTGTTCCACCATGGAGGCTAGAAGACGACAGCCGTCCACTTCGGCCTCGACATACTCGGAGGATAACGGCAAGTCGCAGACGGGCACGAGCAACAAACCAGCTACCCCAGGCGGGGAAGAGGATGGTGACGGTGAGCTGCTTTCCTACATTGGTCCGACTGTTTGTCCCGCTATCCGAGTCCCTCCAAACCCCTCAGCAAGCTCTTCGCAGCGCATCTCCAGCTGTCAGATGACCCCAATCGAGCTCAGACGGTGCCCGGTCCTGCTACGGAGCTCCCACCGGGGCTGAATCTCCGATGCGAGCTCGATCATCGTCCGCCTAGCTGAAGTTTTGCGTCATCCACATCTCTCAGCGTCCACCCTGCCCTCCTATCGCCTCACACAGGGCACGAAGAACTCATCGCTGACATATTCTAGACGTACCCAAGCGATCCACTCGCGGTCGAAACCCCCTGCCGCCTACGACCGGCCCGCTGTTCCCACCTCTTCCACCCAAACAACCCAAATCCCGCTCAAACTCTGCGAGAACACAAACCGCACCCACACCTGTCCCAGATCTCGCTAACCAGCCATCCAACTCGACCCCTTCGGCCACGCTCGACTCGCCATTTGAACTGGAGACCAACGCAAATGACGACCCCCACCTTCCCATCTCCCCCACCGGCAGCAAACGCGACTTCCCCAGTGGGTCGGCCACGAGCCTTACCCCTCCTCCGCCCACTAGCGAAGACGCAGGCCATGAAGGCCATGATACGGATGTCGATGTCGATGTGCCATCAGGCGAAAACGAGACCCTCGAGGATCGAGGGAATGGCGAAGGATCGACCAAGGCGAATGACGGCGTCAACGAAGAAGGATCAGAGGACTGGGAGGCTTATCATCGGCATCGAGCTGCTAGGTCTTTCGGCGGATCGGCATCCAAGAATGGAATCAAGCAGGAGTCAGAACCAGATGCCAAAGACAACGAGGAGAACGAAAAGACCCCCAAGCGGAATGGCAAGGCCAAGTCGAATGTAGACGAAGATGGAGAACCGACGCCCTCTGCGCCTCAGCGGATGGATTCCGGTGGACGACTGGCTCGGAAGCGAAGAGGGGAAGAGCAGCTGCTGTTGGATGATCATTTGCTACCAGAGGAGATGAGAAGAGGGGCAGCTCTAGCCAGCAAAAGAGGCAAAAATGGCGTGAAGGATGAAGAGGAGGAAGAGGAAGAAGAGGCGACGGTGAATGTCGAGGTCGAAGGCGAAGAAGACGACGATGAGGGTGCCGATGAGGGTAGGGTCCGGTGTGTCTGTAAGACTGAGGGTGAGTTGCCTCCCGTTGTTCAGATACACGCAAGGGCGATATGCCTGACATACAGATCCGGACATCATGATGATCCAGTGTGACAAATGTTTGGTCTGGCAACATGGCCCCTGCATGGGCGTCTGGAACGACGATGAGGCTCCCGACGGTGGGTGCAGTTTCAGTGCGGCGATATGGGAGACTAATATTAAGAATACTACTGTGATGAGTGCAGGCCGGAGCTCCATGGTCCACTGCGTAAATATATCAGGTCCAGAGGTCGTAATCCGTGAGTAGAGGATTCATCAATTTGTGGCTTGGTCGAGTGTTAATCATAAGAGCCACATACGTCGCACCTTCGCCGGCCGATCTGCAAAGATTCCACTATGCCAGCGACAAGTACCCCCCATCCCAATCGAAGCGGTGGAAGGATCCTAACCAGCTGAAACCGGCGAAAGCGCCGTCAAGTTCACGAAACCGGAAGGAAGCAGCTAGCCCTGTTGACTCGACGGAGGGACGACGGACTACGCGGGACAGAGATCGTGATCGAGCGGCGTCCCACGCATTGCCATCTGCTTCCAGCTCCCGTGCTGCACCAGTCTCGAGTGGCAAGGCGCCCACATCGTCCAAGCAGGAAACGAAGAAGAAGGCCGAACATCAGCCTCATTCGAAACGCAATGTCTCGATCGCGAGCCCTTCTCCTTCCCGATCACCTCCGCCGAATGGACAGCCGCCCCATCTAGCCAAGAGACGGAGTACCATGAACTCTAGGGACGCAGCGTATGAGGAACAGGTCAAGGCTGCTCTGGAAGCTAGCCGCATGGAGAGTGCGACGGACGACGCCGTGGAAGATGACCCAGAAGAAGCAAACGGTGATAAGGGTGAGACTGGAGGGGGGAACGTAGAGGAGAAGCTGCCACCTCGCAAAGGGAAACGGAAAAGAGAGGATGACGATGCTGGTACGTTCTTCTTACTTCCCGCTCGACGTCGGACAGGTTCAGATCTAACGTCAGCGTCCGATGCTGTCACACCCGTTCCAGCGAGCAAACCAAAACATCCCAATCAATACACCTATCGACCCAAGCCCGTTTCGGCGATTCAGGCCGTCGGCTCTCCCGCTCGAAGGGCTGGTCCAAGTTCCACACCGGTGCCAAGTCTCCCTCCACCTGCCCAGCATGAGCATGGCACAAGGCGAGCTGGCGCCATTGCGAATGGGATCATACCCCCGCCTCCCAACTCGGTATCCGTCCATAACCTTCATTGGCACCTACCCGATCATCTTTCGGCCTTCTCTGACCTGCTACCCGGTCCGCATCCCATCCCGATCGAAGCGCGCGCGCCTAGGTCGTTGGCATATCTTCCACGAAGCCATTTCTTGAACCAGAAGTATGGTCCATTCAGCGAAGAGAGAGACGAAAATCATAAGCTCTTGTTACCAGAAGGGGCATCGCCACGAGAGATCACTGGAAACCCGAACACCCAACTGGAGCCTCCGGCCCGGATACGTTATCCGGCGAAGCGGATGACAACGGCCGATATGCGAAAACGAGTCCGCAATCTGCTAGAGTACGCTCATCGAGTGCAGACTGAAGAATCGCGACGGAAGGAGAGAGCCAAACTCATCGGCATCGACGTTCAGCGGCTGCCCAAGGCGATCCATCTGGACAAGGATGGCAACGAGATTGACCCTTTGGAGGAAGCGAATCGACAGGAAGCGGTTCGAACGAACTCAGGCAGGCGGTCAAGTGATATGTTGGACGAGCTTGTGAATGACCTGATCCTTTTACAAGAAGGTCTGAATGGTCTGGCTCATGGTATCACGACGGGAGCATCACCGATACCGCCCCTCGTCTCCGCATTTGAGTCGAGCGCCCCGGCCACTCCTAGCATGCCATCGGCGGTGGCGATGGAGACTGCACCTACGATCGATACGATGGATCAGCCCATGATCTCAGCCGAGGGTCCCACAGAAGTTTTGGACAACGAGCGGCCGGCAGAGAATGCAATCGAGACCACCACAAATTCCAACGGTTCGGCAGGACAAGGAGATCCGCCGCTACCTGACCAAGAGGAGATGGACGTGGATGAGCCGGAAGAGGTCGTGGGGGGCGATCCAGTAGCTGAAGCACAAGAAGAGGCCCCCGTCAAAGGTTTGTTGGGCCTCCCCGAGTCTACAGACCCTATCCTACCGACCACCTTGGAGGAGCCGGCATCTGCGGCTGTTGTTACGGAGGTCGATTCCACATCAATCACTCCGGTCGAGGACATCGAGATGGTGCCTGCTGGGGAGGAAGCCGCGACCTTGGTCCAGGAAGCAGAGGTGCCGGTTGACGTGTACAGAGAGGGGCAGGTGAAAGAAGTTGTGACGCAGCCTGAGGAGATTGGATTGGGTGTTGGCTCGGGCGTCGTAGAGCAAGTCAAGGCGGTCGTGGGTGAAGTCGAGGTCTAGCCTGTATACTGGTCATTGCACATAGTGTTGTCATTGGGCATTTTAGAGTCATTATTCGTTTTACCGGCCGATGTAATAAGTGAGCTGGATCTAGCCCTGGGCTCACACGATGTAGAGCGAGCTTGGAATACCGCGACTTGCATGGTGTTTCACACGATCAACCGCTTCTATGAAGAGAGGTACAATGTACAGTTACAACGAGTCAACTCCAAGCAGAGACGTCTCAGGACTGCATACCGCGTGTATGCCGAGTCCAAACCCGTCTGCCCGTCCATCGTCGTATTATGACCGATCTAATTATCTAATTTCCTTCTCTTCGTTTGCAGTTCTCCCGTCGATGCAACCGGCAAAGAGCCAGTATTATCCAGCAACCGCAAGGCGTCTCTGACGGCGCTCGTCTCGACCGCCACACCCCTTTTCTTTGATTGGGACCCGCCCGGTCCAAGCGATGAAGGGCGATAGGATGGATGTTGGACCCCAGCACTTGTATCACGCCGGGCGCCCGTGTTCCAACCGGGCGAAGGTGCAGAGGCCGGCGAGCCCGGTAGAGGTGACGAGGGCTCGGGTGAGTCCAGCCGAGGTCCAGTACAAACCGTTCGGCCCGAGACGACATCGGCAAGAAGAGCCAGGCTGGCGAAACGGGAGTTTGGGTGGGCTTTCAGTGCTTTCCACGCTTGGTCACAGGTCATCGTGCCTGCTTCCCTTTCTGTGCCTTCACCACGGCTCGGAGAGAATGTCGAGGGGCTTTCGAAATCGGTCCCTGAAGATTGGGCACCCGGTTCACCCGTCGTCGACGTTGGCGAACTCGTTGGACAAAGAAGCGATTTGATGGACATGCAATTCCCAGGACAATCAGAGCAAGATTTGACAGGGGCTGCTTCAGTCTTCTCGAAGAGATTTGAGCAGAATTCCTTGCCTATCTGTCAGAATGCATCCAGCCACACCATACTGAGAAGTGCTTACCGAAAGAATCGTCTCGACAAGCATCGCAGTTGGAAGGATCGCCGCTGCACTCGGCTTCCACAGGTTTGGTAGGTGGTGGAGCTGCGGGAGGATCTAGAGACCAGATGGTCGCGCCTTTGCGCTTATTGCGGCCAAGTCTTAGTGGGACGGCGGCGGTAGATACGGCGGAAGCCTGGTAAGCGTTTTTGGTGGAAGTCGCCATGACACCGGATGTAATCGAGGCGATACCCATCACAGGGGACTGGCTTGAATTGCTCGAGGAACCAACATTGGCTTTACAAGCGCAGAAGCTAGCCGAGGTGCAAAGACCGCACCCATCGAGCATTGAACCACCGAGACCAATCTCGGGCGAAGGGGTGGGAAATATCGTAGGCTTGACGTCCTCCTTGTCCAGATCGTCGATGACCTGGCACAAGCATTCTTCGTTGGTTTGGCAGACTCCACAAGACGTTCCTCCCGGCGTTGGAGACGGATCTGCTTCCGCCATCGCTTTGACTGCGAGATGTAAAGCTGCGAGAGGTGTCGGTCGAACAGGTGGGGGAGGTGGCGGTGAGACATTGGTCTCCCGCTGCTGACAAGGACAATCGGGATCCGGATCGGGACAGATGGGACAGTCCATTGTTGGGCGACGATCTGGGTTCTCTGCCAATGCAGGTGTAGGTGCAGGCACTGATCTTTCGCCTCTGTGGCTGTTGTTGTATCTGCCGATGAGGCGGGGGGAAGACGCTTCGCCGCCACGTAGTTCTCTCAGGTCGGACCGAAGCCGCCCAACCAATTCCTCGTAACTTGCCCTTTCGGCGTCCCAGGCATCCCGCTGAGACTGAAGCTCATTGACGTCCATGCGCAGTGTAACGTTCTCTTTCTTCAGCCTTTCGTTATCTGCTTTAAGAGCTCGAGCGACTTCTTGCAGTCGAACATTCGAATGTATCTCGTCTGCTTCGTACTGCCGCAGCCTCTCCTCGAGAGTCTGGATGTAGTCAGTACGACGAGCTCTATGGGCTCGCTGTGACAGTCGGTTCTGGGATTGTCGTTTCTGGAGTCAGCTTTGTGGGAGCTGCAAGGAAGGAGCGCCCGCTCACGTTGTCTGGCTCTTCCACGCTGACTTTACGCCCTGGTTTCGCTCTCTCCGGCAGGACCCATTCTTTGCTTGGCTTGGCAAAGACCTTGCCTGAGCTCGAGGATGTATCTTTGCTCCCGGAGCTGCTCGGTCCAGCGAGACTAGCAGGGGATGCCGCCGCGGCCGACTGCGAACCGCCCGACGGTGTCGACACTGACGGGCGACGGGCGACTGTCGAGTTTGCAGACGGACGCGATTTCAGCTGGGGAGCTGTAGATGCAGAGGAGGACGAGGAGGAGGACGAAGCTGCAGGTCGAGGCTGCATGACGGCCCGTTTCGGTTGAGAGGCGAGAGGCATGCGTTGTTTCGATGCGAGAGACGGAGGCGGCAGAGCGGCGACGGACATGTCGAGTCGGGGTGAGTCGACGTGTCCCGCAGTGAAAGGATGGCAATGACGGCTGCTGAATGGTCGTGAGAGTGGTCGTCAAGGCAGTCGGCAAAAGTGTAAGGTGTGGTGCTTGGGACGGATGCAGTCATGCACTGAAGAATGCCGAAGATCTTGAGCTCTGCGAAAGAGTTATCAGATAGCGAGAAGGGAAAGGTCATGGGTTATCTGATTGGCAAGTGAGAAGGGGACTCATCATAGTGAGTGGATTGCCACTTTGGGAAAAGCCAAAGGGGATGTAAGGGGTGGGAGGGGGATTGGCTAGGGACGAGGAGCAAGGGGAGAGAGGGGGAGAAGGGATAGATCGGATGAGGGGCGAGAAGAGAGAGAGAGCGAATACCAAGTGGTCATCGGCCGATGCATGGTTCCAAAGGGTCGGTGAGCCAGCGGACGAGGTCGGGTGACATCGGTCGAACTCATCACGGGATCAAAGTACTAACCTCGTCGGCCGATTTCTTCCGCTATCAGATTACATCCCATCCCCGTTCAACCAACCCTCTTTCCCTTAAGCCCCCGCCCCTTCTCCTCCTTCTCCTCCCTCTGCCCCTCCCCCCCCCCCCCCAATCCATCCATCCGTCATCCACGCCCCTCATCCTCAGATCTCTTAGGCTAGGCATCATCCCTCTTTCTCGCTTGGGATCCAGGCCCCTTGCACCGTGGATGAGTCGCGCGTACTCTGCTCAGCATCGTCTCCCAAGACTTTTTTTCTATTTTCAGTACGGCATTCGTTCACCCTTTCCACCTCGCCTGGGCGTTACACGCACTGGACCATGCCTCTTTCAAACGCCCCCATCACCCGTGGGTGTCTCTCGCCCTGCCTCTAGTCCTCCGCTTGTACACAAACCGGTTTAGACTCGTTTTGGGATGCACCTATCCTCGGCCGTCGTAATTGATTTCGGTCGATATCTGATAGCTGAACAGCGCCCTGAAAACTCACCAAATTCCCGTTTCCATCGCTCAACAAGTATATAGTCTCATCGGACCGAGGCTTTTCTCCACGTTCCATCTCGCTTTCGCTGAGCATTCTTTTCTTATCTATCAACGTACTCTTGGTGCACACTCGCCCTCGACACCACCCTTTGGGCCGTAGACCTCTGGAAATCAGTGCAAAATGGCCAAAGACCTCTTTTCAGTCCCAATCTTCTTCATCGTCTTCCGTAAGTCTACTAAGTTCTGACCTCCGTATCCTTCCCTCACCTCGTGTCCACATTGCCCTTCTCAAGGAGATGCCTCGATCTGACCTACAGGAGAGATGATTGAAGCTGCCATCATCGTCTCCGTCTTGCTCTCTTTCGTTGAGCAGCTGATGACCTCGGGACGCATCACCTCTACCGCGCGCGATAATTCTCTTTCACCGTCTGGAAGCGGCACCAACTCCGTCGATGACTCGCCAGGCGAGACGGACGACTTGAAGACCCGCCAGGTCCTCATCAAGCGCATGCGAACCCAGATCTGGGCCGGCGCCTTGATTGGATTTGCTATCGCCCTGTGCATCGGGGCAGCTTTTATTGCGGTCGTACGTTGAATGTACTGAAAGTGACGGGTCGCTAATTCCTAGTTCTACACTTCGGTCCGAGATCTTTGGGCGGGTACCGAGCAGCTCTGGGAGGGTGTCTTCTCCATCATCGCCGCTATCCTCATCTTCGTCATGGGTCTCGCTTTCCTCAAAATGGACCAATCACGCGTCAAATGGCGAATCAAGCTCGCACAAGCTTTTGAGCAATCACACGAGAGCGCCATTGCTGCTCGTGGATCATCTGGAAAGTTCAGATTCGGCTGGCTCAGAGGCAACAAGAACGCCGACAAGGAGGCGAGGAGCGGAAAATGGGCATTGTTCTTGCTTCCCTTCATCACCGTTCTCCGAGAGGGTCTCGAAGCGATCATCTTCGTGGGAGGAGTGAGTAACGAATTTACTGTTGACGCCGAACTTATTCTGACCCGCAGGTCTCCCTCAGTGCCCCTGCCTCGTCTATCCCCATTCCTGTCGTTGTCGGTCTCATCTGCGGTGGCATCGTTGGGTACATCATCTACCGAACTGGCTCTTCCACCACCATCCACTGGTTCCTCATCGTCTCGACCTTCATCTTGTTCCTGATTGGGGCTGGTCTGGCTTCGAAAGGAGTTGGCTTCTTCCAATACTACGTTTTCGCAAAGGGAGTTGGCGGCGATGTCGCCGAGACGGGAGACGGACCGGGTTCATTCCGAACCAAGGGTAACGTCTGGCACCTTACGTATGGAAACCCGGAGCCATCGTCACCTTCCACCAACGGAGGATGGTGAGTATTCAACCCTTTATGAGTCGAGTGCGCTGACTGTGCAGGCAAATCTTCAATGCGATCTTCGGTTGGACCAACAACGCGACTCTGGGCACGGTGCTTACCTACGTGTTCTACTGGATTGCCATCATGGCAGCCCTGATCTACCTCAAATGGGCCGAGGGACGAGTCTCATTCTGCGGGCTCAAATCCGCCGCTCGAAAGCGTCTCGACAGTTACCAGAACGACGCTTACCAAGGGGGTTCCATCGTGGAAGAGAAGAAGTCTAGAACAGACGATATGGATACGCCGTCGACCGAAAACAGAGTTCCTGTCCTTGACGAGAATAACGAGCTGCGTTAGAGTGTTATTGGGTGGAGGGGCGGACTCCCTGGGTATGGCGAGA
The DNA here is from genome assembly GCA_031326905.1 of Papiliotrema laurentii. Classification (NCBI taxonomy): domain Eukaryota; kingdom Fungi; phylum Basidiomycota; class Tremellomycetes; order Tremellales; family Rhynchogastremaceae; genus Papiliotrema; species Papiliotrema laurentii. The sequence continues at coordinate 1,517,364 of JAODAN010000003.1, forward strand.
GCGCGAACGGCCCTATAGTATTTATGCAAGCAATGAGTTATCTTGCGGTGATTGCGCGATCGAGCTCCCAGCTGCCCAGTATGGCAGGCATGTCCTTGAGCTCTGTGAGAACCGTATTCTGGAGCGGTGCAGGCACCCCTGATAGGCATGGGCGGAGGCATTGTCATACACCACGAATGGATGAGGTTTCCAGTCATGAGCAACACGTATTGTGTTATAGGGCAACTTCGCCGAGAGTCCTGCGTCCATCAAGTCTGCCAGAATGAGACGCTCGCCCTGAGAAGGACAAACATCAGGGTGACATGGGTTGCTCATCACGTTGGATCTTGGTGGCGGCGATGTTGCCTCCGACGAAGACGATGATCGACACCAGTTCTCCAATTTAAGGCGACCTGCAAGAGCCAAGTTCTCACCGTTTGCTCAAACTTGAAGCCTTTTGAGTGGTGTTTACCGATGCCTGAGGGAGTGCCTCGCTGGGGCAACGAGTTGGCGGCTACACATATCATTGTCCTGACAGGGTGCGACACTATGACCAGATAAGCATGTCCGAGCGGTATTTTGTTAGCGGAACCTTAGCTCAAAAGGCATGCTCAGACTACGAAGCGCTCAAAGACGAAGACCGACAGCCCGAGAGGGATGTGTATGATGGACGATCGTTGCGATCACCCTACACTGTTGCTCGTCGATAACGAACGTGCCCCTCAGCAACCAGTCGAGAGAACAAGAGTTATCGTCGCTCCGCTAACGGAAACCCTGGCTAACGGCAACCCACGAGGGGCGGTCCAAAGGCAACCCCGAAACGAGACTGCATCACTCGACCGCGAGTCCGTGCCTGCTGGATCCGTGATCAGAACTGACACCGACACCACACGCGTCCTTTGGGTCACAACGAATCACACGGCATCCAGGAAGCCTCGTTGACCGGTTCACGGATCATCTATGCTTCGCGACGTGATGTCGAGTGGGGGGCAAAGCGTTGTCACCAGTGAAACGCGGCAGATGCATCAGACTTCAGAAGGCAGAATCTCAGAAGGCTCTTCCCATCGCCCCCACCGCTAGCCGGTCCGTCCCGTCCGTATGGTCTATATAAGCAGGACCTCCTATCCATGAGCCTACCCACTCATCTTCGAGTGAAACATCAATCCCACAAGTCTTCTCAAATACAGGAGACTTCACAGCCCCCTCGCCCTATCTCAACGCGTTCCCCCAAACCCCTACCCTGCCTTTGAATTCCAGTTTCAGATCGGCATCCCTCCCCATCCCCGATCTGTTCAACGTCTTGTCTCAGCTTTCGAAGTGTCAGCAGTCTTCTTCACACCACGACTCTTATCCTTGCCATTGCTTCCTAACCCTTCCATCATAACAAGTCAGTACACCCAGACCGCAGAACCCACGCCGCTCTTGTAGGCTAATTCGCAACAGCGCACTCTCTCGTTCCTGTCACTACCCCCGTCACCAAGTCCCAGAGCTCGCATCGACATGGGCGCAGACCTTTCCCACTCGATCGTTCCTATCATCGGTCTCCGTCCAGGTGACACCGCCTACCCCCGGCCTAGCCCTGTCCCGCCAATGACCCCGACCACTCCCCCCGGCAATGGAGCCCAAATGCCTGTCCTTAAAAAAGGGATGTGGGAATAGTGAGCGCATTCGACATTCAGTCATGAGGAGGTTTCCTGGACACAAGCTGATGCAAGGCCACTCTTCGTTTCAGTTGACCTCTCACATGTGGATACAAGCCCCCACCACCTCCTACGTCCGACTATCGGTGCGAGCGGAACCGCAGCTATCCCTCTGGTTACCGAACGACATTTAACGAAGCTCCTGACCAGGCAGCATACCCTTGTGAGGACATAAGTCTTGTGATTCGTCCCATATCATCAACTCGTCTTCATTGTCCGGACTTCGAAGTTTCATACAGATGCCGCCGTCATGCGACCCTCAAAAAACATCCTAATCATACAATGCCGGATGTGTAACACGTTCATGATCGGGATTTGGGCTGTATCTTGAGCGAGAAGTCGACGTGAGGACAGCTCTGGTGGACAGCCGAGGTTGATAAGATATCGATGTCTTTAGGTCAGCTTTGATGCTTCGATACATGTCAAGACTCACCTGGTCCCAACCTCGCGACCAAGCCACCCTCCACAATCCCTCCGCTCGTCTCCACCAAGAATTCCCGTTTGCCTCTCCACTTGTCCTTGAGGGACTTCGCAGCCGAGTGAAGCTCCTCGCCGACGATGTTGTCCAACATGATGATGTTGGCGCCGGCAGCGACCGCCTCATCTCCCTCCTCCAATGACTGACACTCGACGTTGACCAGGAGGGAGAATCCGGCAACTCTGCGAACCGACTTCACAGCATTGGTGATCGAGCCTGGCACTTAGAGGTGATCCATGGGTTAGGCTTCTGCTGCTTACCTGTAGCCCATATGTGGTTGTCCTTAAGCATGACCATGCTTGACAGATCGTGTCGATGGGGGTCGACTCCGCCGACCATCATTCCGTACTTCTCTACAAGCCTGAATCCTGGAGTCGTCTTCCTGGTCCCGGCGATGACACCCTTCCATCCTGTCTCCCTAGCAGCGTCGCGGAATCGCCGAGATCTGGACGGGCATCAGTGACCCCTTCCGATGGCAGCAACTCGCTACATACACAGTCGCGATGCCCGAACATCTAGCGAGCAGGTTGAGGCCCACACGCTCGGCCAGCAGTAGTTGTCGTGCCTTGCCCCTCACGATCGCTACTTTGGTCTTGGTGTTGGGTGGGACAACTGCACCCTCTTCCAGGAGCCATTCAACGCTATGGTCAGCTCCGAATTGCCCCGAGCCTTACGTGCAGCCGGCGTATTTGAAGACCGCATCGAAGAATGGTACACCTGCAAGGATACCCTAGGATGAGCTATGCGTGTCACGATCGGCTTGGACGATCTGCACTCACACCACTCTTGCCCAACAACCAAGCTTCCTGTTCCTCCTCACCGACGACAAAGCCGGCCCAATCGAAGCTAGGCGTGTCCTCTGCGAACCATCTGGGTATGTCTTCTTTCCAAGAAGGGGGCAGGAGATGGCCTAGATTTTGACCTGGTTGCAGATCTATGCCGGTTGACATTGCTCGTGTATGGAAATGTGGTGTATAGACGACAATAACAAAGGTGTACGGCTGATCCAAGTTCCCCGCCTGACCTGGATGAGTGATCTGGTTCCGTGCCGAGCCGAAACGAGGTCGGTTCAAGCGAAGAGAGTGTACGACGTGGGTCAAGTGGACGATGGCTCAGTGTGTCATACCCCCATACAATGCCCGCCCGCGTGCTCCAAGAGAGGAAGGCAAACAGGGGACCAAAGGCATCAGAGAGGTAACTTTGAAGCAAGCGGCCAAGGGGACAAGGGGGCCGATTATCAAGCATGAAGCCATCGCACACCTTCGCTAAAGTGCAAATCCTATGCATGCACACTGCCCATAAATTATAACACGATCAGTTCCCACATCCCTTTTCTCTGTTCGACTACTCAATCCCCACCATGACGATCGATATCCAACCCAAGGGTCAACTGCACGATGGATACACCACCCGGTCTATCCATGTCGGTTCCGAGCCCGATCCCATCTCTGGTGCCGTAGTACCCGGACTCAGCGTCGCGACCACGTTCGTTCAGGATGGTGTCGACCGTGTTCGAGGGGGTCACGACTACTCGCGAAGCTCGAACCCCACTCGATCCATCTTGGAAGAGCTCATCACGTCGCTCGAGACCACCCCTGCTCAAAGAGATCACCATCATGACCAATCTGGCGGCGAGTCGCTCGTTTTTGCTTCCGGATCAGCCGCCACCGCAGCTTTGGCCTCTTGGGTCTCTCTTGCGACCGTCGAGGGTGGCGCTGGTGGAAGCGATGGCAGTAACGGTGGAGGAGGCCACATTCTCGCCATCAACGATGTGGTAAGTGAATCTACGCATCTGACCGAAAACCCAATGCTGACTGGAACAGTATGGAGGAACTGCTAGATACCTTTCCCGAGCGGCCCGAAGCACCGGCCTCGAGGTCACCTACTTTGACTTCGAGAAGGCGGGAGAACAGGAGATCCGCGCTGCCATCCGACCGGACACAAGGGTGAGTGGGGAGCTTTGGAAAGCAGAATAATCTCGCAGTGCATGTGCTGATGATAGCTTATTTGGCTCGAAGTTCCCACCAACCCCCTTCTGATTGTTCCCCCCTTGCCCTTGATCGCGGAGATCGTCAACTCTTTGCCTCAGGAGACTCGACCCTTGATCGTCGTCGACACGACCTTCCTTTCCTCCTTCTACTTCACCCCCCTGGTCAGCCAAGCTCCGGGTCTGCCCCCCGTCGGAGACATTGTCCTTTCGTCCCTCTCCAAGTACTCGGGCGGTCACTCTGACATTATCCTTGGTTCTTTGACCATTGCTCCCCACGCCCGAGCGATCCGACCTCACCTCGTTCAAGGACTTCGATTCGTGCAGAACTCCCATGGAGGTATCCCCTCGCCTCGGGACTGTCACTTGATGGTTCGAAGTCTGAAGACCCTCAGTGTCCGAACTCTCCGACATGGACTTGGTGCCCTGCGAGTCGCCCACTGGCTCTCCCAGCAACCCGAGGTCGACGTCGTTCGTTACCCGGGATTGGCTTCCAGCCCCGCCTTCCACCACATCGAGCAATTGCTCTCGCCAAACGCCCGCCGAGAGTTGGAGTTCTTGGGATGGTCTTTCCCCTTCAAGCCGCGATCGGCGACCCCGAGCAACACGCTCGAGTACGTCAAGACTATCGGTATTCCATTCGGCGGTGTCATCACCTTCACGCTCAAGGACGCTTCCGAGGAGCAGACGGACAAGTTCGTCACTAACCTGCGTCTGATCGCCCTTGCGGAGAGTCTGGGAGGTGTCGAGAGTCTTATCGAGGTCCCATACGGCATGACCCACAAGGTGAGAAATGAATCGTCTGGATACAGTGACAGAGCTAATGACAGGCCATTCCAGCGGATCACCGAGCGGCGATCGGTATCACCCCGAACCTGGTCAGACTCTCGGTTGGTATCGAGGATGTCGAGGATTTGATTGCGGATCTCGAGCGTGGCTTGCAGAGGTTGAACAACTAGAGCATTATATTTGTGTGGCTCATCGGAAGAGCGTCTGTATAGAATGCGATACGTAGACGATACCCATGCAATGTGTTGACGTTGGCAAAGCACCTTCCACTTGCACTGCGTGACAAACCTATGATACCAGTATCTCATGCATCAAATATAACAATATCAACAACAAAGCAAGAGCATGGTACGGATGTGAGTGGCAAGCGCGCCACAAGGATTTTCCATAAATCGCCGAGAAACTCCGGTAGAGTAAATCCAAATTGAGAAATTTGATTCCGTTTACTCTCGCTGTGCTCCCCTTCGCCCCTTCCCCTCTCCGCTCGCTCGCGACCATCAGACCAAAGCTTGGTCCTTGAACACCTCTTTCTCTATCAAAACACCGTTCGACAACCATGGTGTGTCTATAGACTTCGTATAATCGTACACGGCTGACATCTAGGTCCGATACTCGTCCGCCCACGTCGCCGCCGGCAACCCGGAGAAGTGTATGTCGAGATTTCGAGATGAAGCGGGGGACGAGTCGTGTCTAATTTGCAGTTGCCAAGGCTCGAGGCGAGTACGTCCGAACCCACTTCAAGAACATGCGGGAGGTCGCTGCTGCCGTCAACGGTGAGTCGAGTGGAACTAGGAAGCGGAGGAATGCAGGAATTGATGAAATTAGGCATGAACTTGCAAAAGGCTTACACCTACCTCGCCGATGTCCAGGAGCACAAGCAAATCATTCCTTTCCGACGATTCGCTGGTGGTATCGGACGAGCTTCCCAGGCCAAGCAATTCAAGACCACCAAGGGTACGCTGGATCGAGGTCGACAAGGATGTTCACGGGAACTGACTTTTAGGTCGATGGCCCGTCAAATCCGTTCAATTCCTCCTCCGTCTCCTTAAGAACGCCGAGTCCAACGCCGACGCTAAGGACCTCGCTGTTGAGGAGTTGGTTATCAAGAACATTGTTGTTAACCAGGCCCCCAAGACCAGGAGAAGGACTTACCGAGCCCACGGTCGAATGTACGTGGGCGGCGTTACGTGGAGGACTTCTGCTTATCATCCAGCAACCCGTACCAGGGCCACCCATGCCACATCGAGATCTTCCTTTCCACCCCTTCTTCCGAGGTTGCCCGATCCAAGGACCTCGACGTCGCCGGCTCTAAGAAGGGCAAGAAGATCCAGGCCATCGAGGCTTAGAGGGAGGATATGGTGTAGGACGTGATGTATGGATCATATGCTTCATGCGGATTGGTTTGCGGTTGGACTGCTGCAGATGTCGATGTCGAGCTGCGTTGGGACAGGGGAAGGATCGAGAGTGCGAGATCTAGGGGATAGGGAAGGCAGATGGGCCGACCGCGAAAATGGAGTGCGGAGACTCTGAGCACTGAGTACTGAGCAACGAGATCAAGACTGCATTTGATCGATTTGAGCGTGGTGGATCTCTCCTCAAGTGCATCTCTTCACTGTGATAATGGTATTCTGTGCAAGAGCAGAAATCGCGTTAACACCCCAATCGTATTGAAACTGGAAGGACTGCATGTTTCGACGAACGGAAGCAAATTCAGAGGCCATGACCTGGATGATGGATGGGAATCATGTTATTGATTACTATCTATCTATCCACTATGAGTCAGTCTGGACCCCCTGCAGACGCAAAGCAAGCCCAAGCAGCCGCTTTACAAGAGCTTGAAGCCGCTCAGAAGCGCAAACGCGCCATAGATACCACATTGGTCCGTTCTTGATATGCTATATGGTCTCCGATTCTTATTCGCAGGCCAACCTCGAAACATCCATTTACGCGTTTGAGAACAGTTATCTCGAAGAGTCTGCGAACTCAGGCGGTAACATCATTAAGGTGAGAAGTGCGATCGCGTATCTCAAGTCCGTTACTAAAGCCAAGGGCTTCGACAACTACCTCAAGCCGCCTGGATCCAACATCAACAAGAAGAAGCTCGAGGTGACCGACCAAGATCGACTCTTCAGTTCGAGCAGTGGAACTTTGAACCAGGTGAAGGCGCTTCGATCAACGTGGACGATTGTATGCTGATGAACAGTCACTCGCCTTTCATCCGAGCCGCTAGTCTCGATATCACTTGCGGCCACACATCATCGGGACAGGCCTCATCCGCGCGTTGGCTTTCACCGTCCGTAACATCATTTTCCTTCGCCCGGACACTCCGTATGTCAAAGCGGTGCCAGGGATCCCCTCTTTGACGACATATCGGGATGAGGACTTGCTTTCGACACGTGGTGAACATCAAGAACACTGTACGATCGTTATGCGTCCTATCATTGCGAAGAGACGCGCTCTGTTGTTATACATTCATGTACTACCAAATCTGTGATGCGGTATCGGTTATTATGTGTCTCGCTCTGGTACTACATCGTATCCTACCCGGCCTTGTGCCTGGGCAGCGGGTACTTCTCCAGTCTCTTCGAGTTCGGGTTCGTGTGGCAGGTGAACGCTGGGGGGTGGCGCACAGCACATAGGGGCAATGAGACCGTTGAAAACGAAAGTTCCATACCTGTAATCAGAGAAACACCGTTTCACATGACTTACACCAGCATGGCGAACCCCGCAATCTGAAGTAGGGAGAAAGGGAAAACGAGCTTTTCCCACCCTAAGCCCAGACTGACAACCCAGATCCCAAGCGTCCTACAGGTATCAATCGTACTTCGTGTCGTAGCGCTGACCCGGGAGGTGACACTGAGGCCGAAAAAGTTGAACGCGCCAATAGAGAACATGATGGCGAAGCAGGATCCAAAGACGGTAGGAGTTGAAATAATTTGTCGCCATCCTCGCGGGATATCGAAGTATGGCGAGGTGTTGTGGAAGAAGAAGTGTAGGAACGGCATTGCTGCAAGGGTGGTGATCATTCCGAAGAATCCTTCCAGCGAAACCGCAGCCAGAGGCTCGACCTTGTATCGAGCCATGATCTTCTCTTCGACGACCTGCAGGTCAACACTACTCGACATAGCCAACTTACGTATTGCGATGCCGTGAAGACCTGTGCGAAGAGGATGAGAGAGACGCCTAAAGCGACCTTGGCAGGATCGTCGTCTCCCCGCCGAGCAATTCGTACAAAGGCTTCTACTACGCCATCCTCTGGGACCTCCTGAAGCTCCTTTTTAACCAAACTGCCCGACAGCCCGACAAGACAGACGCCCATTGTGACGATGACCAGCGAAGTCCACTGGTATAGCCATAGTCTGCGTCGGAGGAAGAAGACCGAGAGAATGCCGACCCAAAGGACAAGGGCTCCCCGTGACATTTGATAGATTGACACAGGAGTGAGGATGAGCCCGACGTTCATGAGAGTGGTACCACAGACTGATATCAGAACAGCGAGGTTAAGATGGCTTACTGTCAAAGAAGGCAGGGAACCACATCCAACACATCCTCCAGCCTCGCAAGGACTCGTCTTCAAGAGGGTCCAAATCCTCGTCGTCCAGATCGTCCAAAGGATCAAGTGCCCCGTATCCGTGCGAACGAGTGAGCATCCCCTTAAGCCCGAGACCTTTCTTGTGACGGTCAGACATATATGCCCAAACGAGAGGCAGGGAGCAAAGGAATTCGCCAATAAACATGCTGCATGGTCAGCGTGTGCGTTGACGAAAGACCCACTTGAGCGTCTGCCAGACCTGACCGTCAGATCTAACTCCCCGTCAGTCACTCACTGGTTGCTCAAAATCAAGTCTTGGATATGGTGAGTCTTCTTGGCAGTTCTCCACGCATTCCATGTCTTGGTATTTCGACCTGAGAGTAAGGACAACCTGTGTGGGATGTGTCGACTTACAACAAGCTGTTAGCGCAGCCTGTCAGGAACATGCCGATGACGAGGGTGGATACAGCTGTCCTGGACGTCATGATGGTTGATTGAGTCTGATCTATCAATGTCGAAGGTGCTTTATGACAAGAAGTGTATGATGTCTTCACGGTCTCAAGAGAGATGATACGATGCTTTGGGATAGTCCCACCCCACCTTGGGCGCAGCAGCACACATGGTCGCCGGAGTTAGCCGAGCTGGGCTCCGGACTCGCGGTGCCGCCACCATGCCAGGTGTAGATTTTTGAAAACACGAACATGCATACGGCGGGAGATTACAGACTCATGCGTTTGCCCTTTCAAGTTGAGCGTGTGAGATCTTACTTCGAACGTTGCTTGGGTGAAGAGTTGCAGAGGGAAAGGTAATAGCCCATCTCGCGCTACCTGTGTTGGGCCGGCTACCGCCTCGGGCGTGAGTCGGTGATTGCATCGGCATCGAGATGTGACGATCGACTTGGGATGGGGCAGAGGATAGATCTGCATCCCCGTTCTCTGTGCCTGGTCTACAACAGTTGAGTGGATACGATCGATACAGACTTCGCTCCGTCGAATCCTTACCACGTCGTCGGTCCTTCGAGGAGGTTCTTGTGGGGTGGTGTGAGGGGTACGTACGGTCGAGGGTATCATCAGTGTCATCATCCCTGAGACAGCGGCGAGAATTTAGAATCACCTTTTCTTGGCGCTCACATCACTTTGCATTGTCTTACGCTCATTCTTCCTCTCACCAGCTCCTTCCATTCCCTCTTGTGCGGGCAGACTGTTCCCCGCCTTGCTCAAGCCGCAAGCTTACGTACCAAACAAGTTGGGCCCGACGCAAATTGAATACCTTTTCATCACCCCTCAACATCTATCTCGTTTCTTACGACTCCTGACCGATCCCCACTCCGCAAACACTCTGTCACCATAACCCATATCCCTTGTGCATATCGACCACTTTTGGCACCGACGCCCGGTCCATAACCAGACCTCTCATCGACAGCGACAAAGTGCCGAGAGGCCTGCCTGCCTGCAGCATTACAGCGATATCGATCATCTTTGCGGCATGACCACTGTTTGACCTTTCAAACAACACATACCCCCCAAAACTCGTCACCATGGTATTCCATCCATTCGAGGTCAACCCGCCGCATCTGGCGTATACGATCTTGGGCGCCTTCGTAGTCATCTTCTCCATGTTTTCCTTGCGTACGTGGAAAAGAATGGTCAGTTCAGGGTTATCAACTTACCGCAGTTATCAAAGAGAGGGCATACATCGGAGAAGCACCAATCGCTACGGTGATTGGGATCATTATGGGCCCCTATGTATCGGGTTTCTTCAATCCGCTGGCCTGGGCGAATGGCAACACCGAGATCACCGATGAAATCACCCTCGAAGTGACTCGTGTTGTCATTGCTATTTCCGTCTTCGCAGTCGGCGTCGAACTTCCGAAGGTGCGTCCTTGACTGACGTTCAAAACTCACAACTAGGCATATATGAAGAAGCATTGGCGATCACTGTTCTTCCTGCTTGGTCCCTGCATGTTGTGGGCTTGGGCTATATCAGGCCTTCTGATGTGGGCGCTCTTCCCGCACTTGCACCTGCTCTCCTGTCTCCTTATCGCTGCTGCGGTCACTCCTACAGACCCTATTCTCGCACAGGCGGTCATCGGTGGTAAGTTTGCCGACAAGCACGTTCCTGCGCACATTCGACACATGTTGTCCGCCGAATCTGGTTCTAACGACGGTGCCGCTTTCCCCCTCTTGGGAATCGCGCTGTATTTCACCCTATATAAGTCACCTGGACACGCCGCGTCTCACTGGGTGTCATACGTCTTGTGCGTACGAGAAAACGTCTCTTACAGATTCCTGACCACAGGGCTTACGAAGTCATTCTCGGTATAATACTCGGAGCGCTTCTCGGCTGGGTGGTCCGAAAAGTCATGATGTTCTCGGAGAGGAAGAAGCTCATCGATCGACAATCGCTGGTCGCCCAATACATCAGCTTGGCAATCCTTGCGATCGGGTTCACGAGCCTGCTGGGAAGTGACGACTTGCTTTCAGCCTTCGCGTGCGGATGCGCCTTTGCGTGGGATGGGCACTTCAACAAAGCCACAGAGGACGCCGAGTTCTCCAACGTCATTGATTTACTCTTCAACTGCGCTGCATTCATCTACATCGGAGCCATCATACCCTTCGATTCTTTCAATGACCCCGCACTGTACATCGACTGGTGGCGCCTGGTTGTTCTCGCGATTTGCATTCTCCTCGTCAGACGGTTGCCGATCATTCTCGCTCTGTACAAATTTATCCCGGATATCAAAACGTTCCGCGAAGCCCTTTTCACTGGATGGTTTGGCCCCATGGGAGTAGGGGCAATTTTCATCGGCACCCTCTCAAAGATCAGTTTGCCCGAAGGCGAAGCAGAAAAGGATACAGAGCAGGTGGATCTGCTGCGGGAGTGCATCATGCCTATTGTCTCTTTTTTGGTGCTCTCGTCTATCGTAACACGTACGTCCGTCTTGTATACCAAGCTGACTGGCAGATGGCCTGTCCATTCCATTCTTCTCCTTAGGACGTCGGGTCCACAGCATAACCTACACATGGTCACGGAATCCTTCCATGGATACCCGGCGCGATAATGAGCCCGCTTGGACTACTCATGCCCGTCGAATCATACCGGGACAGGATATCGTTATCAATCGAGACGATGACGCGGAAGAAGGCGATCTCGGAATGCGTTCCCTTACTTCGCCGGCGGAGAAACGCTTGGAAAGCGAGCATAGTGCAGGGAGCTCGAGTTCCAGGACCGCTGCCGGGAACGAGCAGTTCGGAATGGCCGAGAGGGCTCGACCCCGAAGCGCCCAATCAGAACCAGAAGATGATGGACGTCGAACTCCGCCATTGGCCGAGTACCGCGAAGGTCACGATCTAATCGTCGAACGCAGGGTGCAGGATGATAGTGAAGAAGTGAGGCTACAACTTTGGTCAATGCTAACATCAGGTCGACGTCGAAGTCATCCGTAATCACTTCGCGGACGACAAGGAGAATTTGAAAGAGACTTTCCGTCATCCCCGGCGGTTACAACGACACGAGATTGAGCGGATACGAGATCATCTACCGAAGGCCCTTCGACGCAAGACCTCCCGTGATCAGGACGCCACGTCTGACGGGTCTAGCCTCCGACTGGCGCGCTCTGTATCTTCCGGGGCTGAAGAAGAACGACGTTCGCGATCCCCATCACCTTGGGCGCCTGGCCGAGGCGAAGCCGCTGGTGAATCTGCTGGCCCTCACAATCCGCCTCCCAGAATCAAGATCGACTCCGGTAAGAAGACAGGACTGCGTCAGCGGCTCTTCGGCAAATCTCGAGACTCTAGTCCAGATGCGAGTGATGCGGAGGAAGGTCGCGGAGGTCCTGGACTACTATCTCCGCCCTCTGGGACGCCGAGGTCAAACCCGGTTCCTATCACAAGAGTTGAGACGAACGACGATGAACTTTCGCGGTCAATATCGAATCGTAATCCGTCCATACGCTTTGCGGCCGACACTTCACCATCCTCGGATGCCGCTCCCGGAATGCTCAACTATGGCAATAATGCCCCGGGGTTCAAACGCAATCCAACACTCGCCATGTTTAGAAGTTCTTCAGTCCAGTCTGCTGGAGAACGGGACAGGGAACCCAGTGTATCGTTCCAAGAGCCAGAGAGGCCACGATAGTCATGACATGCATGCATCAGATGCGTTCCTCCACGCTCGACATCGTGATGATGATTACAATCACCTTTGTAATACTTTGATTAGAAATGATTAGAAATGATTAGAAATGAATCCCAAGCCCAAGTGGGGTACGCGTATAAATTTCTCAATGTCACTCGACCTACCGCCGAAAAGTTGGACGAGCCATCGCCATACATGTATACACCCCTCATCACACCTACATGAAAGGCTCAGCATCGTCAACCTTAAGGTCCCTCGCGGCGTCTACGCGCAAAGCGGCTGGTACGACCACTGCAGTCTGGTACGGAAAAGCTCGGCTGACCAGCAGTATCACCGCGGGCTTTTTCTTCTTCCTCGTGCAGCCGCGACGTTGCGTTGGAAGCGGAGGGTTCCGTGGGAGGGTCTCGATTCGCCCGCCATGCAGGCGAATCTCCCGAGGACGCTTTCAAAAGGAATTTGAAGGATGTTCAGACATTCAGGAGAAGACGGGATGCTCTCAGTAAGTCTTCCCCTTAGGAACTCGACTGACTGTAGAAATCAAAACCCCTTTCATCCCCCCTCAATCCCAGTCTTCCGTCCACACCAAACCAGGCCCGACTCGCGCTTCCTTATCGACCCTCCTGGCCACGGGTGCGGCACTTGGATGCTCATCCTCCAAATTGAATCCGGTGTTCGCTCAATTTGTCTACGCCAACCGATCCGGACTTTCGATAATAGATCTAGACCAGACCCTGCCGATATTGAGACGTACGGCGGCACTGGTGCGGGACGTGGTTAAGGATGATGGAGTCGTGGTGTTTGTTGGCACTAGGTCGGGCATGCAGCGCAGCTTGGAGAGGGCCAAGGAGCGGCTGGGCGATAATGGCTACACCACTGCCAAATGGATGCCAGGTCTGTTGACCAACGCCGAGACTCTGTAAGTGGTGGAAGAGTCGGCATTTTCTGGTCAAGACTGATGGGAAGCTTTGGTCTCGAGCCATTGATCAACAAGTCGTACTTGCCGGATCTCGTCGTCTTCTTGAACCCCAGCGAAGCTGCTCACGGAGTGCGGGAATGTACTCTACGAAATGTTCCCACCGTCGGGATCATCGATTCTGACACCGACCCGCGAATGGTCACCTACCCTATCCCGGCCAATGCTCAGGTGAGCAAACTGTTAGAGTGATGAACACACCTAATATCACAGAGCTTGAGGACATCTGAGCTCATTCTCGGCACGCTCTCCCTGGCTGGACAAGAGGGCCGCAGATTACGCCTCAAGGAGGCCGAGCAGCGCAACAGGAAACCGAACAATCGACGATCAGGGGAGAACCAAGCATAAGGTCCGGTGTGAGAATCATAGGAATGCATTTTCATGGATACGATACTGCAATGTCTTCATGCATCCCCTTCCCACCTCCTCCATGCTAAGCCATCCTGAGGAGGTTTGGGCCCGTTTCTGCCTGATATCTGCAGACAACATCTCATCTTATGAGACGGCAGTGTCATCAGGCTCGCGCGTGACCATACCTTGAGCGGTCCTGCAACCGAGTCTCGACCATGCGACAGGGACCATTTTTCGACAATGATTCTCCAACAGAACTGGGACGCACGACTCCACGACAAGGTGTTCCCGTCTGTCTCGAACTCAGACCAGTACATGAGGTACGACTACCTCCTGTGAATCAGAAGAGCGAGTCCACAGTCGAGCAGCGTATATAGTGAGTGGTACCACAGCAAGTGGCGTCTTCATCGAGAAATGTGTATTGTTGTCTACCCACTTGGATCTCGTGGATACTTTGGGACGGCTCCAAGCAAAGCAGACCCTTGAGTGACATTGGGTCTCTGACACCGTACATCCTCTATTCCTCGCTCTCTGCTGGCATGACTCCCCCATCCGCCGCATATCACGTCTAATCGACAAGGAGACAATCTCACACCTGGTTTTGTATCCACGCAGGTCTTCAGACGTTGGGCCGCAGAATTGCTATCTGTTCATACCGGGCTGGACCACGGCCTCCGCCTCTTGGGAACGAACTCCGCACTGCGCCAGTCTACCCAATTTTTCCTGAAGACTGACTGTCCACGTGCACTTTGCCTTGAGACACAGATGGGATCAGGCTGGCGAGTTTGCCACATGCAATCGATGCCTGTCATCCTGTGCAAGAACTCTGCCTCGAGATCAAGCTTCTATAGCTCCAGAGAAGCATGCGGATGGGCAGCTTACGTCTACTGGCAGGTCCGAGCCACGAGTGGAGTGAAGCAATCCGCATGAACTCGAAGTAGAGAGAGTCCAGTTGTAGTTCACTTCGGCATGCTTTCGGATCGCCATTCGGACTGAAGCCTTTCTATTAGAGGGGGAAGAGGAAAATTCAAGTGACGGTCTGGTACATAGGGGGTAGGCGAGGTGGCATGGGTGTGTCCGGAAGCAGGCGCTCCGGCAGCGGGGAGGACCAGGCCAAGCTCGATGGAAGCTTCATAGTCTCAGTATTATACTTGACCGAGTTTTAGACCTCTGAGCCCGGCTCATCCGGGGCCTATCAGACAAGACAGTTCGGAGGGTCGAAGGCTTTGATCAGTATATACAGGAGCATCAGAGGTATCTGTCCTTCCACGGTAAGGGGTCGAGGGCACAGTCTGGACAGTAGCGCCTTCGCGGGCCTCCCGAAGATCAAAATACTGCTACTTCAACAGGAGCTTTCCAATCAATTCTCTGGGTTCAGTCGAAGCTGGTCTTCGTCCCGAACCGGATTCAGCGCCACTATGCTTCTTGCGTCTGCAATTGCCGTCCACTGAGCCTGAGTGAGGAGGCCTTATCTGTCATCTTATTGGGCGGATGGAAAAACCAATGAGGCTTGGCCAAATCTCTTCACCGACTATGGCACCATCGACCACCGTCGAACGATATAGGTTCGATGATGACACACTCGAGAAGACAGCGGCGGGGTTATGCGCAGTGATGTCAAGAAGCGATAGGGCCGGGTCCAACAGCGGCAACATCCCTGTGAAGTTGACGCGCAGCCATGTATGAACAAGCACTACTCGATATGCTTAAAGGCAAAGAGATGATCGTCTTGCACCCCTACGAGAAGCATCAGCGTGGGATGCAGGTAGATAAGTGGTCTCCATAGATGGGTGCTGTAGTCCAGCTGCTGGGAGCGAATCAGATTGGCTATCACTGGTATCGGAGCCCCCCGTCGACGTCGACGCTCTTGGCGATAGTCGATGACATTGACGAACTGCGTCTTTGCCTTGGTCTCTCTTTCATTCTATCATTCATACAACACAGACCATGTCGGCTCCAGCAGACCTTGTCGATCAGCTCAAGCAGCTTGGTATCTCTGACAAATCAGCTAGATACGCACTCGAAGTGAGTCACACGTCGAGCAGGCTTACCACTGTGGTCACTGACGACGATTAGCGATTCAACAACGATGTAGGCAAAGCCGCGGATTATAGTGAGTAGCCTGTTACCTTTCCTACCTGCCTACCTGTCTTTTGTACTGGGAGACAAGACCATTGTCAATGATAACTACATGGTTTCAAAGGACCCTTGATCCCTTTGATGCCTGCTCTCTTTCGTTGTCGGCTCCTCTCCTTACCCCCGACTCCCTGCCGCTCGCCCCTCCCTCCCCCCCTCCTCCGCCGGCGGTGCGGATGCCCACGTTCCATCTCGATGCCCTCCATCTTTCCTTTCATATCTATGCTAACCACCGCTTTCTTATTATGACTCCCCTCTCCCGATCGTTTTCTCTCCCCACCTCGCTCTCCAATTCCGTCTCTCGCCTCAAAGTCTTCTCCGGGAATGCGAGTAAAGACGAGGTGAGTTGAGGCGAATGATGCCTGCTGACGTTCAGGTGAGCCCCGACAAACGTGATAGCCCTATCGAGACCCCTCCTGCGACTTCTCCACGTATCCTTACTGCTTTCTTACCGCGGTCGCGGCGCCCATCAGTCGACCAAAATGTCAGTTCACCGCTGACCCAGTCTCCCCACCAGGCGTCCGACCTCATTCTCGGAGCTCTTGATCGTGATCGTGGCCGATCGTCCAAAACAAACTTCCTTGGACTCAAGCGCGTGGAATCACCGAAATCTCCAGAACAACGTCTGTCCGTCATACAGCCGTCAAAGCCTATTGGTGGATCGAAGTCGAGCAACAAGTATCGGGCACCCAGTCCGTTCTTCCGCGCCAGGCGATCAAGGGAAAAGGCGAGAGCCAGAGATTCCAGTCCCGAAGTCGGTCCGTTGGCCAAAGACGCAGAATCCGACGTCGAGTCCATTGGAGGGCCGGTTCGACCTCGCGTGTCGGCGTACGAAGACGACAGTGGATCCGATGCTGAGACGGAAAACGAAACAGGCGAGGATGACGACGACGAGGAAGACTACGATATCTTCGACGAGGAGACGGAGAAGAACACTGAAGCAAATGCTGTCTTCCTGGAGGACGAGCAGGAGGAAGAGGAGCGCGGTGTCCTGGATACATTTGGTGAAGAAATCGAACAGGATCCCCTTGGAGAGGGACCTAACGTGGTTGTTCCTCCTCAACCCTTGTTCCCGACCAGCAACTTCGCAGCAAAGCGAAGGAAGTCCTTGAAGTCGGGCCTGGAACTAGTCACTTCGAGGCCGACCTTCGCTCGGGACCGGTGTACGATGACATTGACTCATGGCGATCCCGACGGAGCACTGGAGAAAAGTGGCAAGAGGATGCGTCGTTACGTTGTTCTGAGCGATCTGAGTAACGAAAGTCGTTATGCGGTCGAGTGGGCAATCGGGACTGTCGCACGTGACGGGGATGAGATCTTCTTGATATCGGTCAAGGAGGATGAGTCGAAAGGTGAGTTAGACGATAGCATTGCATTCACTTATCATAGTCGACCCTAAAAGCTGGTCCGCTGCGGATAGAGGCCAGAAACTCAAGATACAGAAAGAGGTACGCCGCGAAGAACGGTGATGTACTGATTCAAGCGTCAAACTACCACTCTGTTGCTTGGCCGTCAGGTTACCAGTCTTTTGCAGCGTACTCGCTTGAACATAACTGTCACGTGTCAATTCTTGCATGCTAAGAACGCGAGGCATATGCTGCTGGGTAAGCGCACCACCTCATACATGGCTGACTGTAGATCTCATCGACTTCCTCGAACCCACCATGGTGATCGTTGGTTCTCGAGGACTGGGACAGCTGAAGGGCATTCTGCTCGGTTCCACTTCGCACTACCTGGTTCAAAAGTCCTCCGTGCCGGTCATGGTGAGCGATTAGGCAGTCGTGGAAGCTGATACCAGGTGGCACGAAGGCGCTTGCAACGACCATTGCGCAAAACTGACCCCAAGGATCTACGACACTCGCCGAGAGTCAGTCTGGCCTCGGCGAGCATCGAGAAGACGGCGTCGAGCAAACAGGAGGATGAGGTCGTAGACGTTGCAGAAACCGAGGCGAGGGAGTTGAAAGAGTCGATCGAAGAAGTCCACGAAGAATAAAGCCGAGCCGGAGATCCAAACCGGGTATTGTAGCCGAACTGTAATGTTAAGATCGATCGATGCCTTGTCCCCTCTCGATCCGCCCACTTTTTTGTTCACGCAGTATGAGCAGCAGTAGCAACGTGCCGATGGCTCCAAGGAAGGCGGAGGAGGATGTCTGGAAGTACCCCAGACCCCCATTGCTGCAGCGTACACCAAAGTAACGGTTCACAGAGCTCGGCCCAGCCAGCGCTGATCATAGCCGCCTACGGGTCATATGGACCGCTAGTGATGGTAGCGAGACGGTCATCGCAGACACGATACGTGGCTACCGTGTGCTAGAGACATCGTGAGCCGATTCATCGTCACCTGGATTGACCCAGACATCCTCCTACATACTACCTGCCCCCGGAAGCGATACAAATTCCCCTGTCAATCTCGTCGAAGCGGACTTTCTGCGAAGTACGTCTCACTTCAGGATGGTCTTTGATCGTCAGTGGAAAGGCGCAGCTGCGTATCATTCGATCAACGTCCATGGTACGGAGGTGCACAATCGAATCTGGTCGTATCCCAAGCCAACATCGGGGTTTGCCCCGATTAAAGACTACCTGTCATTCTACGCTTCGGCTGGACGAGTAAAGGGTGGCGGTGATTGGGCATGTTATGTGGACGATGAACGGGTCGTAGCACAGGACGGGTGAGTCAGACGATTCCTGAAGAGCTCATCGAAGCGACTTTTATGGTGGCTGGGTAACCACCAACATCAAGGGAAAGATGAAAGGGGGTGGGTCGCAGTGCTCGACCGCTGATGACAGGTCCCGGGACTTTTGGGTGGTGACCCAGAGATGCACGCCGCATGACTTACACCTTTCACAGGCCCGTCCTGAGCTGAAAGAGCTGTCGCCCGGCAAAGCGGTCTTGTACCATGAAAGACTAGTTCAGATGCGATTGTTGGTTTGTGTCGCTTCGATGACTCGCGAAGCCCGATTGATCACTTCAAAAACACATTTGCGGCACACGAGGTTGAGACAGAACGGCAGGAAGGAACAAGTGTCGATGACCATGAGAGGTGGCATGATAGAGAATATCAAATCTCCCAGACTTACAGCTCTACATGCTACATACACCCCACCTTAATCCTCACCTTCGACAACCTCATATTTCTTGCCTCGGATGCCCCACAAACCCCAGTTTGCCTTGACAGCCACTCTGACGTCCCACTCCGCGATATCCCACTTTAAGCTACCAAACTCGTTCTTGCCGGGGGTGATGATCAGCTCGAACTCGTCCGTGACTCCTTCAATGTGCTCGACCGGAGCGGTGGGCAGTCCGACGTAATCAGGGAATTCGCGCTCCTTCGAGTTGTGCCGGAATGACGGGGGGTTTGTGCCATACAGGGCAGACACATCACGTTGCAGGTCGAGAGGGGAGAATGCGGTGAAGAAGATGGGACATTTCGTCTGCAGGATTTTACTCAGGGTCAACCTCCATGTTGTCTGAGCCTGGACCAAGGGTTGTGTAGTAACCTCTCCCCAATGATCCTCTTCGGTCGAGACGGCAGTCTTTCTTCCTGGCTGGTGGGGGAAACCTAGTCCTGGGGAGAAAGAGAAGAAGACGTCGGTGTACGGGTCGAATGGTCCCAGTTGCGAATGTACCTCCTCGTAGTGAGCCCGGAGTGAGGTGATCGACAGGCGGTTTGATACGTGAAGAGTGTGTGCGGGACAACCCCACCCGTCGCGCTCCGAGAACTCGTAATTCGTCTTGCGACGAGGATCATTGGCAGCGAGCATCGGCAAGCCCGCTTCGGGACCGACAAAGTAGATATGGAAAAGACTTCGAGGGAACATCCAGGTGAGTTGTTGCCAGTGGATCGGTGGCAGGGTCGACTCCGCTCGCGCGCCCATGATGATGATTCGAACGACGGGCTGGGGGGTGTATGGTGCAGTCGATTCATTTCCGCCGGGGGGAAGATGCAATATGGAATGAAGCGCAGCCATGCTTCTGCGTCCTTCACGAGTGACTCGGCCATTTCGCGTAGTGAAAGGTCCATTTTGGTGTAAAGCCGCAGCGACCGTCATTGGGTACGTGAGCACCTTCGAAATGTGCCGGACAGAGCGGTCTGAATCGATGGCAGGGAAGTTGCGGGTGAAGAAGAGGGTGTCCCAGTTGGCAAACGAGATCGCTTGGTCGAAAGGTTGTTCCCCTGTCATCTTAGCCAGGGCGACGGTTTACAACTCACTCGGCATATTCTCGAACTCTACCATCCTTCGCCCGCTTCTGAGATCGTGATCATCTTCATTGGTCTCCCTCAACCTCCCACACACTTGTTGGTGTTCCTCTTTACCCTCGCGCCATCTCTCCTCGCTTCGATGAGTCGGCCAACCGCAATCGGGGCAGTCAAACAAGGGTCGCACCCGTTCGTTGTACTTCTCGATCGACACGGGACATATTGAGACGGTGCGGATCCGCTCTGCGCGCTCCCTGAGATCGGCAAAGGGTGACTGAGCTAGCGGGTGGAATAGATCATCTGGTGAGAGCGTGGGGACGGGTGCAGGAGGTTCGGGTTGAGGTTGAAAAGCAAGGGATTTGTTGGGTCGGGCTTTGAAAAGACCAAAGAGGGATCTCCGGGGAGAGTAAGAGTGTCGAGATACACGCGATGGACCTACGCTTGATATCAAGCGTGTTGAGATTGAGGACATTGCCAACAGTCCAAGACGAAGGAAGCAAAGACTATCAGAAAGAGGTCGATCTTGAAGAAACCGTCGAATAAGACACAGGAGGAACACGGAATCTAAATTTCAGTCGTGTCGGTCCAGTCGGTCCTTGACTCACTCGTCGTTAGTTGCTCTCTCTGTAGCTATCGCATCCAACCTCTCCATCCTCTGTCCCCCGTCCACCCCCATCTGCCATGCTTCACCTGCTCCCCCCAGAGGTCAGTATGCTATGTCAAGCTGATCAGAGACCATACATCATATAGGGACACCTTCAACTCACTGATCCTCAGATAATTCAGAGTATCCACCTCCTCGCTCTCAATCCCTCCTTGTCTCTTGTCCACCCTAACCTACATCATGCCCTCTCTGGACCCACCTCGGATTTCGCCGCCAGGTATCTCTTTGCCCTGCATAAGCAGACAGGACCAGACGAATTGCTCGTGAGGTCTCTGCGTCATCCGATATGCAGCATACCCGTCGTGGAAAAGCTCGAACGATTATCAAGCGCGAAGCTTTCCTGTCACGAGCTTCCTCGTCGCATCTTCCGCAATACATCCATGACGATCGACCCACTTCTCATCTACCTCTTTGAACACTACGATCCCTCTCCTAACTCTCACAAGGGCTATCCATTATGCCGGGCGGTCCTCGCCAAAAACTACGAGTTAATAGGGTTGCTCCTGGACCACGGAGCCGATCCAGGCATCAAATCGAGCCTGCCCGTTCAGGTCGCAATTTCATTGCGCGACCTGAAAGCCGTCCGCATGCTCATTGAGAGGGAAAATGGGCAAGATCGTATAATCATCACCCCTTTGCTCGTCGAATGCGCCTTGAATAAGGGATCCAAAGACGTTGTCGAATACTTTGTCCAGGTGAAAGGTAAGCTTCGTCTGGAACGACGCTGACGGCAGGAGTGATGCCTCGACTGCAATCCATTCTTAAGATCGCCAAGAAACAAACCTCTTGATACATCTCACTCGACCAGGTCGTGAAAGGTCCATTCCCGCTCCTCCGATAATCGACTCAGGACTCTCTCCCAAACCCGATTCACCTCGACCACTTTGTCCTTCGAGATCATTGCGCCTTCTCTCCACACGGCTGTCGCCCTCATACCGGCTTGATGACTGACGACATTGACCTCTATCGGACCTGCGAATGGCGATGCGCCTTGGCCCCAGATCAAGTCGATCGCGCCTTGGGGCAAATCCACCTTCCCGATGTTTGAAATCACTGCACTCATTGAAGGGGTTTCGAGTCGATCCAATTTGCCGCCCAAGAAATCTTCCCATCCCGTCGGACGATCCGGTTGTCGCTTACTCGCTGCAGGATCCGGATCGGGCACGTAGGCCAAGGCACCCATATGCTCGAGCGCCCGCTTCTTTCCCGTCGCACTGGACATATATCGACTTATCCGACGGGCCTCTTCCCAGAAATCCAGGTCGGGTCTTGCCATCATATCAAGCACCAACGAGCTGGTGTAGTTTGCCGTGCAATGGCTATGGCCCAACTTGGATGATCGGACCGAGCCCGGGGTTTGGACCTTGAAGCTTTCTTCATGCAGGACATGCCATAGGGCTACCACGTAGGCGAGCTTGAGGATAGGGTGGAGTGTAGGCACGCCGCATGCCTTTCCCCGCGCTTTAAGCGAGGATAAGTCGAGACTGAGGTCGAGAAGAGAGATCTGCGGGTCGCATAGAGCTGGGGATCTGGAAACGACGTGCGGCCATGATGGGGTACCGACAACGGAACGTCGGATCCAAGCGGGCAGCTTTGGCGCGATCAGTTCTTCCAACATGATGCTCGTTATGAACATGAACCCTGGGCGGATGTCTATCGTCTCTTCCAGGAGCGGAATCGATGGGATGGACTCATATGGCAGATCAGAGATGTCGGTCGCGAGCAAAGCAGAGAAGAGGATGAATAAACCCTTGCCGTCGACGAGCATGTGATCCACGGAGAGGGTCAGATACGCTGCGCCGCTGACTTCGTTGGTGTGTAGTCCGATGTGCCATAAAGGATTCGAGCGCTCTCCCATTCTCTGCAACTCTCCTTGTAGTACGTCCTCTTTCCGAGCATCGACTTGATATCGAGCTCGGTGCATGATGTCATCTGCTGACCAGGTCCTTTCTCTTTGTCGAAAGAAGGGCGCACGTGTATCAACCCCACACAATTCCGCGTAAAGAAGGGGAAAGTGCTCTTGCAGTTCAGCTATACGCTTCGAGAGAAAAGTCTCGGTGGGCAGAGCGCCTGGTGAAGGGTATTCGGCGAGGATGCCGACGGGTTGTGGGTAGCCGACATTTCGCCGCGCTAGACTGTAGCGCTCATGGAGAGATACTTGAATGAGCCGAGTCCTGACTGAGACTCACGTCTTCTGGTTTGGGTAGGCATTTGGGGCAGACTCAGAGAGATGGTGCGATTGTAATGAAAGTCGTGGTGAGGGGTTTCGTCGACCTATAAGAGTCGAGCTCTTGACGCGCCCATTATCATCCTCCTCTCAACGGGGCCTGAGACATGCGTCTTGTATGCATCGCTGAAAAAAGTGAGCATAAACCACATGCATGATGGACTATCTCCACCTCTACTGCGCGTCCGCTGTTATGCAATGTATCATAAGAGTAGGGAGCTTGACAGGTACTTTAATAGAGGTCCAATCGGGGTTGCGCGTTTTGGTAGCTATTCCCTCATTCTCCACCCTTCCCCTCATCATCTATCCTATCCCAACCCAACCATCCTTCGAGAGCGACTGCGTTCGATATACTAGTCGCGCGGTCACAACACCCGATAGACCAACAGCCGAAACTAGTGCATCATCGAGACATTTGCGGCCCGGACTTCATATCCGTCTCACGCTGGCTCCAAACGTTTCTCCTTTCACTATAACGACTATCCGCAATCCCAGCATTACGCGTGCTTCTGCAGCTATCGCCCCTCCTTCCAGCCTCTGCTACGGCCGCGGCGTTCTCTCGTCGCGGTTCGGACTGCCATAGCCTCGAGCCACCATGTCATCTGGCTCGCAGGCGCGGGGCCAATTGCAAGGGGCTACCGTCAACAACAAACAAGCCCAGGTAAGTCATCATTCATCGGACATAACTTATTCCAGCTGGGCAATGCGTACCAGGAGCTTGGGCGGGAGCTAGGAAGTGAATCACTGAAGGTTGTCGGAGGGTATACCTTGGGAAGGGTCATTGGCGAAGGTAGGCCTGACTTCATACCTCTCAGAGACTCATGGCTAGGCACTTTTGGCTCTGTACATCTCGCAACGCATCGTCTCACGGGAGCACGATGCGCGATCAAGAAGATACCTAAATCAGCTACCGCACACCTGACCAGAGAGCTGCATCACCATCGCCGCCTTCACCACCCTCATATCGTGCAACTACACGAGATTGTAGCGACTGAAAGCCATGTTTGGCTTGTGACTGAGCTGTGCTCAGGCGGAGAACTTTTCGACTATCTTGTCGAAAGGGGTCGTCTTACCGAAGGAGAAGCTAGGAGGCTGTTCGGCGAATTGGCAGTTGCAGTGGGATGGCTGCATCGGCAAGGGGTAGTCCATCGTGATTTGAAGCTAGAGAATGTTCTGCTGGATGGAGAACTGCACATCAAATTGGGGGATCTTGGCTTCGCCAGAGAATGGCAAAGAGGGAGACTGTGAGTTCCTGTAGAACGATTGCGCTCACCCAAGAATGGAAACCTTCTGCGGCACTACAGGTACGAAGATGATCCGACGTCACTAATTGTAGGCTACGCGAGTCCGGAAATGCTGGCCTGTCGCAAATATCTCGGCGTTGAGACAGACATCTGGTCTCTAGGCGTGATACTGTATACCCTGCTCTGCGGAGGTTTACCCTTCGATGATGATGACGAGCGAGTGATGAAGGACCTGATCCAAGAAGGCAAATACGAAGAGCCCGATTGGCTGAGCCAAGGTAAGCAGTTCTCCTGTTCATCTCTGATGAACAGAAGCAAGATCCCTTATACATGACATGCTTCAAGTGGACCCGGCGCAACGAATCTCGATCGAAGGGATTTTATCACATGCGTGGTTCAAGCTGGCCATCACCGACCATTCTCAACCACCGACCCCAAATCCAGGAGCACCTTCGTCATCCAGACGCCCCTCACAAGATCCACCTACACTTGCCGTACAGGCTAATGCTATCGACTCAGAGTCATCGGAAGTCATGTCCGATTTCGGATCGCAGAGCAAAATGGGCAGCGGTCTGACGACGCCAACCACAGCCGAAGAGGAGATAGATGAGAAGCCTGTGATAGCTCGGAATCACAGCGGCGAGTTCAGTCATACCGAACGGCAATTGGAACTTTTACACCCAAATACCAGCCAATCGACGATACGTCGTCCCGAGGCGAGAACCGATGGTCACCCTCTAGCTTCAGTCGACGAAGAAGCAGAAAACAGTTTTGATCCACTCGAGCAGCCACTGACTCTTCCATTACACTCCAGGACTCCTTCGCGAACGAAAAGACGATCGGTATCCTCTCAGATATCGGTAGAGAGGCGTCACTCGCATCATAGCACCAGCGTCATTGACTACTTGTCACAGCTGAACGAGTCGCAGCCTGACCTTTTCAGTACCACATCCGAAAAGCATCTTCTCAAGGGTCTCACCGCTTTGGGCTTCGACATCGGCCAGCTGATGCACTCTGTTCGTTCCGACGCGTGCGATTGCTCGTCAGCTACGTGGTGGATTCTACGGGCGAAACAAGCGGAACGGGGAGAGACCGATGCCTCTATTGAGGCCATGAACGCATCCGCAGCCCGTCGCCGGGAACGCGCGGCAGCCTACGCCAAAGAAGAGAGACGAAAAGCGAGAGAGAGGACGGCGGCAGGAGGTGATCCGACTGACTCTGCAAACTCGGAAGTGAGACCTCCGGGTGTGTCATTCGCAGAGCCTACGATACCGAGATTCGCGATTTCCAATCTTGACTCGGTCAAGCAGAGCGATCAGCACTTGACTACGTCTTCGCATCCCGAAACGCCTCCGAGAGACTCTCCCTCTCGTCCAGAATTGCTCGCCTCTCCGTCAGATGGATCACCGAAGGAACGCGAAAGAATCAAAACGCGATCGCCAAGCATGAGCATGTTGCAACGTGCTACATCTGCCTTGACCGGTAAACGAGTAGAAGAGAAGCCCCTGGTCGAAGAGCTGGAGAGAACGTCGCCTACCAAGCTGGTTAAACCTTTGCCGAAGTCCAAACGCGCCGACGTGGAAGCTCCGCCCCAGTCGTCTCCCTCTTCATCTGTGACAATGTCGGCCCCTTCAGACTCGAACGACCCTCAAAAAGCCAAAGGCAACAAACGGGACAGTCTGTGGACGGCGTTTCGTCATATGTTTGTTGAAGACAGACGCCGTAAACGTAATATGCCGATCTCGACAGAACACGTCAAGATCGCGCCTGCAGTCGTGCTGTCTCGAGGTCCCGCTGCCAGAGGG
Organism: Papiliotrema laurentii; assembly: GCA_031326905.1. Classification (NCBI taxonomy): domain Eukaryota; kingdom Fungi; phylum Basidiomycota; class Tremellomycetes; order Tremellales; family Rhynchogastremaceae; genus Papiliotrema; species Papiliotrema laurentii. The sequence continues at coordinate 1,543,565 of JAODAN010000003.1, forward strand.
CCACATGTCAATCGCTTGCCTCAGCCTGCTTCTCGGAGAGGCTCCCTCGATGTCCGTCCCAATATGCAATCCCGGCGGTCCAGCAGCGTCAACTCGCGTAGGTCCAGTATCAACTCGGCTCATCTGCCACCGGAACTCCATGAATCGCTGGCAGCTCTCGGCCGCAAGAGCTCGCATCGCAGTCAGGGTTCTCAGACGCCCACATCTGACCGGGAGTACATCGATTACCCGTCCCGTCCAGGATCCGCAACGTCATTGCGACGAGGGTCCAGCCGGCGATCTTCGCATTCGCTAAATCTTCGGTCTCCCTCGATCCATTCGGAGCATTCAGCCAGGGCTCCTCCGTCCCCCTTGCACGACTATCAGCGCCGTCATCCTTCGGGTTCCAATTCACGGCGAGTCAGGCACTTCACCATCTTGCCTGAGGCCAAAGTGTTCCGTTCCAGTTCTGTCGCCAGCAGCATTCGCTCGAATTCCTCGTCCAGGAGATCGTCGTTCGACAAAGGCAAGCACGACGATTTTACCACAGACAGCGATTACGATACGGGTCGAGATGACGCGTCGTTCAAGTCCTTCCGCCGTCGAACTGACCAAACTCAGTCTCTGGCGCACCAGATTCATCGGACACGCTCACCACTGGTGCATGGATTGCTCAAGACTCAACACGCAAAGGCACCTTCCCGCGATGTCTTCCAGCAGAAAGACGATGAGTGGGTAGACGAAGACGAGATACCCGCCTTCGAGGGAGGTCTAGGTCAGACGGCCTCTGCTCTACAGTCATCCTCAAATGCACAACGCGGCGCAGCATCGTACCCGATGTCGGCTCCAACCAGCCGCGGCAAGTCCAGACCGTATCAGCACGAGAAGACCATCAAGGGGAAATCGAAGCGGGAAACGCATCCGTCTGTCGAGCATCACAAGGACAGAGATCACGACAGCAGTAGGAGGCTCGGCATACCGGAAAGGTCTCGGAAACCCCCCATTGTCATGGAAGAGGTGGAGGAAGAGGAGGAAGAGTAATAAAGTTGTAGCTACACAATACATCTTATCGCGCATTCCACGCTTGCATCTATTACCCTGCAAACAAACGCACTATCAAGTAGAGAGTCGAACAGAGGAAACGGAAAAGGCTCATGCCAGCAACAAAGACTGATGTTCAGCCCACGCCGGTGTGAGCATAGTAGACAAACTGACTGAGAATGACGAGCATGTAAATGCCCGCTCGCCCATCGCCCTTGCCGGAGAAGGTGCTGGAAGCGTCTCCACCCGAAAGGATTACACTCGCCAAGAGCGCATTGGACAAGGACCAGAGAAGCAAGAGCTAGAGCGTCAGCTAGGAAATGCAGGCGGACCCTACATTCGTTCGGAAATTCGCCTACTGGTCAGTGTCGATTCCTTTCTGGAAACGAAGCCTACATAGGTGTCTTTTTGTTGCTGTTCTGTGAGTTCTTTTTTTGGTGGTAGCTCCTCGGCATCTACTCGAGCGCGCTTCAGCCGGATGTTGTCAAGCGCATCTTGATACGCTATATCGATGTCGTGTTGAGCGGAGACCAACTCTACCTCAACTCGGTTCCCTACGCCATGAACTGCGCCGAGGTCGGTGGCATCCGTCGAATCGGCACCTTTGGTTCCCCATGATAGATCGTGCCTGAGTTAGTCAGTATCATGAGTATTATCCATAGCATGATTGTCATACAAATTGGAATATGCGTACTGAAAGTCAGCTGTCAAGCTACCTTTTGTTCACGGGACTTACAATATTCAACTGTAGCCACAAGCGGAGAAGATTCGTGAGCACGGATGACCACGTCAAGTTTGCGACCCACCACATTGATGTACGCTTGGGTGTGAGCATTCATTGGCAGGATCATGAGGCGGAAACTCACTCGGCGAAAATAATATGTATTGCCCAAAACAAGTCACGATATGCCTGGAGATGATTGGTATTGCGTTTGCTGATCGCACGTACCAAGGGTCAAGGGCCAGAATGCTGGAAACAACTAAGGTTCCATAAGTCGCCAGTAATGACACGACCATCCGAGCGAACACCGGACTGTCGATGTTCTTCACAGCTTGGATCGTGCATAGTACAGCGCAAACCAACATGCTGATATTAGCAGATGGAACGGGGACGTCACTCGCTATGTTGTGAGCAGGGCGAAGAAATATATCGCGAATTTATATTTCCAAGGGGAACTGCAATCAGCTGGGCGCCTCCCAGAACTTACCCTTGGGGCCGATTCCCCATCGCGAAGATAAAGCATGCAGCTAGAGCTCCGAGGTACCCGTACTGTGCACCTGTCAGTCCTGACCCCGTAGGTGCACGTACCTGAGTGATCTGATTTAAAACATTGATGTGAGGAATGTTGAATGCGCTGCCTTCCAAACCACTAGTCAAGATGACCTATATGTCAATAATTTCGAAAGAGGGTTATATGTATACTCACAAAAAAGACGTAGAAATTCGCCAGGGAAAACCACGTCAACAATAGATTGAGAGCATTGTAAACAGATTCCACCATGAGAGCCAGCTTTCGTGCAAGAGAATGATCACTACGCCACATTTGAGCCACATGTATGAGCGAGTAGACCTGCGACGTCAACGTCGAAAAGAACAGTCCCACTTACAGCTGCGAAGAAGGATCCGTTGAGCCAACTGTCGTCAGCAGGCGGGCAGTCATACTACGCACCGTCTTCTCTGAGCAATAAACTCTGGAATGTTGTCTGGACAATCGGTCTCCCCGACCGCAGATTTTACGAATTTCAGCACCCAATTTGCTCTTTCCTTCGCGCTGCACATCAGAGACGAAGAAAACATTGACGTACACGATCTCGAAGCACAAGATCCGATCCTCTGCCAAGTACTAGCAAGATTTAGCCATATCTTCCACATCCTGGTCCTGTACCTACCCTGGAAGTTCAGCTACACTTGATCGAGATCACTCACATATTGGCCGTGAAGGTGTCCGCTTTGCCGGTATGCAGCTGCTCGCCCTGGAAATAAGAAGCCAAGGGCCCTCTTCCATCTGGACCGTTTTGCAACGCAATCCACTATTTGTGAGGGCTGATGCGTACACGAACTCACCCTATAAGCAGAGAACGCCCCGGGAAGGACCGTGCAGTAACCAAACAAACTCTCCAGAGGTTTGTCTAACATCAGCTTGCCCACGGTCAAATGCTCACCTAGTATATTCGACATCTTGTACTCAAAGCACTGGGCAGCGACTGTCATCAGCTTTCGCTGAAATGTGTATTTACCGAGAGGATTGAGCAGCCCAAGCCACGTCTTCCCCTTGAAAGTAGCAATTTCTCCGCAAGCCCCGCCGACATTGGAATTCAGATCGAAAGCTTTCCAGAGGTGATACAGAGATTTCGCCTCGGGGCGTGTGCCGACGTCGAGTAGAATACAGACATTTGGCTGTTGGAGTCAACTGAGTACCCCATACATTCTTACTGATAACAATGGAGCGAAAGCGTTGAAGAACCATCGATGACTGTTGATCTTACGCGCCTAGATTTCAGCTCGGTCCACACAACACTGCTTACGTTCTTCTCCTTCATACAAAATATGATTTGACAAGGCACGATCCCTTTGTCTGGATACTTGAAGTGTAAGTCCGGATCCAGTGCAAAGCTCGTGGTATATTCGAAGACATGAGCAGTGACTGGGCGGTCCTTCACAGTATTGGTCATCGCCCCTGGCCCAATGAGCTGGGCTCCTCTGGGCACGACAGGTACACACCTTCTTGATACACCCCTAATGCCGCAAGACAGTCTAAGACCCTAGGATTCACAGCTTTCCGCCCATCTGCCACGATACACACAACCACCTGGCCAATCAGCCTCTTCCTTACCAGCAGTTTACTTTTTGCCAGCCGTCTTTACCCCAAACCTTGGAATTTTTCCTTCCGCAAAGATGTGCGATATTTTTCATCACCCCGTAGAGTGTCCGACAGAACAGCTGAGCGTCCTCGTTGTACATCGTTATCACAATAAACAGCTCAGTCTGTCTAGGCGGGTTGCAGTTGTTTTGACGGAGGCGTAAGCCGGATGAGGGTACTGCATCGGGATCTGTAGTGATCGCAGTATATCTATAATCCTCAGCGCCTTTGTACCGGCAAGACTCACCTTGTGCTTTTCTGTTCTGCCACTCCTTTGACGGGCAGGAACTGCGCTAAGCGTGTCGGGATAGGCATCTCTACCGCGAAGTACCCATTCTCATCGAGAACAGCAGTCTGTTTAATACGACGCGGTCCTGCTGCGTTGTGCGTACGGCGGTCTACTCGACCGGCAGGCGCCGGGCCGAAATGCCGTGTCGCAGAAGATTGGGACAAGTGTGCCGAAGAATCAGATGACTTGTGGACGGTGATAGAGGGAATTTCCGATACGTGCGTATACAAGCCACTCTGTGAGATGTCGACACCATGCTCGTCCACGTAAGGCGAAAGGTCGTGTTGCCAGTCTCCCTTTTCGATGTCATATTCAGTGGGGGACAGCAGGGCCTTCTCAACGTCCATGTCTTCTCCGCTATGCCGCTCGTATTTCTCGAATTCAGGAGAAGGTGATCGTGACAACCCTCGAGATAGACGATTAGGCCATTCGACGCTGCTCATCGGTCGAGGAGTGATCGATGGTGCGAAATTGACTGTAAGCGATGGGTGGTTTGCATCCGCTGGCGGCAAGTACAGGGGAGCTGGTTGAGGTTCAGCTGCAGTATGCGGTGTGCGCGCATCGGATCCGTGAGCTCTGGCCAGTGCAGCCTCGAAAAATGGTAATCGAGACGTAGCTTGACTCGCAGCCTGATACGGCGGACTAGCTGGTGAAAACGAGGCTGTTGTATAGCCTGGCCCTTGGGTATTAAAGGCTTGATGTGAGGAATACGTGGTGGGCAGATCGCGATATGAAACACGATTGTCGTAGGGCGGCGCTGGAGAAGGGTTTCGACTGTATATGTGGGATGACAAGAGCGAGGGATCGGGTGAGGCACTGGGCTGTGGCCGAGGCGAGACTGTTGTCTGATAAGAGCGCCGAGACGATGACTGCATGTCGACCAGATGATTACGGATCGAGGTCGACGGGATTTGTGGTATATGTATGCACAGGGGTCAGACAGAAAGTAGGAAGAGAGTGTTTGTATGTTTTGTTGATACCGTTGTTGTTGACACCGAGGCCCAAACATCTCAAAAACGTTACGTAACACAAATTCACAACCTTATGCGGCAGTGACGTTTCACCCCCGCGTCTGCCCCGTGGGCAGCAACTTTCCACTCTCCGCTGGCCTTCCCTCAGTTCAACGCAACTCCTCTCTTATCTGACCCCAGTCATCATGGCAATCAATATCGACGAAGATACCACGACGAACGCCAAGGAAAACCATTCCGACCTTCCAAGATCGACCTCGCTGCAGTTCCCCCCCTTCCCCCGGGTGCCGCACGGACGATTCCTTCTACCTTACAACCAGTTTGTTCATCAAGGGCTAGCTGTATCTTCGTCTTCCGGCCCATTCCAGCCTCGGGTCATCGACATAACCAGAACGGTCGATCTGGTGGAACCGGTTCCCGACGGTCAAAACACCGCCGGGAGGCAGCAGAAGTCCCCGATCAACGACAATGCCCCTTCACTCCCCATCAGTGAAAGGAATGCGTGGCTCATCGGCAAGGAGGGAGGCGGCTGGGAAGAACCGGAAGGATCAAGCACCTTCGATGGCGATCTGTAAGCACAGAAACCCAAATCAAGAGCATGTTGTATGCAACTGACAAAGTAGAAGCATTCCTCCCTTTGACAGGGGTAAGTTTTGACGTACTCGCGTCTGATTGTGCCAGTAATGGCCGCCGTGCACGATTTCCAATCATCTCGACGACCCGCTTTCGCATATCGGCGGAACAAGGTGCTATTCGATATTGTAAGGCTCGGGGAACTCTGCCGGAGCGTGGCTCATAGCGAAGTTTCGTGATGCTCTGGGTCTTCGAAGAACTCGAGGATCAAAACATTGGACCACTTTCTCCCCTTATGAACCAGATGGCGAAGCTTGTGTCCTGCTGACGCGACCACTCGACGCTGTCAGGGGCTTCCTCGCGATGGCTCGTCGTGAGGCTGAGGCCGGCTGGTGTGTAACTCCTTGCCCCTTGATGAGGCTGAGATAGAACAGGGACTTTCAACCGGCAATCACCCTTTCGCGTGAGTACTTATCAGAACGCGCAAGAGGAACAATGATTTCAGTGATCACTGCCTCATTCCTCTCTTTCATCGAGTTCTACGAGGTACTTTCGGACATCCCGGCAATTCCCTTGGCGGCCACACTTGCCCGCAGTGCTCCTTCACGATTGCTCGACGCCCAACGTCTCGACGAGCTCATTTGTGACCAATATGGACTCAATCGCTTAGCTTGGACTGTATGGGGTGGCGAATACGGCGCACCTGAGCGCGGGGGACATTTGAAAGAGCCGAATGACGGAGAGCATCGAAGCAAAGACCAGCCATCGGACGGTGGCTGGACAATCCAGCTTGGTTCGTGAACACTCGAAAAGCCATTCTCGGTCTCACAACAGCGCCCGATCGACGGCCGGAGCCAATCAGCGAAGTCATGGGTAGTGGATCGGAGAGCAACACCTGTACTGATGCTCAGCGACTGCTTATCTGCAAAAGCTGGTGCATCCATTCCCGGTATCCGAATTCGCGTTGACCGACTATATGCCGTTCGCTCGACGTCGCATCAGAAGTGTCCTCTCACCGGACGCTGCCACTGTCCTCCCAGGCACACCTTCCTTCGAAAGCTCCCATCTTCGGGTCATCACCGAACCGGCGCCATGGACTCCCCAAGAGAAATGGAGGGTGCGGCGAGGGTGTCGATACGAAAGCGAGGGTGTCGATGAAGAGGCTGTCGGGTTCGATATGGAATCAGCGACTATCAGAGAGCCCGACGAGATCGTTCTATGGCTCGATGCAGACTCGCTCCAGGGTATGGACATTGCAAGACTCGAAGGCATGGCTTTGCGTGGCCGTTGGGCTTGCGTCAGATCCGTGGCAAACGACCACCAAAATGCCTGGTGGATATTCAAGTCTAAGGACTGTGAGTGCCAAGGTCTTCTCCAGCGATGATCCAGCTCACAGCTATCGCCGTGTATCTCGTACTCTCACTGTTCGCTCCGACATTCATTGCTCTGCTGCAACTTTGAACGACCCGATGCTCATCTCCGTTTTCATATGGTCGCGACCCTATGTCGCGTGCTCGGCAATCTCTGCGGACTTTTGATCCAATCGGTAACTGTCCTTGCGTGCTGATAACGATCTGGACTCCAAACGGAATACCGCTGGACGGAATATGTCGCTTTCGATCGTTGCCCGGTCCGGTCCTACGCCATTGCCTATCTGCCACTGATGGGCCCTCTTCATATATGCTCATCGATCGGTACCGTCGCCTGACTTCATCTAATCTGCGAATAATCAAACAGTCGTTCTGCCAGCGTTCTGGCAACAGGTGTGAACGGGGTGCAGAAAGAGCCGATGTGTGTGACGCGTAGTCCATCAATGTACTTACCGGCGTAATCTCGCTGTAAATATGTGTTAAATCGAACAAACAGCATGAAGGGCGGTCATGTCCGAGAATGTCCCTCCTTGACGAACTACTCGTAGATTCTATTCCGATAAATCAATCCACAGACTGCCGTGCGTTCAACCGCATCGTCTCTACAGATGGACTGTGTACCATCAAGAGGGAAAGAAAAGACACGGAGTCGTCACTTCGGGGGTCCTGGACCATGCAAGGCTGCAGCGCACGTCCCGAGTGCAAGATGTTCGGTATGGCTAGTCGGATTTGATCTGGCATCGAACCCAGATTGCGGTGTCATGACTCCCAATTCCGCACCGATGACGCCTGAGAAAGAACATGAATATGGTCGAAACTCACTAGACACCTCGCAGCGAAGGAGCGCTTCTGAAACCGGTTCTCAATGACAGGCATCAATAGGCGGACGTGTGTCACTCAGATGGCGTGTTGCCGTTGCACTTGGACTTGAACGAATATTTCAGATTGTCAGTATCAGCATTCGGGTGAGCTGGACAAAAGTCGGTCACTAGAGACTGATGACGAGAACGAAAAGAAATCAAAGACCAACGACATAAAACAACTTCTTGTGAGCTTCCCCAGATCTCCCACAATCGGAAGAGACGCCGATTCGGGGTTGGTCGTCTTTTAAGAACGTTCATGTTCATTCGATTGGAGCACTGCGTGTGTATGATACGTCACCTTCACCAGGATCGATGGCACAAGACCCGGACCCCCAGAGAAATGGTGTTGCAAACCTCGATAGATCTGCCAAAAACGTCTCCCTAAAACGACAGACACAATACAGCGGTAAGCCCTGCGACCTGATGTTCGTTTGGCAGAGTTCCTTAGGAGCGCCTTTTTGAGGTAGCATCATCATCAGTAACCCGCACTACTCGTGAAAACTGTTTTCAAATGGAGAGGAAACGCACATCATACGTGAATCGTGTAACGGCATGATTCAGTCGTGCGTCACTCATGGCAGTGCTATGTCATAGCCCTGGTGACACCAAGACACTGCTCGACAAATGCGCGGTGCATGGAGGCTCAGACCAAGCCTGAAGCACGTTTCCAGTCTGTCAATTCGTGAGCTGAACGTGGAGACAGGAAGTCATGCATTACGTGTGGAATCTGGTTGGGAATCTAAATCTTGTGTGCGATGAGGCGGTCGTGATCAGGCGGACACCTGACTCCCATTGTCGCGGCGAACGCAATTCAAGGTCAGACATCCATAAATCGAAAGTTTTAGGTGCTAGTAATCAAGTTGGAATTACAGAATCATTCGGTGGTTTCATGATCGACGGACCCCAAAGGCGTGCTTGCTGCTGCCAACCCTCACCGGCTTAGTGTTGAGCGGCGCACGCACCTGTCTCCTTGCTGCTCTTTGCTCAGCAGTGCCTAGGAAGTGTCCCGCACGCGGGCGACCAGCAAGGCTAGATAGGCGGATGGGGTCGAGGAACAAGAATGCACCCCGCCCTGCTTTGGCGCATGGGCAAGTATCTCCTCCATGGGAAATCATCGCATACATGCATATCACAGTTGGACGGGGTCATTTACAACTTTCTATTAGAGAAATCTATCGGATCATCGCAGACGTTCCAGGTTGGGAGAGGGCTCAAGCAGACGAGGGAGAGTGCGGGGGAATAACATAAAGGGTTTCAAGTGCAATCAGGAAGATTGGGACGTCGAAGCTTCGCCTCGGATCCGGCCGACGAGGATTCATTCTCGGGGCAGGACAGGCCAGAGTCGGAGTAGCCTGCAGACGACAAGAAGGAGACGATGGACGTGGAGGAAGAAGACCGAGTAGAATGCCGGCCGTGTGTAAAATCTCCCAAGGATCGGGACTGAGCATCCGTCTGAATGTGATTAGTACACGGAGAAAAAGACTGGTGTGAAGGTCACGGATACCTACATGAGTAGCTGTAGGCTCCATGTCGCTTTCAAGTACCACGGATGCGCTCAGGGGGGAACGTGGGATCCGTTGCTGAGACATGGACAGATGCAGCGTGCGGACGATAGCTGGACGTAAGCGGGATACGGCAGTGGAGATCTCACCATAAGCTATGATGTCGAGTACAATACAGATGGCAAAGGGAGCAGCCAGCAGAAAGGCCAAGAGCCGGCAGACGAAAGGAAGCTTGATGGATTAGCTTGTGACAGATACCGTTGGAGGGGTTGGGGAGGGTTGAAGGACGGCTTCGAAGGTGGCTGACATCCCAGAGAATTCTGCTTACCAGGTGAATGCCCTCAGTCGCTTGCAATGACAGGACCTGCCATACCATTGATAACGCTTGATTCATGGTCGAGGATGAATGGTAAGATACATGTCAAGTGAAGAGAGAGGTGTCACTTGGGAACATGGGAAAACAAGTGGATCGATTAGCTCGAGACTGATGCTTGGCCCGACAATCCCGTTCGATTCCGTGCCTGGACGGTGGCGAGCCCAGTCCAGAAGGACGAGGGCGGACACCCGTTGACCTCCGAAGCAAAGTATACTGAAGCGGTGTGGTCCGATGACGGTGTTCTTCGGCGATGTCCGTTTTAGCCTCCTCAAACGTATTGACCATGACCACTGACCATTCACTCCCGTTCACATCCTATCAATCGACCTGGTCCTCGTCGTCGTCGTCACCGCATTATCATCACTAGAAATACAACCAACAATTTGCACCATGGAGTGAGCTTCTGCATCGTCCAAACTCTCAGTGTCTCATCTACCAGGTCTCTGTCACCGCAATGTACCCCTCTCAAGCAACGCTACGACGGCTGCTTCAACGCTTGGTTCGAAGGATATCTGCAACCCGCTTTAGATGCCTCGACTTCCCGTACAGCTTATACACCTCACGTCGATTCAGCGCAAAATGACGAACCTTCGTCACCCGAGCCCTCGCGACCGAAGATCATCACCAATTGGTCGTCCGCCTTCCGACCTAGAGGGTCAGTTCAGAAAGCGCCAGAGGTTGAGACCAAGACTGCGGCACCCTCCGTCTATCAGCACACGACAGCCGACATGCCGCCTATAGATAAGAGAGGAAAGACCCGGGCCCAGATAAAAGCCGAGGAATACGAAAGAAACTGTGGTGCAGTGTGGAGACAATACAAATCCTGCTTGACGGTAAGCCGAGACGACCAGATGATATCTAACGCGCAGAAAGCGATCGAAGAAAACCCCAGTCTGTCTACGTTACTCGAGCAAGCTCGAGAAGATCACCCTTTACCACGCTTGGATGGCTTGCAGGGTACTGCTTGGGATCCGTCCACAAAAGTGGAGTAATGCATCATCGTCTCTCGTGTTGTGAGATCATTCTCCTTGTGTCGAAGTCTAGAGTGTAATCCAACGCGTCCATCTCCTCCCGCACCAAAATCCATCGTCGGTCATTGTCCTTCAGACAACGACGCAGAATTGCGATATAAGCCTTCGAAGACGGTTGGAGGCCCTCTGCCTTCATCTTCTCTAAGTAGAAGAAGGCGTCGTCGTAGTCTTCAGGAACCAAGCAGAGCTGTATGACCCGTTCGTATGTCGACTCAGCGGGAGTCAGGTTGGCTGCCGCCATCTCTGAAAGGAGAGTATCTCCCAAAGCGCGATGCTCGGCCGCGATACAAGCCTCGAGCAGGAGGTTGTATGTATCGAGGTTGGGTTTCAAACCGAAATCTCCTATAGCCGTTTGCGTTGCGCGCGCTCTTCGTAAATCCCCTATCCGGGCGCAGGCCAGGATCAAAGCATTGAGACTTGCAATGTCGATCGTCTCTCCCGCTTTGTGCATATCCTCTATGCCGTAGAATGCTTGATCGATGATTTCGGCCGTGGTAAGCACTGCTGCAATCGGTTCGACGGTGCTGAGGGTTGGAGTCATGCCCATCTCGCGTATTGACGACACAACCCGGAGTGCCTCGGGCACACGACCTGCGACAACGTAGCTCTCCAGCAGTGCCACCAAATGGTATTCCTGAGCCTGGACGTTCAACTCTGACAATTTTGCCAAAGCTTGTGTCGCCAGATCTGGACGACCCCATCGGGCGGCCACGTTGAGCACATCGAGAATCAAGCCTTCATCTGGCCTGTACACCAATGACTTGGTAGCACGATACCAAGCGACCTCGACGCCTTCAAGCTAGAAGTAAGCTGATGAGCTGAATAGACACGTGATGACGTACATATTGGTTCCTTGCGCTCGCAATAAGGATGTCGATCCAAGACGATTCATCCACTCGCTGGCCGGTCGTCGATGCAGACTCTATCTTTTCGGCGAGTTCAAGCGCGAGACGCGGTAATCCCCATTCGCAGCAAGTACCGATGGCCGCCTGAACAAGTTGTGGCGTCGGCTGGAGACTCCGTTCCAGCATTTCGATGATAACGAACACATATTGTTCAGGCTGAGATTCAAAGACGGTATATTTCGACAGTGCTTCATAGGTTGCCGGGCTGAGTAGACCAGAGTTGATGCCTTCAACGAGAAGGGATGGAATAATATGAGGATGCTGTATGGCCAGCTACAATGAGCAAATGCCAGCCGATTGCGGACCTACCCCGGATAGATGGTCGAATGTTTCGGGATCGATCTGTTCAGTGCGCTTGAGCGCGGTCAGAGCGATGTCAAGCGCAAGAGAGTTTGTAGAAGAGCTCGAGACGGCGGATGAGGTGTATGTTTGACGTTCGAAACGGGAAGCGTAATTCGCTGCATCGCGGACAATCCTTTGGTGAATGTCTGGCTGGGGCGCAGTGATCCGGCCGTTTGGAGTGAGGGACTCGAGGGAGGAGATTAGAGGATCTTGGACTCTGGTATTTCTCGACCGAGGATCAGGTCGAATGAAGGCGCGAGCCGCGCGCACCACTTTTGACATGTTGGGAGAGAGGGTGAGGCGGGGCGGACGCTGGTATAGCTAGCTGAGTGGGGTGTGTTTGAGATGCTATGGATAAAAGATGTGTATAGTGAGCTAAATCAATGGTGGGATGACTGAGTTCGAAATATCTGAATGACGTGGCATTCGAATGAAAGACGGACTCAAGGGCGCCCCATCCTCGTCGTCCCATAGCTTATCAGTCAATGTCGCCTAACGGGCTGACCACTCTCCGCCACCGCGCGTCCGTTGGTTGCGCTTTCAGTGGTTTCACACCTCGAACCACTCCATTCCACCTAGCTTGACAAACGTTGGTCTTGTAGTTTTTCTTCCTTTTCTCTCTTCCCTAGACTATCCTCTCTATACCTCTTATAACACAATCCGATCACGCTCGATGCCGCCTCCGGTCGTCACCCTCACCGCCCCCCAATCTCCCACTCGCGCCAGATCTGTCTCCCAACCCATCAGAGAAGACGTCGCGACCGACTTCTATCCCCATGCCCCCCTTCGATCTCACTCTTCCAATTCCATCCTTCGCACCTCGACAGCTGGTACTGGTTCTGAAGCCAGGGGCAAAGGCCGAGCGAGGAGTAGCAGTCTCGTCACTGTCACAGAGGTCGGCGGGGATGAGCCAGAGAACGTGGTGGATCGTTTAGGTGTTGGATCGAACGAGAACGCGGCTTGGGTCAACGCTCCCGGTAGGTCTGATGCCTGGCAGTCAACTGACCATAGGCGCCTGGGGAATACATATCGTGCTCATTCTACTCGCAAAGATACTGGTCGACGCGATTCCGGGTATGACCCAGGATGTGGGATGGACCGTGGTCAACCTAGGCTACATGGCCGCATCTTTCTTGATGTTCCACCATGTGACAGGCGTCCCATTCGAGACGTGAGTTTAGCACGAACGCGAGCGAGCTAGAAAGTCTGGCACGGAAACATTCAGGGATCACCCCGTGTCGCGACTGCGAGCCTCAGTTCATCGGCTGCTCTACCTCTTTCGATACACGGTCCCCGCGATACGCAGCGCTGAATTGCAGAATGACTGCCGCTGGAGCCTACGATGATTTGACTTTGTGGGAACAGATCGACTCTGGCGCGCAGTACACGCCCGCGAAAAAATGGCTCACCAGCGTGCCCATTGGACTGTAAGCCGGATGATTGGAAGGATATCGCGTTCTGACGGGCCAGGTTTCTGATCTCTACGCACTACACCAAGTACGACTACACTCTTTTCGCGCTCAACTTTGCTGCGTTGGTCTTCGTTCTATTCCCCAAACTCCCCATTGTGAGTCGAACCAAGTGAAATCTTTTTGACACCAGCTACACCGACTTCGATTCCATTTCCATCCGACCTCTTATAATTCGGACGCCCCGACACCCATAACCTCTAGACCGCCTTCGCCTATGTCCAAACGAAAGTAGTGGTTATGATTTAGAGCTTTCTATGCATACAACATGTGATACTTAGATGGAGTCCACAGCTTCATCAACCTCCTGCTCCTGTTTCATAGCGTTCACGTCTTTGTTCGAAGATCGAGTGTACCCCTCGGAATCGTCGAGGATCTGCCCGCCTCCGATTGAGTCCTTCAATCCCTCGACTTCATCTACTTGGTTAGGCGGGAAACATTCTTTGAGCTCACCTCTCGAGATTTTGCCCGTGACCTCGCTTTCTTCGGCCAGGCGATCCTCCTTCTCGACATCAAGGTTCGTCTCGGGGATCTCCTCGTTCTTGTTGACAAAGTTGTCGCTCATACTGATGTGTTATAATATGTGAGTGCGAGGGTTGAGAATATTGTTGCTGGGGGAGTGTACTTCGAAGGATGGAGCGAGTTATTCCAGCTCTGACATGACCTATATATATGAGATGCTGAGATGTTTCCCAGTGACGTCGAGCTCATGTGTGACGCAATGAGCGTCAACAACGAACATACGATGATGCATAGATTGTGGGAATCGAAAGCAATGGCTCCGGAGATCGCTATGGGCATGGTTACAACACTAGGCTTTGTTTACATATGATGATGTGTCTTACTCCGTGGATCGATCGACTTGTTTACGCCTGCATCATCGCCGATTGCTGGCTTTTTTAATCAACCTAGCCTTTTCGGATTTAGGCAATTTATTTTGTCTCCTCTCCCGCTGCTCCTCTTTGACCGCCTTTTTTCTCTCCTGCATGTCAGCCCGGAGCATGCAACGGGACCCATAAGCGGAGAGTCCTCACCTTTTTCGCTTCCTTGTCTTCATGTCGATGGCCGCGAGACTGCTTGCCTGTTTCAGGCACCATTTCGGCCTCCGCCGCCGATTGCTCGTCGTCCTCCACCTCATCTTCGAATCGAACGGACCTCGGTGCCTCCACCTTGGGCAGAGTTTCTTTAAGTCCCGTGAGCCCCGCATAGATCAGTTCGTCCGCTCTGCCGTCCTTCAATACCTCGACATCGCGCTCAGGATCATATACTTCGGCGAGCGACCTCGGAATGAAGGAGGACATGAAGACGGCATCATCTGAGTCATCTGGTACCAGTCGTTCTAGGCGAGCGAGCATCTGCGCTTCTTCGTTATCCCCCTCGTCAACGATGAAGTTCCACATCTGTTTCAGGGAAAGCAGCCGAGGGGCACCCGATCGCTTGAAGAAATCTTTGACGTTTCGAATGTCATTCCGTAAAAAGTCGAGACTTTGTGGGTGGTCCTGCTCGACTGATTGCGAGACGTCGATGATCCACGGATGCCCCATGTGATATAAAACGTTGTACTCGCTGAGATCCGCGTGGACCAGTTTGCAGACTTGGTACATCCGACGCATGGCGATGATCATTTCCGAGTAGACTCGCCCCAGCTGGTCCTCTGGAATATCGGCGTCCTTGAGCCGTGGCGAAGCCGTCTCATTTTCACCGAGGAATTCCATCACAAGCACATTCTCCTTGCAATCGATGACCTCAGGCGTTCTGACGCCGCCCTGGGCCAGCCGTCGCAAATTTCGCAACTCCTTCTCCGCCCAGACTCGAATCATTTTCCGAGGGTTCCGCGATGAAGAGTATTCGCCCTTGAACCGATGCTCGCCAACAATATAGGCTTGCCGGGAGCGGAAGTTTAGGATTGAAGTTCGATAGATTTTGACCGCGCGGTTCTGACTGAAATAGACGTTGGCCTCCTTGCCTGTGGAGATGCACCGTTCTAATCGGCCAATGATTCCCCTGTTGACTAGGCCTGATAGGACCAATCTTGTTCTAGCATCCAGGACCTGATCCTGAGTCGCACGGTCTGATTTGTCCTTGTCATGTTTGTCGCCTGCCGCCTTAGGGTTCGTCGCCACACCTCCGGGCAAACGCAACGGATTCTTGCTCTGCGACTTCGACTCCTTATTCTGAGCATTTACGTTCCGAACGGGTAGAGGGGTGGTGGTCGATTTTGTGGTGATGGCTGTATGGTGTTGGCGAAGCCTGTTGTAGTGCTTGGTGAAATCTTCAATCAGCTTTGTCATCGAACCAGCTTACTCACCGCCATCTGCTAGCTCCCAATCCTCCCCTTCAACATCCCAATCTTCCTGGTCATCGGCTTCCTCCTCGTATGCTTTTTCCAGGTCCCCATCGGCTTCCTCTCCCTCACTGTCAGACTCGGACCAGACTGGCTCTTCTTCACCATCCTCCTCTACGACGCTCGAACCGCTGCTCGAGTCGCCTTCCGTATTGTCAAGAACAACCATAGCGCCCTCCACGGTATCGTCGATGTAATTCTTCCCGTCTTGGCGTTGGTCTATGACTGACATGAGCGCTTTATATGGATAGAGAGCAATGCAAAGCTGGCCAAAGAAGACCAGACGGAGGACTTGGGTGAAATCATCCCCAGCCACGTGGCAAAAAGGCTTGATCACGTGACCGAGTGGCAAGATGCGATCAGGGCCGCGGGAGGGCGGGGGGGCGCGATTCGTCACTTTTTGCCACTTTCGCTATGATCGCCACTTTTGCCACCCAAGTCCCCTCCTTTCTCTCCTCTCCGGCCGGCTCAACAGGTGTCGTTTTGCCGATGACGTCGGTGTGAGAGAGAGCGTCAACAGCTGACCGCCTCGTTCAGCCTTTCCTATATAACCTATACCCCCCCCCCCCTCTCCCCCTCCATTCCCCGCCAGTCGTGCTTCATACCTAGCCTTCTTCGCATCTAAACTCACTTGATACACTCATCATGTCTCCTCTCCCCGAGATCTTCTTTGACATTGCCAGGAACCCCATCTTTGCTGGTCAGCATATATACCCTTGAATGGGACCTAGACTGACATTTAGTCGGCTTGCCCATTGGGCTCGGCGCCGCGAGCGGGTTCATCACTGGTCAAACCTCTCGAAGCAACTGGTTCACAGTGAGTGGGGCCCTCCATCCACGTGAAACTTGTCCTGACCCTCCAAAGACCATGTCTCCTCCTCCCGGAAACCCTCCTAAGGAGGTCTTCGGTCCCGTCTGGACTGTCCTTTACGGATTGATGGGATACGCTTCCCACCTCACTGTCCGATCCTTTGACGCCGCTATCACCCCTCAAGCAACGTGAGTGGTCACCGTGTTGGCTGGACTGAGATTCAATCCTAACTTTAGTGCTCAAGCCGACCAGGCCTTGACTTTGTACTACGCCCAGCTCGGTCTCAACCTTTTGTGGACCCCCCTCTTCTTCGGCGGTAGGTCGAAGCGGTATGGACTGAGCGGAACACTCATGACAGCCAAGCAAAAGGAGATCGCTTTGGGCAACATCCTTGCTCTCACGGGTACGGTATTGGCTATGACCGTCAAGATGCACGGTCTGAACACGCCGTTCAGTACCACTTGGTTCCTTGCGCCTTACTGCGCTTGGCTCGGCTACGGTATGTTTCCGTATGCCACTCTGGATCAGCGCTGATTCTTAGCTTCGTACCTAAACGCCGGTTACGTCTTCTTGAACCGGTAAGCGTGCACTTCAGCACTGCAGCTACACGGGAGCTGACGGGTAGGGACCGCAAATACTAAGTCATAAATTTCATTGTAGTCATGCAACATCGTTTCAGTACCACATGGATACAGACCAACCCGGGCCTGTTCCTTCGCCCCGCATGGAATGCCACCACCCTGAAGGCATGACCAACAAATCACCAGGGAAAAGCACAGCCTCCTGAGCCACTGGAACGACATTCGCGATGAAATCTGGTGGCGCCTGTTTTTCCTGGCCTTCGCGCAGGATTGGGATTTGAGAGGTGTTAGTCATGCAGCTATTCAGCCCCGTATCTTCGGCGCCGTATGTTTTCATATGAGGCGTGACATACGGCGGAGCCAGCCAGACCCTTTTTTTTCCGAGAACTTGAACGTAGCAATTGTAATGAGGATCCTGAGGTCAGCGAAGCTGTCGATCCACAGACATACTGTATGGGCGGGACTGATAGCATGTCCGTCACTGTGCCCAATCCACACATTGATGAGAGGTACTAAATCTGCGTCGACGGGTTCGTAGTTTGGCTCTTCTGACTTGAGGTCCGCCCAAACGTAGTCGGGAACCACGAAATCGCGTTCTAATTGCGGAAATTGCTTGAACAAAGTATGTTGCGCGAGATACAGAACCCGGTTCTCTCGTCCCTCTGGCTCCACGTCGAAGCCACACCGTGAGAGGAAAGTTCGGAAAGACATGATGGTTTGTCCCCAGTCTTCGTCAACATAGGCCAGACCCGTTTCAACCGGGACTACACGTCCTTCGCCTACAGTATCGAGTAGATATTCCGCCGATTTCCACCGGGTGAGAGCCGGCCACGAGCTTGCATACCCGCGTACAATAAAAGGTCGATTGTATTCCTGTGAGACGTAACGATCGAAGCTGGGTGCCGCATCCATCTCACGTATCGATGCGGCAGCCCAAGAAGACAAGTGGACTTCAGGTTGGGTGTGGGCGTGTCTGACCCGCTTTTGCGGTCTTAGAGGGGTAGCTGGACGCGCATTGTTCTTCTGTGCCTCTCTGATCAGGTCCTGCACCCAGTGAGATCGCCCTTCACCGACGGATCCCGCTACGATCGTCGTCAAATCGAGTCGTCGCACAGCTTCCCGCCAGGCATCCGGGCCTGGCGAAAGCAGATCCACGGCGCTTCGCAGCAACGAAGCATCCGTGTACAGCCTTAGCCATTGCCGACTGACTTCTTGGAAATTGACTGCATTGATGTGATCGTTCGCATATGCGAGGAGGGTGTCGAGAACGTTGATAAGATGGGTGTCGGCGGTGGTCGATGTCGAGTGCGATCTCGTTTCAATGCTTTTCAACAAAGCGCCTGAAGCCGAGCAGAGCAGATCCAAGGTGGTTGCACCGCATGCTAGAATGTCTGGAATCAGCACGGTTCGTATGTGATCGTACCTCTGGTATCGCGTGAGTCGTGGTCATGGATATCTCTATGGATCTGTTGAGCAAAAGATAACAAAGACATGAGATGAGAGCATAACGGACAAATCCGGAGACAATTTCCAGTTGGATTTATAGGTATGCATCGTGTATGACAACAAAAGAGATTAATATCACAACCAGAACTAGACTATTGGAAAGTCGTCCCACATGCTCATCAACTGCTTGCCCACGGCTAAAGTCAGCATAGTCATGCAATAGTCACTCACCTGGCTCCACCTCTGTGCCGTCGCGAGAAACCTTGACTTCGCGGTCTGCGTTCCACGGGTTACGCAATTGACGTGTTTGGTTGAATGGCAAACGTCCAACTTTGATCCATTGTATGTGGAAACTGCTTCCTCGCTCGTCTGCTTCGTCCTCGGGATGCTTCTCGCGTTCTGCGGGGGCAACAATCGTGTCCTTGCGGAGAACGCCGTCGGCGTCAGCTCTCGGTGGTTCAGTCGCGGGTGTGAGGATATGAGGGAGCTCCTCTGCGTTAAGCGGTTGCGGCGGAGTCGAGGCCGGCGGGAAATACTCAACATGGTCGCCTTGCTGAGCTCGAGATTCAGGACGGGGTCTAGTCGGATCGGTATTCGATCGTGTGTCCGCCGTATGGCGATACTCCTCAGCGGGCGTGATTTCCCCAGGCGAGGTCGACGTGATACGTGATTGGGAGGGAAGAAGAAAATAGCTGGGGCGGGTGGGTTCCGATCCACCTCTCTGTCTCCTGGCGTTCTCATCTTCCTCATCTGCCTGCTGAGACTTCAGCTTCGCGCCGGTTTTCGTCCCCGAGCTCGAGGAGTATTTCTTCGCCTTTTCCTTGTCGATCGGCTCTATCATCTTGGCGAAACCGAAGAATTCTCCGGATTTGTTCGCCCCAAAGATAAGAAACACTTCCTGAGAGGTGCGAAATGCTTGATCTGCCAATCAGCGTCGCCAACTTTCTTTCCTTACCCAGCACAGGTTCGTTGTGCCGCTGCGTCCTCCAGAATCCCGTCCTGACACTTTCTTCAAGCTCGCTGGTCGTGGCGGACTTCAGAATGAAGCATCGCATGGGGAAGTTGCGCGCCAAGAAACTCGAATTGGTGCTCGCGCAGCTAGCAGAGCTTTTGTGCTTGAGTTCGTCGACGTCGACGATCGATTCACGCCGGCGACCCTCACCTTCGGGCGGATGCTCAAGAATTGCAGGCGATGGCGGTTCCGGCTGTTGCTGTTTCACCCAATCTCTGTGCATTCCGGTTCCTCGTTGAGCGCCGACACCTGAGCGCAAGTCGTCGTCCTTTTTCCTCACACGACAGACCAATCGAGGGCATCGAGGATCCCATGGGCGTAGCGACCGTCCGTTGAAATGAGCCACAGCTCTGGCGAGATCCTCCTCCGAAGTCAAATTGACGAACGCGCATGAAGAGCGGGAGATCAAAAAGATGGATGATGGTCCTCGCCAAGATGGAGCGCCGATATCGGAGTTGAAATATTTCCATAATTCCTCGTGAGTAGTGTTTGGCGGTCTTGATCTTCAGCACAGTATTGACTTATTGTACTTACACATTGCCGACCCACATGACCCAATCACTCCGATTGGTCGGTGGTTGCGGATGATACGCCTTTCTTTCTCTTGCCTTTTCGTCCACAAATGGCCCACCCCGTAACGCCCGATTGAAGGTGTCCATTTTTGCTGGGCCAGGTATTGGAGCGCGGGTTTGACCATTGTGTGCCCAATTTTGGCCCATCGGTGCCTGAGCGACCCAGGCTGGAGGAGCATAGTAACCCCTATTGGAATGTATATCGCCGGTGCCACCATGTGCGCTGGAAAAAGCCGGGTTGGATGTCATCAGCGGACTACCCCATGTCGTAGACGCATGCGGCGGAAACTGAAGCGATGGCTGGATGGACGAGGTGGGTTCTGATCGCAATGGAGGATAGGCCGGGGGCTGGATGGGATACGAGTGGTATGGATAAGGCTGATACTGTGTGTGGAACCCGCCAGCACCGGTGTAAGGGATAAAAGGCTGAAAATGCGAAGAGTTGTCGTGCAGTGCCAGGTGGTGCATGCTGTTCATGACATCCTCGACTCCTCTCGGTCAGTAAATGGAAGCTTGTAAGCGCAGACTCACGAAAGGTCTCTGCACGAGGCGAATAAGGAACCTCATCGGGAGGGCGCTGCCAAGGGGGACGAGACATTTTGTGGGTATGGACATGAGATGAAGCTGAAAAGACGACGATCGACCTGCAGACCGGTTAGCGAGAGAGGGAAGGTTGCGGATGTGGGTGAAGACTGACCCCTGTTCCTGGGAGCAAGCGTGAGGTGTGGAAGGAGGCAACACCAACCAACAAGAGAGACTTGCTAGGAAGAGGGAGGGGGATCGACCTGATCTTCAAGACAGATCTGGCCCTCGGGACGACGGTCCAGATGACCGTATCGGACTTCGCGGTAGCCCTGAGTATGAGGGGCCAGCTGGGTGGATACAGAGTACCAAAAAGAGTAGGTGGAGTAGGTGAATATGATCGTCATCCCATCCCAAGCGGGGCGGGTCCCAATCCCGAGACGAGACTCAAAGAGTGGGATCTGAGACCACGAGGGTGGCCAGCGCGCCTATGTCTGAGGGGAGTCAACGGATGCGGCGAAGTGCCCAGTAGGCTTGTCACTCTCTTGAGATGCTTTGTTCCTCTTTCGCGCGCGCCTATACAGCTCCCTCCCGCCCCGCCTTCCCAACCTCCACCTTCTCGCATCTCTCGTCTAAGACCTGCCTCTCAACTATCATCATGGACATCGAACCTCCGCAATCTCCCCAACCCCCTCCACCCACACAAGAGGCCCAATTTATCTCGAACAGCAATGCCCAGGACAAGTTGCTTCTCAAGCTATCTGCTCTCCTCGAGCAGCTCGAAGCCAACCCTGACAGCGTCCCTCTCATAAAACAACAAATCCAGCTCATGAACGAGCTCCAGATGGTGCCCGAGGTGCTCGACGCGACTTTACGCCTAGCATCGCTTGTCATGCTCAGCGAAGGTATGTCAGCCTCTGAAGTGCCCATTCTGACTTCAGACCAATGGCTGAGCCATATGGACCTGCTCATTTCCACCTCGCCTCAACCTCTGGGCCTCGAACAGTTTGTCACCATCCTCGAGCGATTTGAGCAAGCTGAACAGGATTACCTATGTAAGTTTCCCGATGCTGACGGTGCTGAATATAGCTCTCGCACTACTCCTACGTCACATTGAGTTCATCATCGGCTGCACCAGGTCTTCTGCTGGTATTGCGACCACCGAGGATCGACCAGTTCTTGTCGACCCCGAAGTCGAGGCTTTCCTAACACTCGACGCGGTCAGAGGTATGCTGCGAAGCGTGACTCAGCATGGGAACGGCTTGTTATCGGAGAGTCATTTGTTGTGGCAGCCTTGGATAGACTGGGAGATCAGCCTTGCTCGCGCGTCCAGCGAAACCGAGCATGTGCATGCGCTGTTCCGGGAACGAATGGCCGTGCCGCATTCTAGTGAGCTGCCCGCCTCAAGAACATCTGAATAACACCAGCCATGGACGCAACTGCGACTGAGTACTCATCGTTCTGCTCGGAACTCTGTCCAGAGGAATATGAGAGCCGCCTTGTTCAAATCACTTCAATGGCGCAGCCCGCAAAAGTGAAATGGTCGATCGAGAAACGATTCGGTCGAACACGCGAAGACCTCGAGCAGCTGCTTGTGAGCGTGTGTGACGAGACGTTCTGATAATAGGCTCTGGATCCTTCAGCGTTCTCTACGTACATCGAATGGGAGACTGATCCTCATGCGATGAATCCCAAGAACGAACGCTCCCCGACAACAGACCCGTATTTGACCCGCACCGTCTTCGAAAGAGCTATAGCATCGTACGCTCGGACAGCGTGTGCCGCCGAGAGAGCTCTGCAAGGGCTTCGTAAACCATCTAAAAAGGGCAAAGGAAAAGCTAAAGAGGATGCGTCGAATGAAGAAGCGAGGCAAGCAGGAGAACAAACGCTGGCGGCATATAAGGCCGCTGAGGCAGGACTGTGGGAACGTTACGCTACGTGGGCCGCGTCTGATGCGGCTGTCATCCGTCACCGAGCTGTCCGAGCCTGTCCTCAGCAAGGTTCGACGTGGAAACACCACCTTAATCAACTGGTCAGTGTTTCGGATTAATGGCGCTTAACCCAGGAATTGAATGGTGCTTCGAACGAATCATTGGCGGAGATCTTTGACAAAGCGCTTAACATGGGTCTGCTCGACCAACCCTCCGAGCTCTCCGACATTTTCGTCTGCAGAGCCGCATCCCTGAATCGTCTTGGCATTTCCAGTGAAGGTGTGTTTCCAGGCCTGTATCATCAAGCTTACGACAGGAAACGTCCATCCCGTCCTGCAGGTTGCTTCGCAAGGATTTGATAGGATAACGCGAGGTTGGTCCAACATGAGTTCGACGGTTAACCTCAGTGGCGCGATCGGGTGATCCAACTTTGCGACTGGAAAAGTTCCTGCTGGATTGGGTAAGGAGTATTACAGAACCAAGCTGATCGCCAGGGTGAAACGCATGGAATCGAGCATTTGGATGAGGCGTTGAATCTTCTCGATAAGCCGCTCAAGAGTCGAGCTTCCGCATACCAGATGGTTCTGCTTCGCAGCGGAGTTGAAGCGTAAGTTTTGCTGCCGGCTACGCACTTATTACAGACGACAGGGCCGTCTCAAAGAGGCGAGAGACCATTACGTGAATGCGTTGCAACGGACGGATCTGGATTGGCCTGAGGCAGTGCACGAGGCATTCATCCAGTTTGAGACTGTGCACGGAGACTTGACATCGTTGGCATCGGCCAATGCTCTGATCGAGACCGAACGGATCAAACTAGCAAAGCGGAGGGAGAGAGCCGCGGAGATCCAGCAAGTTCAAGTCGTTGAGCAATACCTGCAGCCGGTTGCGGACGTATCTGCGAGTGCCGAAGCAGGGGATGCGCCGGAGCCAACGCCCCAGCAGCCAGCTCCTGCTTCTGTGCCTACAGACGACGGT
The DNA here is from genome assembly GCA_031326905.1 of Papiliotrema laurentii. NCBI lineage: Eukaryota > Fungi > Basidiomycota > Tremellomycetes > Tremellales > Rhynchogastremaceae > Papiliotrema > Papiliotrema laurentii. The sequence continues at coordinate 1,567,331 of JAODAN010000003.1, forward strand.
CATTTCAAAAGGTGCGTCCTTGCATTCACAGCAATCTCTCACGCTAGGGATCGAGAGCATACGACCGTGCTCGTGAATGGACTGGCCAGCACCACTGACAAGACCGAGGTGGAAGCATACTTTGCTGAAGTTAGCTGGAGCTATAACTTCCAAAAGTCTGTGTGACATTACTGACTGCAGATTGGTCACATCCGCGAAACCACCCTCTTGCAGAAGGACGACGGAACGGCGGCGCTCGTGGAGTTCCGCTTCGCTGATGCTGTCCCCATTGCCTTGGAACGTGACGGCAAGAAGCTCGGCAATTCTACTATTCGCGTTTCGATGCTCTGGAGGTCAACCCTCTTTGTGACAAACTTTCCGAGAGCCATGGACGACGCTGGATTACGGCAATTATTCAATCAAGTGAGGTCACACTGTGGGCTCATGGCTAAGCTCAGTATGGGACTATCCTGCAAACACGTTGGCCGAGCCGCAAATACGCAGACGCAAGACGGTTCTGTTATGTCACCATGGACTCACCCGTGAGACTTCGCGCCATTTCGGAACTAATTTCAGGTGCATGCGCAAGAATGTCTTGTGCTTAACGGCCTCAAAATCGATGAATTCCCTTTGACCGTGCTCATCTCCGACCCAGCTGTCAAAGCTAAACGCACGGATGCCGATGAGTCCGTGAATCGTACACTGTTCATTGGTGGTCTCACGCCCAACACCACCGAACAGGACGTCGAAGCAATCTTGCGGGACCACGGCAAGATCCTCCACGTAAAGCTCGGCTGGGATCCACTGAAGCGTATATGCAAAGGCTTTGCCTTTGTTGAAATGGCAACCGAGGTCAGTCTAGCGGTGCGGTGGTCAGTGTTCTTACAGTAGGATTCCGCCAAATCAGCCCTGGTGCTCAATGGGACTCAAAGGCTGGGAAAGTTCCTCAAAGTCCAAATGAGCGATCCGAACCACGCTGGGAAAAAGCCGGATACGTAAGTCTTAGTTTTTGAGAGGGGGGCTGATTTCAGTACTTCATCAGCTGGAGCCCGCGCGGCGGCTGAGAAACGTTTGCGCACGATCAGACTACATAATCTGCCCGAAGGGACTCAAGAGGGTCTCTTGCAGCAAGCTCTTGAGAAGATCGCGCCCGTCAAACGGGTAGAAATCTTCGCTAAAAGTCACGAGGCGATTGCGGAGCTCGCCAGCCAATCGGTGAGTCTACCGAACGTACCAGCGTTCTGACGTGGCAGGATGTTGGTGCTCTACTCTTACGACCCGAGCCATTCATCTTCAACGGTGCCACCATCGTTTTCACAGAACAGGATCGACGTCAGGCGCCTCGAAAAGATGAAAAGACGAAAAAGGACGACAAGGCTATGACTTCCGCCCTAGCTTTTGCTCCCAGAGCTGCGCGCCGAGGGGGGAAGACCATAGGCAAGCCACGCCGCGCTGTCCCGGACGCGCCGGTGGCTAGCCAGAGCCAGGAATCATTCAGAGAATTTGTTCAGACGCGAAATTCTCAACTTGCCGAGGGGACGAAACGCAAAGGCGATGAACAGTCGAGTCCTGACGCCAAACGCCAGAAAGCAGAAGAGGTCTGATGGGAGACAACTGTATATTGCCGGGATGCATTGGATCGTCGAGAGTGCCACGCCATGGACCCGCGCCGACGGCTGGACCGAAGCGCACATTTTATGCGGAATTCGTGCATCGTGTTCACGCTAGACCGAAAAATCTGCGCCACCATCTCTTGAATTTAAACCAGCCAGAACCCGCGTGATTGGGATTTCGTTTGTTCAGACCGGTCCACATCCTGCCTGTCCCACACCGTAAGACTCCCTCTTGTCGTTCATGTTCGAGTTTGGGCACCCGAATATCTTGACCGGGGACTGCCTCCCATTTGTCGTTTAGATCCGCCGCGAGAATGCCGTGACCCGGTGGAATGTAGGGGAACCGGACGTCACGGCCCTTGGAGATGGCACGGGGGAAAAGCCGGAGCAAGTCGTCCGCTTCCTCGTCGGTGATATGAGCAGGAAATGTCCATAAACGAAAACGAGGTCGATTGAGCTCGGCCTCCTCTGCGACTATATCATCCTCTGTTGGGTCCTCGTCAACGATGGCCACATCATCGTCCATCGATGTCGATAGCAGCAGCTCTTGCTCCTCTGCACCATGCGCCGTCGCGACCGAGGTGACTACCGGATCTTCGACGGGATAACCCAAGGGATGTTTGCGTCGAGATGGTGGTGGAGGGGGAGCAGGCCCGCGGCTGGATGTTCGGAGTTTCGATGTGCGAGCATCGTTGAAAGGATCTGAAGTTGATCTAGTCCGCAGTGATTCGGATTCGTACAGATTTGGCGTGGGCACTTTTTGAGGCGATGTGAGCCTTCTAGAACGTGCTTCAGCAAATGCTTTTGGCAGGGTACGGATGCGGCGAAGCCTAGGGGGTGAGGTTAAGGGCTGATCTGTAAAGCCCAATATACCCTTGAGCAATATGACCGCTTCGTGCATGAATTCCATGCCTCTGTTCATCAGCTCTGGGGACCGACTGTACGCAACTCACCCTGATTCGAGGAACACAGCATCATCGATTTCCCACACAACACGTCGATCACCCCTTTGTGCGTCTGGTCGACTCTGCACGCGCAGCACTGCCCATAATCCTATGAAGAATGGTTCCACCCCTCCGGCACCGGTCCCAGTACACCAGGTCGAGATGACCTTATATAACTTGTCTCGTCGTTCGGCCTTAGCGGTGTAGCTGTCCAACAGTGATCGAGATGCTGGACTGAGCGATCCGGACGCGTAGGTTGATGAGAGCAACGCATGGAACGAGGATATTCGAACGCGAAGATGGTGGAGATGCGCCAAGGCTCTGAGGGCAGACTGCAATTTGGTGTACACGGTACGATGCGATGCAGGGACTGAAGCGAGGGTGGACGAGATGTATGAAGCAGATTCGGACGGGGGTGAGGAAGCGAGATAGAAGGCGCGACAATGGTGAGCGAATGCCTGAAGTTGCTGCTGTCAACAGGAGAGTGCGCAGATGGCCTTACCTCTTGAGAAGGACCTGGGTCATGCTCTCGCGTTGGACTGGTGGGCATCCATCCTTCACCCACACCTTGGGGCAGCGTGAAGTCAGATCCTCGACGTGCTGTAGAATCAGACATCCTTCGCCCTGGACCCGGCCGATCCGACATGAAAGATCTGGTATCGCTGACATCACTTGACATCCCCGCTAAGCCTCCTGGGCGAGCTCTCCGAGTCGGATTAGATGGTCCTGGGGATTCAAGGGCCGGAGGAAGTTGATATAATTTTGGTATTGGACCCTTTGTCGGTGAGGTCGAACGGGTATTTGAACGAGCTGTATTGATGGAAAGACTGGGAGCTGGACGGGAGGTTGACGCATGGTGGGTGTGATACGTAGACATTGAGGGAGGTTGAGCGAGGTGGACTAGTCGGACAGAGAGAGAGTAAGGAGGAGATGGGAAAGAATGATGGAAACGATTGTGATGGTTTTGTTGACAATCGCGTGAAGAAGTGACGCGTCGAACAAAGGTGTCGTCGTCTATGGTCTTGGCTCTGGCTTGACCCTTAGCAAGGCAAGTCTTTGACCAATAGAACTATGCATATCCTCTCGACTAATACAGGGTTTAGAACAGACATAGTCGTATGCCATGACTCTGATTAGAACTAGCGAATGCATGGCATACATACCTGGTAGAATTACCATCCCGGCTGAAAGTGCCCCTTCTACTGTCGCGCGACAACCTTCTCCGAAGCCTGCTGTTCCACGCCGCTTTCCGGTGACTCCGCCGCGGGTATCGTAGCCTTACCACCAGCCTGCCTCGCGACATCGGCAAACGTTTTTGTTGGCGTGTTGAGGTCCCTGTAATACCATGGGACCCAGAAGATGCACAGGAAGTTGGCAGCGGCTAGAGCGACATAGGGCCAAATCAGCCAAGGGTCTGTGATCACTCCAGACAGTGCAAGACCTATGGCAGCAGAAATGGCCTCTTGGGATCAGCGAGATCTCAGCTGGAACACAAGGTGCTCACGGTTGAACAAGACAATGGCATAGACGAGACCCTTCATACGGGCGGGCGCATGCACGTAGGCAAGCTCATCTGGCATAAGCTTTCTCTCCTGCACCATGCGTGACCAAGCTTACACGAAGTGACCGAAATGAAAATCTCCCCGATAGCCGGCAAGACGATCTGAGGAATCTGCCAAGCAAGAGCCACTCGAGAGACGCCCAACTCGCAGTCCGTGGCGTACCACCCGCAAGGGCTAGTCTGGTATACTTTCCACTGAACAATCGCTCCGAAAATCATTGCAATGGTACCCAAGGCGAACCCAATGCTGAAACGAGCTGTGGCCTTGATGGGATAGCCGATCTTCTCGAACAAGGGATAGAGACCGTAGGTGATGATCGGGGTGAAGATGATTATACTGAGCGGGTTGAAGTTGCCGGTAATGTCGTTGGGGATATGGTTCAGAATCATCGCAGCGGATTGGTCGTTCTCCATGTTTCCGATTCCTCCGTCAGCGAGATAGAAGATGACGAGAATCCATGAAACCGAACACGCTTTGAGGGACTGGCGGATCTCGTCGACAAACTGGTCGTCCCAGAAGACTTTTTTCTCGTCTATCGTGCCGTCTTCCTCAAGGATGTTGGAAGGCTTAGCCTTGGACCAAACCTGTTCTCCGCCCTTTAGGGCTTTCCACCCATTTCTGCGGAAAAGCTCTCGGAACACATAGAGAGCCTCCAGGACGACGGACCCTTGTGGCGGCGCAAAGTAGAGCCGCTTCTTGGCGGCAACGAAAACCAAGGGGACGAATAGATAGATGATGGCGGGACAGAGGAACGCCACCCAGAAACCGACCAGTCGCTCGGTGTAGGAAGTGACGATCATCCAAAACGATCCGATGTTGATGCACCAGTAGAAAACGAGGAAGTATCTCTGGACGGTCGTTTGAGGATCCACAATCACCCTTTCGCCAGACTTCAGTGTCTTGAGTGTCGGTTTCTTGACGGGGGACTGATCGCAGAGGAGAGGCCCGAGAGAAGGCTTGATGAAGCCGGCACCAGTGGCGAGCACCAACATGCCGATGAGGAAAGGCGCGAGCGCTGCCTTGTGTGTGATCACCCCAGGAAGAGCAGGTACAACGAGGAAGATGTGACCGAAGAAGCCAATCGCCACGCCCACCACGATTGTTTTGAATCCTGGAAATTTAGCACGCGCTTAGAATTCAACCCTCGATGACTTACGGCCCCATTTTGTATCTGCCACGATACCTCCGACGATAGGAATGACATAACTCAAGAAGGTGAATGTCGAAGTCACAGCACTTGCTGCTACACTGCCCAACCCCAAGGCGCCGGCAGTCTGATTGGCACCGGCAGCGCCTTTGGCTACGGCTCCCCACCCATTGCCACCTTTGGGAAGCGCTCCCCGCACAAAGTTGCTGAATGGCTTCTTCGACCCATAGTACGACGCCCGTTCCGCAAGCTCAACAATACACATGGCGATAGCCACCCATGGCATTGGCGCCGGCACCCTGGTTGTCAGGCTCTTTTCGATCTCGGGAAGTCTGGTACTGACTTTCGCAATACCTTGTACTCATCCTCCGTCGGTTCCTGCTCCTCATCGAGGTCCACCGGGCTCCCCACGATATCTTCCGCCGGTTGGGGGATGGAGCCCTCTTTTTCCTTGGGAGGGATCGAGCTCATTATTCGTTCAGTATGGTCTCTAGGCGAGTGTCCGAACAAGGGAGCAGGCTGAGACACGCTACTTTTATACATCGTCCTTGGGATCTAAACGTGTCGCAATCGCATCGAGTGGGTCACGAACGATTGTATATTCTATGCTGAACTAGACGTGCAAACCTGTGTTGCACCTGCACCACATGGACCATGCGGAGTAATTTACGCGAGGACGAGGAACGGGACGAGAGGACGTTGAGATTCCGCCGCTGTCCGACTGGTGTCCCCTGGGAATGCTCTGCAATGAGGGGCAATTTGTTTCCCACCACAACTTTGTGTCGCCAATCTCTAGCACGCCATGCAATCTAATTTGGTCTCCTGGGCGCCCAGGAACTCTTATCATTTCACGCAAGTCGACATGGCTAAGCGAGCTAGCGGCTTGATGCGATTTGTATCCCAGCACCGTTGATGGCGTCATGTGCCACAAATGCTGCTCATACTCGTTTAGTCTTTCTCCCTATTGTTCACGACAATGACCATTTCACACCCTTTTGCCATGTAGGTAGTACCGGGTCACAATGACCCACATCAAGGCAGCTTTCGTGCCGGGGCAAGCGCACCGGATCTGCACCGGCCCGAACCAACGGATGAGTCCCTCTGACGCAAATCGCCATGGTCACTCTCATATCCTGGCATGTCTGCTAGACGGTCGGTCCTTCGAGGAGCAGAGCCAGAGGCGCTTGAATTGATAAATGCCCTTCGGTCCACGTTACCTGGCAAACGGAAGATAAACCATCGCATCAATTCACTTCTAAACAAATCCAGCTTCATCGACCACTCGTGGGCTGATTCCACGACAACACTGCATGAGTAAGCATAAGCTACGGTGCGAGCTCCGATGTACTCACAACTCATGTCGCCCAACTTCCTTGGCTTGATCAAGTGTCGAATCAGACCGGCGGCGGCGAGGACTACGCAAAGGACGGCGGCTCCAATATACGCCCAGCCCAAGAAGGGCTGTTTACCACCGATCCACGATACGGTGGAGATAACGATGGATTTGGTGCCAGAGAACTGCTTGACCGGGTAGTCTGACCGTCAGCGCGTCTTTTCACAGTCCAGCCTTACTCATGTATGCGACAACTCTGTATCTACCGCTTGTCATGACTTCGTTGTCATTTCTAGCCCAGAGTTTGCGGAAAGTAGGCAAGGCCGCGATCCGCATCCAAACTTGGAAATGCTCGTCCTCGTGCAGGTTCGGGAACCCATCGACGTAGCCATTCGGGTAACGCTCGACCCAGTTCGGTGGGGGTAAGACATCATCGGGAGATGAGTAGTCGGGCACAGCGGCATAGTTCTTGGCAATGCCTCCCCAAGCTATTCCCTTTTCAGTGAAATTGTAAGTTTGGTTCTGGTCGCCGTCTGTCGTGAGCGTGCGCGATTCATATGGAGGGGGAACATACTGGTGGGGTTAAGCATAACAACAGATGGGAATGAGTCTGGATTCAGCGTCATCGTTATGCGAAGACTCGATGGGTATGCGCACCATTGAAGACGCTATTTGCGATAAGACCACAGGGATAGTATGGCTTGCCGTCCTTGGAAGTAACAGGCTTGCAATCTCCTCCGTCAAGAGACGATCTATTCATGAGGTCGCGCCCTAGCGAACAAGTTATGACTCACGCTGAGCGCGCTTTGCCCTTGAGCTGGTCAGTGTCCATGCTTTGGACATATCTTCGATGGTTCTGATAGCTGCTATTAGCTTGAGTAGCTAAGAGACAGTGCAGAGGAACGCACTAGTTGGTGAGCTTGTAGTAGAGGAAGACCCCAGGTCCTGTTCGTCAGCTTCGGCGTTGTCGTTTGTGGAACTGACCAAGATCGTAGGGAACGTCGAATTCGATTTCACACCTTGCCCTTTCTCCCACGGCTCGAGACGAATCGTTGCTGAAGGTCCAGCTGGGAGCCGGAATGGAAGATTCAGAGATAGAAGATCCGGATTTAAGGGCGTCTGCGTATGAGTTGAGGACGATACGCGAGATCGTACGTACAGCTGAAGCTGTTGTCTGGCATGGTTTGGAACGTGCCATCGGTTGGAGCGTCTGCATCGCATTGCGTGTAATCCAGCGTGATCGTGGTGACTTTCCCACTGCCCCAGACAATCAGGGCTCCGATAGGTGCGAAGATGATACCGATGAGGAAAAGAGTAGGCAACACTGCTTTTGGAGTGAGAATAGGTTGCCAAGCTTTCAGACGTTGTTGCTTGAAAGCGGTATCTATGGATCAGAAGACATTCCATGACCACACTCACTTGCGGGTCTCTTGGACCACTTGACCTTTTCCTTCTGGGTCGGAGCGCTGTCTTCATCTGCTTGGGCATCCGCCTTGGATTTCCTCTTGAAGATGGCCATGACTGGCAAAAAGGGATTGTAAGCGGATTCGGTCCGTTCGATGCACAAGGTGATCGGAATGCTCTCCTTTGAAGCGCGGGATCAACGAGTAGGCCTGTTCCAGCCGTTTGATATGGTTTGGCGACCTGAAGAGTTTCGCAGAGAGACGCCAGGACAAGGGAGTGATGAAATCGAATGGGACGGCAATATATGACTCACACAGCCAACGCGGGTCCCTCTCGGTGGCCGAAGCAGAAGTCAAACAAAGAGAGAGGCCGCAGGGGCAGGAGTTTTAGGCGTGTGAGTGATTAACCCATTTAGGCGCCGGCGAAAGGCCCGGGCGCCTATTATATTCTATCCCCTGTCCGTGACATGCACGGTGATTCATATGCTACAGACAATCAACGACCCCGTCAAATCCAAGATCAACTTCATGCAAACAGTTTCCGGGCCACCCTTCTTTCTTCTCCGCCTCCTGATCCAGGCACGGGCGGCGATTCCGCTTTGCGCTTCATCACGCCGTCTGATCCCTCTCTCAGAGCCGGCTTTCCGTTCAGTTCGTCCGGTTTGATTGGTCTCGGCACCAGCTCCGCTATTGGTTTTGGCAGTAGTCTGGGCGCCGTCGGGGCAGGCAAAACTCGGAAATACCGGTGATGCAGTGCCTGCCATGAGCTATGCCCTGTGGTCTCAGCACTCACAGCTCTCGCGGAAAGCCGCTTGGCGGGGTCGAAGCGAAGCAGCTGCTTGACAAGATCCACGCCTTCTTGTCCCATCGAGGCGATGTGGGTCCACCAATTAGTCTTCGGGTAGCCAGACATGTCGTGATAATCGGGCAACTTCGTGTGGCCCTTGTGTGAAATCAGCTCAGAATCTCTTCCGTCACTCACAGGCCATTCAGCCTCAGTCGGAGACCCCATCATCATGAATGTTCTTCTCAACTGGTCGATATCCGACTCTCCTGGCAAGAAAGGCGCTCTCCAAACGAGCTCAAAGAAGATGGTGCCCACAGACCAGATGTCGACAGCAGTCGTGTAATGTCGGCATCCCCACAGCAGCTCCGGAGGTCTATACCATCTACCGTCAGGATGGAGCCTGAGCCAAATCCAGCATACTCACAATGTTATGACCTGACTGGTCATGCGACTGCCCGGTTCGCCGAACTCCCGGGCCAAACCAAAATCGGCAATCTTGAGTTCGCCATGTGTTGAAACCAGCAAGTTGTTAGGCTTCAAATCCTACAAGGATCAGTCAGCGCCCGGTGCTGGGTACTCACTCGGTGCAGCACCCCGTTGCGATGGATATACTCCAATCCTCTCAATGACATGGCCATCCAGCTCTTGATATCGCCTTGCTGGAAGACAAGCGCCTTATCCTTAATGATCGCTTCTAAATCAGTGTCGAGATACTCCAGAACCAGATTGATGTTCTGCTTGACCGAGAACACGTCCAGAAGCTGAAAGTAAGCTTTGGTCGGGAGGGCTTGCTGACTTCTATAATGTTCGGATGATGCAGTTCCTGGAGGAACTTGACTTCGCGCAGAGCCGTCACGTCCAACCCATCCGTCATTGCCCCCACTTTGATTTTCTTGATAGCGACTGTGATGAGTGTTGTTGTCAATGACAGAAAGTACTTTTCCGGCCCGTTGCTCGCTCAGTCCCTGACGATTAGTCGCATCCATACCATGATGACTGACTGACCCCTGTAAACTACGGCGAAGGTACCTTCACCTATTTTGATCGCTTTGTCCCCTAGGCCGTCAGCTGCGTTTGATGATACGCTTACATCTTGCTGCTCTACGCAGATTCTCTTGCGCTGCAAGATCCATGACGATGAGAGCATGAGCCGAGCGATGAAGGGAGTAATCCTTGAGAGGTACTGGTGATATCTCGATCAATACAGGTAGCGGAGAGGAAGTGGGGATTTGATTCCGTTCAACAGATCAGCGATAGTGGCAAAGGGTGTTACCCTGCCATGGTTGTGCAATAATAACATATGTAGACTCGTGTATGCTACTGGGTGTCTTCTATGGATGTAGACAAGAGCTATTCTTGAGGAATGGTAGCTCATGGACCTCGTCTCCTATCATCCCCAGAAGTCCCTGGGGACCGAGTAATTTGGGGCGATATCATGCCCAGTTTTAAGCTATCCATCTCCGCCGGGCGCGGCAGATACGGGGAGGCACCTATCCCGCTAACAGCTCGGTCCGAGGATGTCACTACCTGTAACGGTGCTAGACGAATGGGAGGGAGACGGATGCCCGGTGAGCTTGATAGACACGGATGTTCGGCTGGCGACAAAAGCGGCGGGGGTTGGGAAGACGGCGGTGCTGGTATGCCCGATGAATAAGTTGGTTGAGCTGCGTAAGGGGAATGCGAATTGCGGGAAGCCGAATGAGAGTGGATATGGTTGACACCAACACCCATCTCCAAAGGATGCGGAAGTGGACGGGGAGATGGCTGGGACACTTAGCCACATGTCGCGGACGTTGTGACAACCTCTCAAACTTACCCTTCTTTCATCGCGACGTCCAGCTTCGACAGACCAAGCAGATTCTCGCTGCTCCCTCTCCCATAATCTCCAATGCTCTAGCTCCTGGCGTAATTTATCATTCTCTTCGTGGATGCACCGCAGTTCGTCCTGTAATCTTCGATTCGCGGACTCCAACGCCGCGATGCGCACGTCCGCATCTACAGGCATTTCGCGGCGTTCCGGAGACAGCGCGTGATTTATATTCCCCGTTGCACCTAATTTGGGCACGCCTCTGATTTCGCCGCGATCGTCGTTGACTCGAGTAATAGATCTCCTTCGGGGCGGCAATGGCACGCCGGAAGCCTCCGTCAAGCGGCGAACGAGAAGCTCTTTATCCTCTTCTAATTGTCTCACCTTTTCCTCCAAACTGTCTTGGTATCCCTTCTTCCTACTTCTGAATCTCTGAGCCGCCAGTCGGTTCGCCTCGCGACGTCGCACAGTCAGGCTATCTTCTCCGGATGGGGGACCACGGCTGGACCCGGATGTCCCGTCTGACGCGGTAAGGGGCGAGAGGACAGGTCGCTGGTGGGCGAGCATTACATTGCTGGAAGAGGGTGATATGTCAGGGGCTTGTTGAATGGGTGGAAGTTCGCCCTGATAACGGTGATCCTGGATGGTGGACCATGTCGAAGGAGGACCAGGCGACGAATTGGTACGGTGACGGCGTTTCCGCATATAATCGCTACCGGGAGAGACATGAGACAACGATCCCGTTTCCTCTAATTCTTCATCCCCACTGAAACGAGATGTGTCGAGCGGTTCCAAGGGCATCGGTGTGAACAGCGATGATCGATAGACGTTATCACGCGATGCTCGGCATAGTCTTCTGCGTCAAATGGATGTTGAAAACAGAAGAGGATGGGGGGGGGGGGGGGGGGGGAGGGGGGGCGTGCGGGAATGATGAGCCGGGGGGAGGGGGGGGATGATGGGGGAAGCAAAGCTTTGATTATGTGGACTTTAGTTGAGCGCGGCAGGAACCGACCGGGTAGTCACAGCAAAAAGGTCGGTCAAAAAAGGGAGAGCTCGGTTTTGGAAATGATGACAGGATGAGTGATGGGGGTAGGTTTGAACCCGGTTCGTGGGAGATCCTTCCAGAAATAGAGATATACGAAGTGTCCAATGGGGAAAGCGGGAGCACAGCTGGAGACGAGAAGGAACCCAAGGGGGAAGGTAGGAGGGGGCGAGAGAGCGAGAGAGCGAGGGAGGAGAAAGGATACGAGTTGGGGGCTTCTGGGTGAGAGAGAAATTCGGAAAGAAAAGGGATCGACACTTGGGCAGAAGGTAGATTTGAGATTCCAGCAAAACGCTCTTGGTTCGGCAAACACTCGCGGCAGACGGTGATTTCAGGGTCCAACGTGTTGGTGTCCAGCCTTTCCCAACGTGGACCCTGACACCAGGATCCCTGAATTCCCATCCAAATTGCACTCTTGGTTTGACCCCGTCTCTCCCGGTCCAAGCCTCTTGCTTGGGTACTCGACGGTTGTCACATTGCTCCCATGATCCCTTGTGTCTTGGGGGGTGATTGAGGCGTGTATCCCGATCACATTTGCATGTTCTAGGCGCTTTTCTTAGTAACTCTCGGTCCAACCTTCTCCTCCTTTTATTGGGCAACCACTCGCTTTGCGAAAAGATCCATTGCCACCCACGCGGTGCCTGACTGCTTCCGACGGCCATCGATCGATTGGGGCTCAGACACTTGCTGCGCATCGGTCACACACGCTGGCCACCTTGTCCGACCGGTACAGCCAGCATCGTGGACATTGCTTGTGACGTGCGGGCACGAGGACAAGACTGTATGACTCGTGTTCTGATTATGTGTCAGGTACCTCATGACTCATGCACACCGTATTACGTACTGCGCAGACGTGACCAAGGGGCGTCAAGCTGATCATTGCTCAAGCTCACGCTTGACGTAGTGAAAAGAGCGGGAAGCAAACTGGCTACAGAGACTTTAGCGCCGATTCCTTTCGAGGGCACTGACCATTTTGCGCAAGCAAGGCCTGCATCTCTCCTTGACCGACAATGTGCAGATCTGCCTCTGCTGGCTGGCGCAGTAGTCTGCGAGATTAGACGCTTTTTCTGACGTCGACTCACTTCTCAGCGCGGCATTCCTCGATCAACGTTTGTACAGTTCCACGAACGCCCAAAAGCATCTCCATGTCCCGCTTCGCCTCGGGACAAGCAATACGACGCTCGGATGTCCATTGGGCTGCGAAGACGGAAGGCACATAAGGTGAAGGAAGCGCTTCGTTGATCTCTTCTGCCAGGTGGGGAGCCAGCGGGGCAATGGCTCTCAGCAGAGTATCCAGTACCTGACTTTAGCGCAAGGCCCCTTAAGTCGTGCCTACCTCTCTCAGCACTGACACGACAGCTTGACGACGTGGGCTATCCAATCTATCGCAGTAGAGCGTGTCCTTTATGGCATCGAAATACAAGGACGATAGCATGGATCCAGCGAATCCGCTGATGCTTTGCAATGCTGCAGGTGAGACAATTTACACCTTCGTGCTCACCTCTGCTGAATGCAAACTGGTCATACGATTCGATGACTCTGCTCTCGAGTTCAGCGAGCTCGTGCAAAACATATCGATCAAGCTACGGTCAGCCCATACCATCGCTCCGTCATTTACCAGATCATGCTCAGCTGTGGCGTTCGGCGCTGGACGATCCGACAGATTGCCTAGGACGAATCGCATCACACTCCTAATTTTGCGAAGGATTTCCGCTGCCTGTGCGATCGATGTCGGACCGATGGACACGTCCTTCGCGTAGTCGACCGACGCAACCCAGATCCGCAGAGCATCAGCCCCAAGAGCCTTTTGCCCCTTGATTGTCAGCATAGTACATACCATATCGTTCCGGTGTACTAACATTCATCCCATGAACGATATCCATGGGTGAGATCCCGTTCCCATCAGATTTGCTCATCTTCCTCCCTTGCTCGTCCATCACGAAACCATGGGTGATCAGGGCTCCAGCCACGGGTTCGGAGCCCGTCGTCGTGATCAGTCGAGTCAAAAGCGATGACTGGAACCATCCTCGATGCTGATCAGAGCCTTCGAGGCAAACATCTGCCAAGGGGGTTTCAGATGATCGACCAAATTTACCATCGATCGATGTCCAGGCGGACCCGCTGTCGAACCAAACATCCATCGTATCCCGGCCCTTATATAGCCCCTGAGCCGATTCTCCAGCTGGGACGAAATCCTCCACAGGCCCAGTCCACCAATGATCAATGCCTTTTCGATCAAGGACGTCCACGGTGTAGCTAAGATACTTTGTGACGGGATTGTCGTCGGAGTCGAACAAAACGGGGATGGGCACGCCCCAGCTACGCTGACGAGATATGCACCACTCGGAGCGCGACGTGATGAAAGATTCCAAACGATGGCGAGCTACTGTCAGCTTGTTTCCGATGGGTATACTAACCCGAGGAAGGCAGGAAGTCAGTGTGATCCAGAGATTCAACGGCGCGGCTTTTAACCGCAGCCACGTCTGCGAACCATTGGGGCGTTGCTCTACAGTCAGCCCAGGGCTGATGCAAGTCTCACCTGATGATGGTAGGAGTCTTGGTCTTCCAATCATATGGATAACGGTGTCGGATCGGTTGCAAAGCTAACAGCGTGTTCGATTCTTCTAGCATGGTGATGACCTCCTCGTTTCCGTTTCCGAGAACTTCCTTGCCAATAAGGCGGTCCAACACGGCTCGGTCAACATCTATTACACTTGCGAGGCTCGCGTCGTATTGGCCCGCACCGTCCACCGGACAATGCAAATCATCCGGGAGACGTCCTGCAGCTGCAAATGCTTCGTAATCTTCTTGACCGTGAACAGGCGCCATGTGTACGAGACCGGTGCCTGACTCGACACTGACGTGGCTTGAGTGAATGATTTCAGGCTGGGTTCTCGACGAAGATGGAGGATGGAACAAGTGTGTGTAGCGGGTACCGACCAGATCCGAGCCTATGATTAGCATCTCCGCTGAAGAGAGACGGTACCCTTGAGGCGGACGAGGATCTCGAGCGAGCCTATTATTTCCTCCATGGGTTGAAGCCGATCGGCCTGTATCACCAAGATTTGGCCATTCTTGTCACGCGTGATCGCATAGTCCAGGTCATTCCCAACTGCGACACCCTGTACATCTCAGCAAAGGACAGGAATGTCGGAACCCACCAGATTGCTAGCCAAAGTCCAGGGCGTTGTGGTCCAGATTGCTAGACGTAAATCTGCGGCCGCTTCCTTCTGCAAATTTCCCCAGATGAATTGCAATTTGGGCGACATATCTGCCTCGTCTACTCTGAACGCGACGTAGACCGATTTCGACTCGTGATCATCCGTATACTTAAGCTCCGACTCAGCCAAGGCGGTACGAGCCGCTGGAGAGTAGTAGCAAGGCCGCAGTCTATGCGTAATGTGACCTTTCTGTCAGGAAAGCATTCGCAAACGCTCACCTTGCTCGACCATTTGCTGGAACAGTCGCAGCTGTCTAATCTCGAAATCGCGATCTCCAGTGAGCACATGCTCCAGACATGCACCCACCTAGTGTCCTGTAAGTCGCCTGAGGGTTGTCCCAATCTGCCATAACACCCAAATCTTTCATTTCCCGTTTCTGTATGTCTATAGCTTCCAACGCCGTGTTTCTCGCTATTTCCCGAATTCGCGTCGGCTCGAGGGAAGTATGCGAGGCCTAAGTGTCAGTCACGTTCGCGTTTGCGAGCAGGAAAAGTTACTCCAGCGATCTGCAGCGCTTTCTGCTCTATTGGCAGCCCATGACAGTCCCAGCCCGGTTCGAAGCTGCTCTCAGGCCTTGTCACTAGCTTCGTACTGTTTTACTTACTGGACTTTGCGACCTTGGAGTACCTTTGAGCGATTGATGAAGTCTTTCAGTATCTTGTTCAATGCATGACCTGATCATCAGTGCCCGCTGACACACTCTCGCATACCCATATGCAGATTGCCGTTCGCGTAGGGAGGTCCATCTAGAAAGACAAATGGAGGCCCGGGATTGTGCTCTTTCTAGATCATCAACGACGATCATCGCAGAAACAAAATGCCCACCCACTCACCTGCCATTTGTACAAGTCATCGGATATCTTTTTGCGCAACCTCGCTTCCACCTCGACCGGATTTTTGTGCTTGAGGGGGAACGAGGTCTTGGGGAGCTTTAGGGTATGCGAGTAGGCCTTTTTGTCGACCTGGGAAGGCGTAGTGGTGGAATACAGACATGTCTCGACCCTTCTCCCTAGATGCAAGGATATAAGCCGCAATGATTCGGCCGGCAATCTGGTCAAGAGACTCATGGACGATGTCGCTCGAACCGATATGAGATCGGGCGATGAACGACTGACTAGGTGGTGGACATACAGTAGATTTCGGACAGGTTGAGCGCGCGCATCGGTTACGAGTGAGTTTCCGTCGGAAGAAATTGAGTTGATGATAGGATAGGAGGGATATTACCGTGGGAAAGTACATTCAACTAGGAGCGCCCGACCTGGGGATCACCTCCACCTGACCTCACCATCGCCTGGAGCAGGCTCTCTCACTTTCTCCTGGTCACATCTTGTCGTTTTCATACAAACGAAACATGGTCGGGTCCAATGCAGATCCTCGTCAGTGATCACAGAGGATCATATGAGCTAAAATTCAGTCTCAGAGGACGAGTTCGAACTCGAGGTGAAGCTCGAAGCAGCACAATACTCGGCGAGACAGCCTGATCAAGGACGATCCAGATCTTCGAGAGTAAGGACGAAACGTCCGAGGGGAGAAGATCGAAATGATAGCCGACAGTCCATCTCCGGGCGATCCGGGGGAACGGCGAAGACTCCGACGCGGAACCACGGACAAGTCACAACCTCGGATCCCCTCGACAGTGAAGCAGCAACAGATGAAGACATGGTAGACATAGAGGGCGTCGGGAGGACAGGGAAAGCTCGTGCATCAAATGACAACATGATCTACGAAGGACGTTAGTGAGCGCAAATCTCATTGCGCCCCCTGTACTGACTACAAGAGGTCGTCCTGCCATTCAATCCCCTCTACGTCTTGGCCGGCCTGACAGTTTCAGAACCAAAGGACAAGCGGAAGCTGATACCGTCTGGCCCAGGATTGAAAGGCAGAGACTCTCGAAGCTCTTCTCCTCCTCATGTTCAGTCTCTATCGGATAGGGGTGTCAAGCTGGAAAAGGGTGACGAGAATGAGTGGGTCTCGACAAAGGCGATTGGCCGCGAGCAGGCGATCGAAGCAGAGCACTCGGAAGAGGAGTTCTACGAAGATTCGGAAGACGACGAAGTTCTCCTACCTAGTACGAGCGTAGAATTGCAACAGGCCGTGTATCAAGACAGCGCCTCGGCGCAGCAAGACGTCGAGGGACTTGATTTTGTCGATGATGCGGGTGTCTATTCAGAAGATGAAATGTTTGCTGGTGAGCTGGACGTCGTGTTCCGGTCTGACCATCCAGCTGCAGATCTGCGCGAAGATCTTGTGGAAGCGCGCGAAACACCTTTTTCTCTCAATGAGGACGTGCCGATTGTCAAGCCTAATTTTCTGGGTAATAAGTACGAAGAACAAACGGGCGAGCCATTGCGACTTGGCGCGGGCGAAAGCGATGTATCAATACCCGCTCCCCTCAACCGATATTTGAAGTCGTATCAAAGGGAGGGTGTTCGCTTCTTCTACCAAAAATATGCGGAAGGTCGCGGCGCTATCCTTGGTGATGATATGGGGTGAGCCGTGAAACGATACATTCCATCAACATCCTGCTATGCTGATATGAAGTCTCGGCAAGACCATTCAAGTGATTGCATTTGTAGGTGCAACCTGTGAGAAATTGACCTGACTGACAGCTGTCTGCCATTATGCGGAAAACTGGTACATCGACGGACTATCAGAGGAGGAAGAAAACAATTCGAAGTTCGGGAATGGATATCAAGCCTAAACATTGGCCGACCGCTCTGATCGTTTGCCCAAAATTTCTGATACGAAACGTGGGTGACCGTCCGTAGGTTTCGCGGGTTGCTAACCGCCAGTGGGAGCGGGAGCTGCAGACCGTATGTATGACTGTATATCGCAACATTGACCATATAGTGGGGCTATTTTGAAGTCGAGGTCTGGCAGACCGAGAGCTGGATAGCTACCAAGAACACGTTCTTAAGGGGCTATCTCGACATCAGTAAGAGTCGTGCGATCTTACCTGCTGACCGCCAGTACTGGTCTCATACGAGACAGCCCGCATCAGCGTTGAACAACTCAAGGACCTGCCATTTTCGTGAGCGGTTTTCCATGTGGAGGTGCTCACTTGCAGCGTTGTAATAGCCGACGAGGCTCACCGTCTCAAAGAACCCAAAGCTGCTATCACGTTGGCGATGAAAAAGTTACAATGTCCAAGCTGCTTCGCTTTGAGTGGAACGATCGTCCAAAATAGAGTGCGCATTCCCACCTGACAGTGCTGACTAGAAGCTCGACGAGATGTGGAGTATCCTTGACTTCGTGAGTCGCTCCAAAACTCGTCGGGTCGAGCTCTTACACCAGGTCGACCGGGGCTGGGCAGGAACGCTGAAGCAATGGCGAGACTTTGTGGTCAACCCTATAAAGAAGGGGCATCGATACGAGGGGACTGTGCAAGAAGTCGTCACAGCTGTGGTGAGTCACCATTGGGACGTGTGCTTGCTAACGCTTTAGATGCGACTTGGAGTGATGCACGAGAAAGTTCTGCCCCACTTTTATCTGCGAAGAGACAAACGCCTCATTGCGAATGAGGTGGTTATGCAAACGACGTGGGATAGGGTTATGCTTACCGCAGCTACCCGACAAGCGCGATTTGGTGGTGTTCTGTCCCTTGGCATCGAAGCAAATTGCGGCGTACAGACGGTTTATTGCATCCGATGGTGAGCATGGAGCTCTTGTTCTCTCTGCACGGACTGAACTGCAGATGTACAGTTCATTCTCAGACGAAACGAGCCTTGCCAATTTGGCTCTGGCTGGACGTAAGCTTTACAAATCCGTAGTCTGCCGCTGAATCTTAGACGATCGAAATGTCACCATGGGAAAACACCCGAGGGAGACACTCTCCGCGACGTGCTCTTGAAGAGGTGAATACCTGAATGACCAGATCCATCAACATTGACACCACTAGCATCAATGCGCTTTCGAAGATATCGAATGTATGTCTCCCAGTATTTAGTCACGGTGACTGATATCATAGCATCTGGGTCTGCTGTATCACGGTGTGTGTCATTTCTGATTCGAGCTTATCTTCAAGGAAGAGACGACACTCAGCATACGGTAGGAATCCACGTCAACTGATGCGGCGACGCTGACGCCTTTAGCGAGAGGTCAATGACCGCATATTTAAACAGTGTGCAAGTACTGCGTACTTGTTCTTTATCACCAACACTGACAACAAGATGGGCGAGACTTATGATGGCAAACGTCAGAATGTAGCAGAAGCCGCGCTGTACGTCTGAGAAGCCAACCTGTGCCCATTACTGACAGGCGACAGAGATCCAGGCAACTGCGGAAAATGGAAGGTCAGTTGAATCGCAATCGCCAGCGCCAGAAGATCTGAGATCAGCTCCTTGCGGACTTCTTGAAGCAATGGCGTGACGAGGCCGGAGACAACAAAGGTCAGCTCAGTGCTCACTTCTTTCGAAGCTGACCGTGAAGTCTTGATCTTCTCGAATTCGGTACGATTGCTCAAAATGGTAGCAGAGTTTATATCATCGGACTGTACGTCGAATCGGTTTCAAGCTCATTCGACAGTATCGTATCCCTTTGAGATTCTAACCGGGGAAGTCAGCATTGACGATCGGATGGCGATGGTCGATAGATTTCAAGACCCCAATCAAGACCAATACATTCTTCTGATAAGCACCATGGCCGGAGGTGTGGGGCTGAATCTGACTGCGGTATGGGTGAGACCGACAATTCCGATACTGACGAAAGGCCAATAAAGTTGTCATTTTCGATCCGGCATGGAGTGAGTAATAGAGTCTTCTTCGAAGTCAATGTTAACGGCAGACCCAGCAAACGATCTTCAAGCGATGGATCGCGCGTTTCGTATAGGTCAGAAACGAACAGTGTAAGTTCTTCCAGATCCAACATGGACTGCATTGACTTTTCAAGCGATGTGTATCGTTTGATAGGGCAAGGAACACTGGAAGAGCTCATGTATGAGAGACAAAGTAAGCGAAGTACCTATTTCGATCGAATCACCCTTCTCACACACAGTTCAAAAGCAACAGAGGTCACGTCAACTGAACGAGGGAACTTTCGAGAGTCGTATTCACCAAGGGATCGATCGCGGCCGCACGGTGGAGGAGCAAGGCGAGCTGTTTGGCACTCAGAACATCTTCAAATTCGACCCTCAAGGCTTCGTCCCCGGGAGGGTGAGTCAACATGACGATAATTTTATTGATGGCAGTTGGAAAGGGTCCGCCAAGCCGAAGACAAGTTCGTCCAGGACTTGATCGATGCTGAGTACGGCGAGGACGAAGACATGGAGGATGAGGTTTTTGTAAGTCAGAGTCTTGGACGCCCTGCTTACACGTAGGATGACTTCGGGAAGCGGATGAGAGAGGACCGCAGGCTGCGCGATCGTGCCAAGGCTCAAGAGGCAGCGCTGCGTAGGCGAAACGACAACCTTGTGATGCAAACGGTTCTGGGTTACGACGAAGACGGCAGTGGGTAAACACAGCGCAACCGAGACTGACAGGCCAGAAACGAGGAAGGAGGATGACATGCTGCGTTCGTTTGGCATCAACTGTGGGTCTGGAAACTGGGTTACAAGCACGCTAAACATTAGCGCAAATCCATGACACTGCGTTCCGAGACTCGCCCGAGGAACGGGCAATCTTTGAGATAGGACTGAAAGTGGGTCATGATACCAGCTTGTAACTCACCGCCAGCTCCTCAAATCGAACCCCGAGATCGCTGCGAAGCTCAAAGCCAATGACCTGGGGAAGCTAGGACGGTCCAAGACTCGACCCAAGCAGCAGACCGCCGCGTCGAAATTGAGGAAACCGACCGATCCTGTTGAAGAGCCATGGCGGGAGAGAATCGCGCAGAACCGACGGAAAGACCGAGTCGCGATGCTGGCCGAACTGAGCGACTGAGTGGATATGGAATGGGGAGCATGGTACCCAGCACTTGTGCATATACCCTCTGTGAATCTTGTACCCTTTCTATGTATATATACCGATGTATATAACCTCTACTATAATATGTCTATGCTATTGCGCGCGCGTTTTAAAAACCCTGTCGGCGATGGGTTCACCTTCGAGATGTCGCCGCACATATTCGCTGCGCAGAACGTGGTTTGGATCGACTCGCTCAAGGACTGCACGATAATCGTTGAACTTTGGGTACAGAGCCTCGAGATCCTTTGGCTTGAGGGCATGTTGCTTGGCCCAATGAGGTCGACCTTGGTGGGAAGCAAGGATTTCAGCGAATCGTTCCTGGAATTTTCTGTACGGGACAGGAAGACCATAAGGTCTGAGTCATCAGCGAGAGTCCACGGACGAAATCTCAAGCACTTGCCTGTACGTGACGACACCGATCCAAGTGGTCTCCCTTCCGTAACTGGGACTGAGCCAGATGTCATCGGCGCAGGTCCATCGGATCTCGACGGGAAAGTGAGTCCTGAGTCCGCTGGGATTTGCTGCCTCGGCATCGATCCAGTCACGGAGCTCTTCCAAGCACTGCTTGGTGTTCTCCGCAGGGATCGCCCACTCCAATGCGTATTGCGGGAACTAGGATGAGTCAAGCACATACGTTTTTTGTCAAAGAACGACGTACCAAGCAGTCGAAGTTGAGAACTTTGTAACCATCATCGACGACTTCCGAGTCCTCCTTAGATAGCCACCAGGCCCACCAACCGACAAACGGTGAGAAGGGTGGGATGAATCGAGCGACGAACAGGAAGAATTGCGTGACGTGGTATCCTAGTATGTGCGCCATGAGAGAAGGAGAAGGCTTGGCGGGCTTGAAATAAGCTGGTTGCTCTCGATAAATAACAAAACGTCGACTCACCTCGTAAGTGCGGTCTGCTCGACCTACGACCATACCCTTGCCATCGGGGTACCACCAGACTCTGACATGCTGTGCGCTGCCCTTGATCTCGTCCAGATTGTCCAAGACGTATTCGACGCTCTTCGCCTCCTTGGTCTCCCGCAACCGGAATGCGGCCTCGACTTCGATCTCCACCTCCAACAACAGGCCGGTCGCTCCGAGACCACATAGACTGGCTTGGAAGAGCTCGGGATCTTCGGTCGGGGATGCCCGGACGACAGGAGCGCCCGGCAATGGCAGAGCGAGAGTGAGGGATTTGACGTGTTTCGACAACACGGGGAAGTGGATGCCCGAGCCATGCGAAGCGGTGGAGATAAGACCCCCGATTGTCTGATCGGAGATGGAGCCGATGTTGGGAAGCGCAAGTGGGGGTTGGGTTTGAGCGAGCTCGGCGTGGATATCGTGGAGGATCGTTCCTGCGTAGAATGCTGCGCTGCTCTTTTCATGGTTGACCTACACGATCAGCGACTAGCTATGACGAATCGATCGGCGCGACTTGCCTCGATAAGACCGGTCAACCCCTGCATCCGCATCAACCAGCCTTTGGTACAGGCCAAATCGGATGGCGAGTGACCGACACCGACCGGGTGGACCCTTGCGCCTTCCCTCCGTGCCAGCTCCAGGATCTGTCGACATTGCAACACGGTAGTCGGCTGGAAGACGCGTTCAGGGCGACAGTGGAAAGTTTCGGCCCAGTTGGAAAAGGTCGCGAGACGTGACCGGGATGGGACGGAGATGGGCTCCAAAGCGGATCGAAGCTGTTCGATCTGCACTTGAGAGAGATCGGCCATTGCGCGGAACTTTCGCTGTCGCTCGATGGTGGAAAGTCTGGATGCAGGGTTGGTAAGAAGGAAGAGGCCGGGGTTTTTGTAAACAAGCTTTTAGACGTCGATCTGAGTAATAATATTCTCCACGTGCGATCAGGCCCACACAAGCGCGGATCGGTAAAACTACTAAGTCGGCGGCGAGACCGGAGTTTCTGGTATATCTTTGTGAACTGATGGCCAGGACGTGCCAGAGAGAGTTTTGGGCTCGGAGTAATGAAGTATAGCGAATGAGAAGGGCAAGGAAAGAGGAGGGTAGGAAGAGGGTTGTCAAAGTGAAAGAAGGGTGGATGGAACGAGGGGGCAGGGATGAACAGGGAAAGGGCATTGTTACCGATTTCAGAGATCGATCGGCTAAAGATGATCAATGCAATCCTTTTATCATCCATCCATTCACTCTGGGATTCCCGTCCTTGCATGAAAAACCTTTCCTTCCCAAGTATTCCATGACCTGCTCCTCTCTCCTACAGCTCCACGCTCATGCTCCCCAATAACCCCCATCCACTCGAGCACTGTAAGAATTGTCGTTTTCCTCTCCCAATTCGTCGCCCGGGATATCCGGGTCGACGCGTCGGTGTCGGATGGAAGATTGAGAGGCGTTTTAGAAATGGCGTCATCATTCTTCAATATCGGCCACACATTGGTCATCTCTTTGCCCCCTCGTGAGCATCTCTCAGTTCGAGCTTTAGGCGACTACCCTTCTCCCACATGTCGCATCCTTCCGCCGGAGGTCGTTCCAAGTCCTCTGCTCGAAGGTAGTCTCGCCGGACTTGTCGTTTCGTCGAGGTGGAATAACCCAGTTCACTATCGTCAATCGTTGATAAACGCTGTAACTCACTCGTCTCGCTCTTTCAACTGCTTCTCATCCACCTGTCCATCTGCAGTATACGACATCATTAAAGTAGGCGGACCGAGGGGCAAGTCGGGGTGTATGTCAAACTGCCTACATCGGTCAGCACTTGCGGTCCCGTTTCGATAATCTAGCCCACCATGTATGAATCGTCTTGCCATAAGTGCGGTGCAGCTCGAGCATAGCCGGACGCTCGGCGATATCCGTAGCCACATCTGGCTCGTAAGCGGTCACGGCCTGATCGGTCGGTGACCCCGGAAAACATCTGCTCACTGGGTACACCTGATTTGGTTACCAACATCAACATCCCCGAGTCGACCTAAAACATATCAGCACTCTCTTATCTGCATGATTGATTCAATTCTAACCTCGTATTTGTGCGAATGCCAGTACTGCGACATGAGCAGGTGTGAGACGGGCGCAGCTCACCTGCTTTTCCTCCGCGGGCAACTCCATGAACTCCTTCTCAGGGATGAGGTATTCGATGCCTAGCTCGTCAGCTTGCATTGGTAGGCAGCAACTTACCGATCAATCGTGCATCCGCCTTGTCGCTGTCGTATATGACACATTGGTGCAGGTTTTTCCGTAAATGGGTACAGAAGTGATGAGCCCTGACGGCTCTTTCCGGTTCGTGCGCATAGGTATGCAGCGCACATAGCTGCTGGTGGATGCGGTTGATGGGTGTAAAACTGCACAGTCTCAGTGAGCCAAACGGTAAGAAGGGAAGGGTTCAACGCACCTCATCATCGCCGCGCCGGCGACAGCGTACGCTGAAGAGTGAAACTGGTCATGCTCAGCCTGAGTGACCGGGTCGTCAGCAGAGGATGGCATGTTTGGCTAGAGAGACAGAACAGGGGAAGGCAACGAGTTTGACGAAAGCGAAGGGCGTTTTGTCAGGTTCTCACCAGACCGAAGACATAGAGAATACGTCATGACTTGTTGCTGACAGAAGATTATTGTGATCCTGACGAAGACTGATAACAGGATCTGCCAAGCTCACAGGCACGTCGCATGCATTCTTGACGAGGAACTCTGTTGAGTAATAATATGACATAAGATCCTACATTCTAGCTCGTCGATGTTTGCAGAAATCGGGATGATCTCGAGGCACATTGTCAGCGGGTAGGCAAGAACCGAGATCTGAACTCAGTTTTGCGCATCTGTGCCAACTGCCTCTAGCTTCAACACTCACGCTTCATTGTACATGTCCTGATCTGATCGCTGACTGTCAGCAAATCCTTCGTCCACTCATGGACGTACCCTCCAAACGATAATCCCAGCAAACATTGCAGCTGTGAAAACCAGTGATTCGTAGATGAACCAGAAAATCGCCCAACCTTCTGGTCAACAACGGACCCCACATTACCGTCACATACCGCTCGTTGGCCATCCCAGGAGTTCTGAAAACTGGGCACAGTCACTCGAGTTCCTCTTGTCGAACATCCGCTCATCGACATAGTCCCAGATGACGTAGAAGAGGTTCATGATCCCGACAAAGAGGACGTAAAATCGCAGAGCCTATGATCAGACGACCGAAGTCTTTCCGTGCGACTCACATTTCCATGATCACCGAACCAAAGGCCAATCAAGACGGCCTCGCAGATGATGATACTGACAAAGGCCCTACTCTTAGCGAGGATCCCGAGGCTCGCACCCACGTCCAGTGATCTGCCCGTAGTATCGGAGCCAAAAGTCCGAAATGGATGATGAGCGCGCAGACTTTTGACGCGACGATGTGGACTAGGCGTCAATAAGCGCGATTATTCAGCACATACAGCTACAGAACTATCATCAGAGAAGCCCTGCAAGCAATCGAACCACGTACAATGAAGAGGAAGCCGATAATACTGGATCCGATATAACCCGCCGACAGTGTCGCTATAGCTGAGGACGACCAGAAAAGCTGAGGATAAGTCGGCATGGCATATGGGTCTCGAGGAATCCGCGGATAGTGTCGCATCAAGCCCATGATGTGAGTCGCTCCTCCATCATTGGGATCGATGCAGATTGAGACGACCTCGCCTCCACATATAAGGCCTACTACCAGATGGCACAGCTCATGTGAGCCGACCACGAAGAGCTGGTATTAGCACCCCTTAATCCGACACCTGCTTATGACACGCCACCTGCCTTGAGACCGGAGATGATATCTCGCGCTATGGGCAAGTTCCAGGCGAGGAGAACGATCAGGATCATTATACATGCTGCGATGACGGTGTTCCGTTCTGTTGTGTCAACCCGTACCTCGAGCATCGCGCCTTCCCACTTACGGAATGTGTTTGGGTCAGTGTCGCTCCTTGTGACGAGGAGGTTCAATGTCGAATAGGGCATTGATGTTGACTGAGCTGAGAGGTTCTTGCCCGTGTCCGCGAGTAACGATGGTGCATGCTCAACGATGACGCCCATGGTTGTGCGATAACAAAGCGACTTTGGTGGAGGTGGAGGGTAAAGATGATTGACTGGCGAGAGCAGCCTGGGTCACTGGGGTCGTGATCTTCTTGGCTGGCCTCAAAGGTACGCCTCGAAGTGCGGACCGAGACCTGTGTGCACAGAATCGTTCGAGACGAGCGATGCGGTGAGCGAGCGAAAAGAGGGCGGGGACAGGCCAATGGTAATGACCGAGAACTGTGAATGTATAGGTCTTGAGTCCGGACGGTGAGTAAATAACATGTCAACGAAGACCGCATGCGTCGATACTTGGTGTTGTGTCCCTCCAACGACGAGGTTGAGTGATCGTCTATCCCGAGACAATGCCAAAGGACTGATGAGTCTTTGAGGCAGGGTAGAGAGGTATCGGAAGAAAGTCTGGTCTGCGTGTCTCTTCCGCGAATCATTCTTACTCCTCCTGCATTCGATACCCCTCACAAATGGTCGTTCCGAAGCCCCCTCCTGGGTGAGACTACAAGGGACATGAGCCGTATTAGCACGAGAGATGTGATGCGCAATGAGCCAGTCCATCATTGCGGAACCAAAATCCGATGGGCCGAAAATGCCCGGCCTCGACCACCACCCCCTACGTATTGACTACCCGACTCTAACTCCTCACTTCTCTCTATCTCTATCCTCTAGTCTCATCCATGTCTACCCCAACTCCCGTCCCGTCCACCCCTGTCGCGGCTCCCGTCCCAAGCGAGGACGCCATCGCCCGGAAGGTAAGTCTTATTTCTCTGCAGTTCTCATCGCGCCTGCTGATTCCCAGTTCGACAACTGTGTACGTCATTGACTGCTCCGGATCATCGTCTGCCCGTCTCTTGGGACTGATATGACTCTACAGGTCGCGGACCTCGTGGTCAACGCTGGTATTGGCTTTGGAGTCGGTGTCGTCGCCTCCGTCATCCTCTTTCGACGTGAGTTTGGCTTTCTCTTCCTCCCGTGATTCCCGATCTGACCCCAGGACGTGGCTGGCCTGTTGCTCTCTCGACCGGGTATGTCGACGTGGATGCTCCGAGATCACGCGAACCTAGCTGACGCTTTGTAGCTTCGGCGCTGGAGTGGCTTACTCGAACGTGAGTGTCATGGCCGAGGCGCGTCATCGTGTTCAGCGCTGACGACTTAGTGCAACTACTCCCTGAACCCCTACGTCCTCCCCAACACCAAAATCCTCCCCTCTAGCCGATCATAGAAGTTTTAGCCAAGACAAGGAGGTACAAGGCATACAGTAGGGATAGCCAGCATGACAGAGGCATGCGAATGGGGTATGCAACAATGTTATGCTAGGATTGCTGTCGGAGATGAGACTATACTACAACATGTCTGAGCCATATTCCTCGCCATCTCGTCATGTAGGACGCCTGGTCTGAGTCTCATCAAGACGCGTGCCATCAAGTGTGCTAGCCACATCTTTGACAGGCTCTGTCCTCAATAACATATTCCTGTGACCACTCTGCTTGTCCGCGCTCTCAAATGTGCGTTGTTCTTGACCGAGGACCACTGATCATAAGGGCCATTGTACAAATCATCGAGCGAGAGACTCACATCGCTTGTACAACACATAAGAGGTCCCGACGAAGATCGGAAAGGTGACGACCATAACCTTGGGAGAGTTAGCGAGAGGAGTGGTTGAGCAGGACATTAAGGCCGATATACCTGTAGACGTTTGAGGTTGCCTTGAGCTGACATGCTGGCAGGAGATGAGTTGAGGAGCTACAGGTGTCTGCGACGAGAGGGTCTTTGGGTATACACTAGAAAAGATTATCGACGAGCAGAACGGGTGCAAGGGAGTGGTGACTGGTGAGGGATGTGGTCCCCCCCCCCCCCCCGGCCTTTAACGGTCGGCACTTTTAAAGGGGTTTCAGATCTCGCCCTCCCCGTTTGACCGTCCCTTTGCATCTCTCTCACCTTTGGCTTCTTCCACTTCTCCTTGCCCACATCCCCTTGGCCATCGCCTGCCCTTTCCCTCGACTCGCATAGCATTCTTATCATCGCTTCCTCTCAGGACTCTTGTCTCTCGGCTTACCTTTTGAATCTTGATATACTGAAATATCCCCTCGAACCCGTCGCAAGTCGCAGGGTCATTGGGTGACCAGCTGATCATCGTCAACACCCCGTCCGTCGTCTTACAGACACCTCACCTCTCCCGTTACTGACCTCACAGCCCCAACCGCTTACGTCTCCGATATATTCCCCAGCAAACATGAATGGGCTTCCCCCATTTCCGCCAAATGGGGCGAAGTATTCTCCCAGTCGCGCATACGATGAGACCCCAGGCTTCTCCTACCCTCCCGCTGGGCCCCCACCCGCCTTCACTCCCTTCGACGCTTATGGCACGGAACACCCCCGTCCGCCGTTCGCATACGAGCAGCCCTCTCGGCCTTACGACTCAGAAGCCTACGACCCGTATCAGCCCGCAAGCGCGAACGCTTACAACCCCGTCCCACCTCCACCTCCGATCGCCTTTCCCCCTTTCCAGCCGCCTCGCGCGATGCCCCCCGCAACTGTACCTCGTGCTCACAATCCGGCTCCCGGACTCTCAATACCGACCCGTTTCTCTCAGCATGAACCTACAGAGTTGACACTTTTGACCGAATCCACATCGGTCAACCTCGCGGGTGAGGCGATCAACGTACACTCCCTACCACCCAGTCACCTGCCGATTGACAAATACGTCGCGACCAGCCCGGCCGGAGCTATCAATGTGCATCGACAACTATGCCGAAATGCTTCTTCCATTTGGTACGCGGACGGGTCGAGTCGGGCTGGTGAAGGTTGGTCCGCGGCCATCGAATGGATCATCGATTCGAGCCGATCCGGTGCGAAAATGCGAGGCTGCGTTGGAAACGGAGACGCTCTGGATGCCGAGCTTGGTGGCATCTGCAAAGCGGTCGAAGGCTTCCAGGAAGTTTTACATCAGTCGATCAAGGACGGAAAGCCTATGTCGCACGAGCTCATCGTATTCAGCGACTCACAGGCTGCGATCGTTGCCATCGACACCTCTTCGCGCCCGGAAGCGCTTCGATTCGACCGAATATGGCGGGAGATCTGCTCAGAATTCCCTTCTGCTCATCTGCGTCTCGCATGGTTGCCCAAGGGGACCAGCATCGAGGGCCACGTACTTGCAGACAAGATCGCCACAGTGGGAGCGAGCAACAGTTATTTAAAGAGGAAGAAGGAGAACACATTGCCGGAAGTATATCGTCGACCTAACGGCGGAGAGCCTGCGCCGGGTGGGAGTACTGAAGCTGGACCATGGCAACGCGGAGACGCAGATCCTTCGCGACGCAAAT
Organism: Papiliotrema laurentii; assembly: GCA_031326905.1. Classification (NCBI taxonomy): domain Eukaryota; kingdom Fungi; phylum Basidiomycota; class Tremellomycetes; order Tremellales; family Rhynchogastremaceae; genus Papiliotrema; species Papiliotrema laurentii. The sequence goes on from JAODAN010000003.1 coordinate 1,596,397, forward strand.
CGCCATTCGAGCGCCCCAAACCCTTACTCCCGTCTCCTTATCCCGAGCAAGGTCTCCACTTGGACACGGGCGGAGCCGTCGCGGCCCTTTCGGAAAACGGAGTGGACGAAGAGCTCACAGGCGCCAAGCCAGGCTCAATATTCGTCACCCAGTACGCGCTTTGTGGCGCTCGCGTGGGCAAACTAACCCTAGTTTCCCCGACCAGGTCTCCGCCAAAGACATTGGCATATTATTTGCTCAATATGGCAATATGTATGTTGACCTACCACAGCGTTCAACACGGCTTACATGACAGCGTGTCTGTGGATATCTTCCACATCTCCCAAGGTGTCCCTCGTTTCGCGATCGTCTCCTACTCCGACCCTGCTTCGGGTTTAGCGGCCATTGATGATCTCCACCATCGAGCAATCAATCTCGACACTCCGTTCGGTCGAGATAACCAGGTTGATCTGGATATATGGCGTCAGTGGCAGGGGAAATTGACTGTCGTCCTTTCTGATCCGTCTCGATTGGTCCCTGCGTCGGTTGCAGACGAATTCCCCAACTTGCCTGAATGGGCGCTGGGAAACGGCAAGGACCGGCGAGACGATAGGGAGGACGACCGACCCGTTCACGATCGAGGCTATTCCCCTGCGCAAAACCGGAAGCGCGATCACGCAGGGATCGCTGCTGAACCGTGAGTGAACTTTTGGAGTCCGAACTGACCTCCACCAGATCTCTGTCAATCCCCGGCTTGTCGCCTCAAAGCAAGAAGTCTCGGACATTACCGCCTGACGATCATTCGGCTCCTCAACTCCCCAACGTCAAGCAAGAGCCCAGCCTGGCTAACCCTCAGCCTGATATTTCTAATCCAGCTCATCCGGCGCAAATGCCCCCGTTCCCTCCGACTCACGGAACGCATATTCCATACAGCCCTCACGTTCCCCTGGCTAATACTGCCTCGCCAAGCGGGTCTCAGCAATCCAAGTCTGCCTTGCCTCCTACACCCATCTCAGCAGAACATGCTGTGGAGAGTCAGGATGCCTCTCGCCAACGATCTGTGGAACCCAATCCTGCGACATCTTCAAGTCGACGCCCGTTGACTAACTCGGCTGCCGAACCTCAAGAGTATCCTATCAAAGTTGGCGCGAAGACTATCCGAGCTCAGATCGGTCTCATCCGCCGCTCTTTTAGCAAAGTCCACCTCAGCAATTGGATCGCTCATTCCTGTTTCCTCGCCTCGGAGATTGATCAAGCTCGTCGCGCCTTGCAAGAAGATCTCTACGCCACCGACACAGGGTTCCTTGCTGGGCGGGAACTGGAGAGGCGTCTCTCCGACAAGGGCATTACCGCTCAGCGGATGGACGCGTTCATCACCAAAGTGCTCAAGGTGCTTGATGGTATCGCGATGGCGGAGGCGGATGATACGGGCAATGACGAGGAGCAGGAGGATGTGGAGGCTCTGCAAAAGGAGCTAGCGACGATTCTGGAGCCGTACCCAGACCAAACCAAAGAGGCCTTTTCAAGCGCGTCCAAATTGATGGAGTATTTGCTTAGAGGCAAGGAAGCACAGGAGAGGAAGCGACTCGAGGTAGAACGACGAGTCAAGGTGTTGGAAGGGATGGACAGGATTGGAGAGGTTGTTGGAGGGGTAGTACGATACTTATTGAGTGAAGATAAATGAGTGACGTACCAGGTCACATGACCTGGACTGTACGTGATAATCGGCTTCTTTCGATGTATCCTCTGTTGATCATAATCATGCATGGTCTGTTACGAAGTGGTGTCCAAGATGAGTAGTGCATGCCGGGGGTGCATAGTCCACTCTGCGAATGCAAGACCAAGGAGGAATCATGGTGACAAGTGTAAAATGGGAATGGTTCAAAAGTCAGGAAAAGGGAGCCACAGCCACTTCACGTAGGATCACTCGGGATGTCAGATGTTGACGCGCTTTCCGACTTGGTCTTCCTGTCTGACCTCTCTCTCACCTCCTTCCCCTTTCCTCAAGCATTCGCCTCTTGTGCTCATCTTGAGCTCTTTCTTGCTTCTCGGGGACATGTCCATCCTAGCACCCTCGAGAAGTGACCTGTCCGGCGTGCATACCAACTCCGTCCACGGTCCACTAGGACCTTCGGCCATGGCCCCCTTTCCCCAAACCTCCGGCGCGTTGTTTCCATCCGTCCCTCTCGACAAGTCGCGTATCGAGCAGGTCGGCCAACAAAACGCCCTAGAGAGCGTGTCTTTATGGCGTAAAGGCGTGGAGCACTCTCCCAAGCAGATCGCTCTTCCACCACGTGATCGCGATGCTCTGACCGACCTCGACACCAACACGACCTCGCTCGCTCCTCCGGCGGCTCCCCGCGTCGCTTCGACGTCGAAACCATCTGCACGCGCCTCGACATCGACATCGATACCACGTCCAGCCGCCGTGCCCGATGTCTTCGCGTCGACCGAGCAGGATAGATCGTTGACGGCTAAATCTTCGCTCCTATCTGCGAGCGCGGCGCAGAAGCGCGCGCGAGACGCGGCTACCGCGTCGGCATCGACAGCCAAAAAGGCCAAGATGGAGAAAGACCAGCAGTCTCAGGAGGAAGTCTGGAGAGCGAAATGGGTCAAGATCTTCCCCACGTTGATTTTCCACTTTGAGATTGGGACAGAGGGTCAGGGCAGGGTCCTTGAATCGAGAGTCAAGGCGATGGGAGCGGTGAGTCTGCTCTCGGGGTGTTTCATGTGGACCTCGCTGACGATCCCAGAAAGTCGACCAGTTCTTCTCATCACGCGTCACGCATCTTGTTGCGAAAAGTTTGGGCTCCCCCAAGAAGGCCATGGCTCCACCCCCGAGAAAGAACGCGATGCGCGAATCGCCCAAGAATCCTTTTTTGGACGGGACAGGCGTGACAGACCTCGTCACAAAGGCTGAAACCTTGGGTATGAAGGTGTGGACAGTGGACAGTGAGTAAACAGAGGGTCAATCGCGAGCGGGCATCCTGATCATAGAATTGACCAATATGTTGAACCTGCTGGCGCCGGTCGAAGTCGCGACGAATGATTCCCTTCATACATTGCTTGAAGAAGAGCGGATACACGGAACGAGAGAAAGAGACGTCACAGCGCCGAGGCCGGATTACTATTACTTCAAACCAGGCAGCAAGTACCTGCTTATCGAAGACGCGACCGGACGTCATCGACCGATCATGATGAAGGAGTGTACGATGACCAAGGACGGGCCAGAGTGGCCGACACTGTACGAAAAGTTCCTTCGCCCTTCGTCCTCGAATCAATCGACGATCGATCCCGCCAAGATCCGGGCGCGAGCATGGTCTCTATATGTTGAGCGAAAGCCGTTTGAAGGGGAGCAACCCCCGAATGCGGATCTCAAACGCTCAACATCACTTCGAGCTCTTCCATCCACGCCCAAACTTCCCGAGGCTATCCCGTACCAGAACGCCTCGGGCAACTCGGTCGTGCTTACCTCGAACATCGCGTCCACCTCGGCTGCCAACCCCTCCCCTGCGGCATACAGTCAGAACGGCATGGGGATGTACAAGGACCGCGCGTTGATGCAGATGAACAAACGCGTCCAGGTACTCAAGGGTAATGCTCGACTTGCTGCTGCCAAACGCGATAGTGTGACCGAGGCGAGTATCGCGGAACTCAATTCGCGCCGGGCGTCCACTGGATCCACGCAAGCGGCGCCGAGCATTCCGCCAAAGACCTTTCTGTCGTATCTCCAACTGGTCAACATGCTCGAACAGGCCAGACGTCCTGTGCGCGAGGGTAATGTTTCCGCTGAGGCGAGGAAGAAGAACCGGGCCAAGGTGGAAGCGGGTTTGAAAGGTAGAGAGCAAGAGACAGCCGCAGGCTATTGCGAGAATTGCAGATTGCGATACAACGACTTGTCCGTGGTACGTCGTGGTCTCTGCTTCGACCGAGAACCTTTTCGCTGATGATCAGCACGTCCAGTCTCGCAAACACCGACGGTTCGCGACCAATCCAGAAAACTTTTCCAGCCTCGATCGACTTTTGGCCATGTTGGTCAGGCCTCCGAACCCAAAGCTCTGTGTGCCCGAACACCCGCCTTGCGAGGTGCCGCACGGCAAGGACGATCATTGCGATCTGTGTGTCCTTTACGATACCGAGTATGACGAAGCGGGGTTGGAGTTCTTCCGCTCTGAAGGATCGGAGGATGTGGATCAGGAGACGGACGAACTGGAAGAAGGGCAGAGTCCGGCGGGATCTCAAAGCACCGCGTGAGTCGTATAGACGCGAAGGAGGATTAGGATAGGGGGGGAGGGGGAAGTTTGAACGGTTCGCGCGAGCTAAGGACAACTTGAAGCTTGCGGGGGCATAGAGGCAGGCTGGATGGAGACGTCGGATCCAGACCTGACCCTGTTGTGTATAGACCCTTTCAGGAGGGCATAGGTAGATCGTCATGTTGATACGTAGCATAGCATAAGCATCACGAATGAACACGTCCACGACCACGAGCAAAACGCAGGAAGCGTGATCAAACAAACATAGGGCAACAGGAAGTTATATTTCTACTTTCATGCATCGTCTCGCTTGCGCCTCTACCTCCATGGGTCGTATCAGATGCAACAATGCTTTTTATACGTGCCGTCCTTTACAGCTCATCGTGGCTGAACGGAATCTCGTCATCGCCACCAGGCGCGCCGCCGCCGTAGAGCTTGGCCGAGATGGGACCGACGATCGCCTGGATCTCGGACAATTGGTCCTCGTAGTCCTCAGCCTCGGCGGACGGGTGCTCCTCGAGCCACTCGGTCTTCTCCTTGACGGCGGCGAGAATAGTCTGCTTGTCGTCCTCGGAAATCTTTCCGCCGAGTCCCTCCGCGTCGTTGATCTGCCCCTTGATAGAGAAGACGAAGTCTACTCAGTCAGCAAGGCTACACTCTAGGAAGAACAAGACGTACTCTGGAGGGCGTTCATAGCCTCAATCTTCTTCCTCATGGCGGCATCCTCCTCGGCGAACTCCTCAGCCTCGGCGACCATACGGTCAATGTCCTCCTGCTTGAGACGTCGCTTATCGTTGGTGATGGTAATGGACTTGGTCTTTCCAGTGCCCTTGTCAAGGGCGGAGACCTTGAGGATACCGTTGGCTGCATTGTCAGCGCTGGGCGATTATGAGGCGCTTCAAAACTCACCATCAATCTCAAAGGTAACCTCGATTTGCGGAACACCTCGGGGCGCGGGGGGGATCTCAGTCAGGTCGAAATCTCCCAAAAGGTTGTTGTCCTTGGTCATGGATCGTTCACCTTCGAAGACCTGAATTCGGACCGTCGGTTGGTTGTCGACAGCGGTCGAGAAGATTTGAGACTTCTTGGTAGGAACAACAGAGTTTCGGGGAATGAGCTTGGTCATGACACCACCAGTGGTCTCAATACCTGAAAGAGTAAGCATTGTACCCGGGACTAAGTTGAAAAGGCGTACCAAGGGTAAGGGGACAAACATCGATGAGGAGGAGTCCGGATCCACCCTCCTCGCCAGAGAGGATTCCACCTTGAACAGCGGCTCCGTAGGCGACGGCCTCGTCAGGGTTGATTCCCTTGGAAGGCTCCTTGCCGTTGAAGTACTCCTTAAGAAGCTGTTGAACCTTGGGGATACGGGTAGAACCACCGACGAGAACAATCTGGCTGATCAGCGCGCCGTACATGCAGACACCGAGGTATGACTCACGTCGTCAATGTCCTCCTTCTTGACACCAGCATCCTTGAGGACCTGCTCGACGGGCTTCATGGTTCGGCGGAAGAGGTCCATGTTGAGCTCCTCGAACTTGGCTCTGGTAAGGGTCTAAACTGTCAGTGTCTGAGTATACACAGGTAGTATGACTAAACTTACCTCGGAGAAGTCATTGCCGTTCTCGAAAGCCTCAATCTCGATCTTCGTGCTCATTTGCGAGGACAAAGTTCGCTTGGCCTTCTCAACCTCTCGCCTGAGCTTACCCATAGCTCGCTTGTTGGACGAAACGTCGACATCGTTCTTGCGCTTGTATTGCTTGACGAGGTAGTCGATGACTCGGTTGTCAAAGTCCTCTCCTCCGAGGTGAGTGTCACCGGCGGTGGCCAAGACCTCGAAAACACCGTCCTCAATGGAAAGAAGAGAGACATCGAAAGTTCCTCCTCCCAAGTCGTAGACGATGATCTGGGACTCGGACTTTCCAGATCGGTCAAGGCCGTAGGCTGGGAGTCAGTACATGATTCTGCAGAGTATAGATCAGGCTTACCGATAGCGGCGGCGGTGGGCTCATTGACAATTCGGAGGACGGTAAGACCGGCGATGGTTCCAGCGTCCTTGGTAGCGGATCGCTGAGCGTCGTTGAAGTCTGAATGTCAGCCAAATGCTGCATGTGGCTACAGGCGTCAAACTTACAGGCTGGGACAGTGACAACGGCGTGAGTAACCTTGTGTCCAAGGTAAGCCTCGGCGGTCTCCTTCATCTTGCTCAAGACCATGGCGGAAATCTCCTCGGGAGTCTGTGAATTAGCGTGACACCCAGAGGCCATACGCGCTGTAAACGTACAAAGTCCTTGAGGTCCCCCTTGGAGTTGACCTGGATCATGGGCTTTCCACTCTTGTTGACGATCTTGAAGGGGAAGTGCTTGGTGTCTCGCTGGACATCCTTGTCATCGAAAGTTCGTCCGATCAATCGCTTGGCATCAAAGACGGTGTTCTCTGGGTTCTGCGGGGCCTGGTTCTTGGCGGCATCTCCGATGAGACGCTCCTCCTCGGTAAAGGCCACCCAAGATGGAGTGATACGGTTTCCTTGGTCGTTGGCGATAATCTCGACCTTACCACCTCGTTGGACGCTGTAAGACGTGAGTGGGGGTGTTCTCTCGACGGGGTTGAGTTCTAGGCACTTACGCGACACAAGAGTACGTGGTTCCCAAATCGATACCAATGACAGTCCCATATTCGGCCTTGTTGTCGTCGGCGCGTACTTGGCTGCCGACAGGGAGGAAGCAGAGGATCGCGACGAGGACAAAGGCGAAGAGGGTGAGTTTGGAGACCAAAGAGGAAGAAGCTGATCTCCGCTTGGGGCGGATGGATGCTCTTGGGTATGCCATGGTTGGCCACTGAGCTTTGGATAGGTCAGGGGTGTGTGAAAAGTGGAGGAATGAGATGGAAACAGGTGATAGGAGGTTTATATAAGTTGGGGAGGGAGGAATCGACGTGGAGGGTGGAGGGGCGTGGTGAGTTGAGCTGGCAGGTGAGATGGGATGAGCTGGAATATTCCCTGACCAACCACGCGTCGCCGTTTTAGCCCTTTTATCCGAAAGCGGGGTCTCCACAGTCACCGGTCAGTAGCAGACAACGGGTCCCATGCCCATCCACGCCTGGGAGACCACCCAACCTGCCCTCCTTCATCGATACCATCCTGTCACTACACCTCAACCACACCCCGATCCAACTCAACTCTCCAGCCAATAGACACCTCCACCCATCCCTCCTCGCCACGATGCACTCGTCAATACAGCGTCTCAATCACCTCACCTCCCTAGCCACAACCTACATCATGATCCTTCTCGGTCTCATATCCATCGCATCCTACCTCGCACTGCCTCCCGTAGCAGGAGGCAAGCTGGAGATCAAAGATCTCATAATGTAAGTTCACCTTACTTTTGCTGCTGGTCAATCATGAGCTCAATGATTAGAAAAAAGGGGCGACAAAGGTACTGGGGCGCGAGGGAAGAAGAGCTCGGATCATTGCGTTTCGATGTCCAGGTCGACCTTCAACCACTGCTCGAATCGTACAACACAAAACAACTCTTCCTCTACCTCACTGCGGATCTCGAGGAGACGGACGGATCAGCCACGCACGAGGTGGTATTGTGGGACAGGATCATCACGCGAGGGGACATGCGAGACTTTAGGGCTGTGGGCAAACAACCCAAACGAAGCAAAGGGTCGCGAAAGGGACGAGGAAAGATCCGATTAGAGGATGGGAAGAACAAGTATCCCTTCAAGATGCCCTCGGGTTCGTTCAAGTACGTATACCTCTCTGTGAACGGTGGTTGGATCGCTTCGCAAGACTAATGCCAGGAACGTTGAATCCGCAAACATGACTTTGCATTATTCCCTGATGCCATATGTGGGGATCCTATCCTCGGGGATCGCTGCGACCGCTCAGGGGCCTGTCAACATCCCAGCGGTCACGTACAGGTAGACGTTGTAATTGCATGCACGGCTTGACCGGATGTAGTCTCGGAAGGGCCGAGCTAGAGGTGTGATGGCCAACTAATTCCCGCGATCTAGAGACCACTCTATGGCCTCGGATCAGCGTATCTGGAGCTCTTCAAGGTGAGATGGCGTTGCTCATCGACCGAACGCTGTCAGTGCGCATAGCGTCCGGTGAAGGAGGTCGGGATGGCAAGCGGCGTGGGCCGCCTGCCCCCCTCCCCCTCCACCTTCGCGTCCCAGTTCAATCAACTTCTTATCCTAACCTTTCTTCGCATTTTGGGGACTCGCGGAACCCCTCGTGTCGTAACCAAGCGTAAGAGATCAGTCACTCTGCCATGTCCGACTCAGAGGCCGAAGACGGTGCTCTGAAAGAGGAGAAGAAGGTGTGTTTGAACGATCTCACCCCGCTGAGCTCGCCCTGGCTGATGATCCTTGCAGATCCGGCTGAACATCGCCGTGAGTGTTAGATGCTGACCATGGCGGACTCCCGTAACATCCAGTACGACAACGAGCCTCCGTTGCAGTTCATCATCAAGCTCACCACGCCCTTTCAGAAGGTTTTCAATGCGTTTTGCGACAAGCATAACGTTGCTCTTGGTACGTTTCGAGCTCTCTGAGGAACTCCTCAACGCTCATTCCGAAGGCACTTACTTGTACAAATATGATGGTAAAAGAGTCGAGCCCGAGTCCAATGGGAAGATGGAGGAGTGGAAAGCCGGCAAGACGTACGCCCTCGATGCCTTCCGTCACCAGGTGAGTCTCTTTCCCGTCTTGACCGATGCACGCATAGTGTCTGTGATGCTGATGAGCAGGAGGGTGGACATTAAACCTCGAGCGTTGTTCCGACTTTCCTATCCCCAGCTTCTCCGTGCAGCTTATGAGGAGGCGCTGTATACCATGGAATGAGGAGATTCACGAAGAGAGGATTAGTTTGCCAGGTCAGAGGTGACGCATGTATAGCGCCATTGTCTATGATGCCATTGTATCCAGGTGCCATCAGTCGAAACGATCTTCTTCCTTCTTTACAGTCGCGACCGCTTCGGACCGCGGTGTTGTGCCAAAACAGCGATAGCTGCTGAGGTCAAAGCGCTCTGACCGCCTTCGAGCCATGCTCGGCGTGACACTGATAGGACGCCAGGGAAGCTGATGGAATCGAGGCGTCTGTCGGCGAGCCACTAGGCCACGGGGAAGACTACCTCAGACGCGTCTATTGGTCAAGCGGTGTAAGAGACTGACACATGGCAGTCTCCTATGCCAGGCTGCTCGAGTAAGTGGAGTGCCTTTCTTGCCTGCCCATCCAAAACAGCACCAGCCCTGATACATTTCCGATGTGATCGGAGCGAGATAGCTACCGTCAGTCACGCACTTCACAACGCCGAGCCTCATCAGTCCCCCCATTCAGTACAGCCTTTGTATGCGCTCAAAAACCGACTTGTGTATTAACCCTATCGTCCGCACCCGGGTTGATGACACTCGGGTTCAGCAATGCTCTGGATTCGCTGAATCTCGTTGCATGTCGTGTGTTGCTAGAAGCTACAATGACTGGGGTCATATTAAAGGGGTAGTAGAAATCAAGAGAAGGAACCGGGTTTCCGGGTGATGAGAGATGATCCGGGGGATATCTGCCTCGTCAATGGCCGCTTGCCACTGGGTGGGTAAGACTCACCATCTTTGCCCCATCACCCTGTACTAGACTGTCCCTCTCCCTCCACGACGTCGGCCGCCGGAGCATACTCCGCAGGTGATGAAGTTCCAGATAGCCTATAGAGTCAGTTGTAATCCAAGCCGCCAATGGTAATGTTGGCGAGATGTTGGTTGAAGGTTCAACTTACGACGAGGACTCGAGCGATACCTGGTTGATCAGTGTGTGTTTAATGTTTGTGACCGAGTATGCTTACCGCTGAAGATGGCCATGAAGAAGCTGGCAATAGCGCTGATGACGCCGTTGATGGCGGAGGCGATGGCAGAGATGATGTTACCCACTGGAGGTTAGTCATGGAGATATGTGACGGGGTAGGAGGTGTCTCGACAACCCGTTGACACTTGCTGGTCGGGGATGAGGGTGAGGCAAGGGGTGGGGTGCCAGACTTGTCACTCACTGTTGTGTAATGTTAGGTGAGTTGGTGTTCGGTTTGGATCACCCTCCGAGAAGCATGCCTTATATACACCGACTGTTCTGCGTTGAAAGGAAAATTACTGCTTGGTCCCATGACGAGATGACGATCCAACAAACGCCCAATGACGTCAATCACCTCGAAACAAGAAGGGGCTTGGTGGAAAGGGTGCAATCCGAGGCGAGGCTAAAGAGGCGCATGCAAACCCAACTCGCGGCTGCTCGACGGCGTGATAGACAGACCTAACGTCATACTTGCAGCCAAGCATCCTACTCGAAACATCTCCCAGAGGGAAGAAACCCCGGATGAGCGTGGGGGTTCGTGGGCGGACTCTCCTGGAATCCGTGCCTACGACGTCAATTGGCTGCGGTCTCTAAGCGGTACCTCTGTCCTCCAGGCCGCGCTTGCTGGGTGGCTGGTGATTGCCCCCCCACCCTACCGCCGGCTCTTCTCGGCTCCGGCGCGAGTGTTTGGCTCCTGTGGAGCAGCTCTCGTCTCTGCCCGACCGCGGCGTCGACGAGATTGTTGACAAACAAAGCAGGACGTAAGCGGACCAACTCCGCGCCCAGCGCTCCAAGAGAAGCTTAATGCAGTGTGAGAATACTAGCAACTCGGCCAGTGAGAGGACGTTCGTTTCCATAGTTAGCCATGACCTCACCTGCCAAGGTATGTGGTGGTGTTAGAGCAGCTGGAGCTGACCTTATCTTGCTCCCGAAGGCGGCTGCTGGTCGTATCTTCGATGCGCTCTGGTCTAGTGCCTGTGACTTCTAGCGGTTCACTACTTACCGAGCTTCGCCTCTGTAGCCAGAGATAGCTCGGAGAGCAGGATGCAGGAGCGGGACTTGTGCACGTGAAGCCACACACGACATTTAATGGCACCCCATGCGGAACCCATGGCAGTCCCCATCACCCTCTGGTTTCAAAGTGAGAGGTGTGAGTCCTGCGCTCAGGACTGTTATCATGAGATTCGTGATGCCCGAACAACCACGGACCCGAGACGAACGCCCAAGGACGCGAAATTACAGCGAAACGCTTCGGGGATCATGTTGATCTGTCGATGACTTTGACGCTCTAGCTGCACTAGTTGCTCGGTTCGCTGTCAATTTCGCTGATCCTTTCTTTCATGCTTGCAACCACTGCTCTGCTCTGACTGTTCGGTTCCCCATAGTACCTCCTGTGGCTGAAGGTTGTGCAGATGGGCGAGTGATTGTTCCCGTCAGTCGCCACGTGGCGGGCGGACCGCACCCGGTCATTCGCACCACTTCGCGTCTGGCATCACTGGTCTCGACCCGTTGTTCACAACTTTGACATAGGTGTTTGCCCAGAAGACCCATCCCCTTCACTCTTCCCATACCCTTCTCCAACCCCCTGATTAGGTGTTTGCCCAGAAGATCAACCGAGGGCCAATGGTGTCGGCTTCTCCCTCGGTCAAAACTTCAGCCCAGCGTGCTTCCGCTTCATCAGCCAAGCTGAACCCGTTATGGTACCACTACGCTTGCGCGACTGTCTTGGCCGCTGTGGTACTCGGCAACTTCCTTCGGTGGGCATTTCTCGGTAAGTGAAGCGAAAACAACCCAACTACGCCAATGTCTTTCACATACGCTGACGCGCCAGACTGGGCGGATCCACACCACTGTTCCGCGCTTCTGGGAAGCGGTAAATGGCTCGACCCGGGCACATATACCAATTGGCAGCCCGAAGGCAAGTCAAGACTGCTGGTACTTCACGTCTGCCCACGCTGACCCGACAGGCTGCTTCCAGTCCAAGCTACCGTCCACCGCGCTTTTCGAATGCTTGGCCTCGCCGTCTCATAATACGCCTGATACATCTCATCCTGGACACGCGCAAGACTCTTCTGTGCTCGAAGGGCCTTCGTCTTCATCAGACACCAAACGACAAGTCCTGTTTATCGGTGACTCGACTGTACGACTGCTCTACTTTGCGGCTGTCAGGCTGGTGGACGGCGGCAAGGGAAGTGTACCGCCGGGCTGGGAGACGGAAGCAGGCAAACATTCGGACCGAAAGGTGGTTATTGATGATGGAGCCAAGTCGGTCGATATGGAGTTCTGGTGGTGAGTTTATCGGGATCGCGCCTTGAAGCTATGGCTGACATGGCAGGGATCCTTACCTCAACAACACGCGAACTGTCTACACGATGTCAGGAATACCCGCGACTCCGGCTTCTCTCATTGTTCTCGGGTCGGGCTTGTGGTACCTCCGCAACCCCGAGAGTGGAGGGCTGGCCGCTTGGGGCTCGATGATCCACGACACGTTCGACCATCTCAAGGACCATCAAGGGTCACCTCCATCTGCCTTGATGAACCCGTGGGACGACATGAGTATCGGGTCAGGGGTGTCGGTTCCTGGATTGTTACCGACCAGACGAAGAAGTCTCGTCGAAAAACGCGCCAAGACCGATTTCGCCATCGCAGACGCCGTCTTCTTCCTTCCGGTCACGGACCCCGTCCAGTCTAAACTATCGCCTTCTCGAGCGGAAACCATCCTGCATACCGACGTCGAAGCAATGAACGCGGACCTGTACGCTCGTCTTTTACATCCAAACCCGCCTCCCGTCTTGGTACCATCCGTCTTCAACCAGCTTCTTGTGGACGAAGAAACTGAGGACGGGTTGCACTTCTCGAACCGAATTACCAACAAGCAGGCAGAGCTGCTTTTTGCCTGGCGATGCAACGACATTATGCGGAAGGATGGGCCAGTCGGCATGTGCTGCAAGCGGTACGATTGGGCGCGACCGGCGCAGGCCTTGCTTTTGGTCCTGCTGGCTGTCTGGGCGCCTCTTGGAACTCTCCTCGCCCCTCGTCTTCGTAAGCACTCCGTTCGCGACACCAAGCTAATGGATAGCTGCGTTGTCTCCGATTCTCTCCTACCTTCCTCCTCTATCTGTCTCGACGTCTCTCAGCACTTTCGGCTTGGCTTGCGGTTATCTTTACATCGCGGACCGCACCACAGTCTTTTACAAGGAGCAAAAAGACTATGACACTTACATATTTGGCGCGCTGATACTGGCGGCATTGATTGTGGGACTAGCAACGATGCGAAACAAGGGCAAAGATGGGGGTTTCCTGAACCGAGACATCACGGACGAGTGGAAGGGGTGGATGCAGCGTGAGTCATATCGTCGGTTACTGGGCTCATAATAGTGGCCATCCTCATCTATCATTTCTTTGGAGCGTCCAAGATCTCCGGCATCTACAACCCAATCCGGGTTTTGGTGGCTGCCTATCTCTTCATGACTGGATGTAAGTCCGTCGCTACAACAATAAGGTCAAGGCTGACCACAAAGACGGGCATTTCTTCTACTGTGAGTTTTCGTCAAGCATTGCTGGTCGTCGTGCTGATCAAAAGATTACAAAAAAGCTGATTTCGGCTTCGATCGAGTCGCTTCTGTCCTGGTCCGCCTCAACCTCCTCTCGGTCGTATTGCCGTACACCATGAACACTAATTACGCGTTTTACTACTTCGCGCCGCTTGTCTCGTGGTGGTACGTCATCATCTACGTGACAATGGTGCTCGGAAACAAGTACAACGAACGACCGGCATTCCTGCTGTCCAAACTATTCCTCTGCGCCGGTCTCGTCACGCTGTTCATGCACCGTACGTGGATCATGAGCGACGTGTTCGACTTCCTCAACACCGTCTTCCGCATCCAATGGTCGGCCAAAGAATGGTCGTTCCGTGTCACACTCGATCTGTTCATTGTGTGGGTCGGCATGCTCACGGCATACGCGTACATCAAGATCAAGGAGCATCAATTGGTCGATCAGCCTCGATTCGCAGTGGTGCGAAACATCTCTGTCGTCGCCGCTGTTTTGGGCTTGGGATGGTACTTCTGGTTCGAGCTCCATTTGCCGAGCAAATTCGTGTACAACGAGTACCATTCCTACGTCTCGGTCGTCCCAATCCTGTCGTTTGTCATTCTTCGAAACGCCAATTCATACTTGCGGTCCTGTTCGTCAGCGGTCTTTTGCTTCATAGGACAGTGCTCGCTCGAGACGTTCATCTTGCAATTCCACGGATGGCTCGCAAGCGACACTCATGCGATCTTGTTGGTCCTCCCCGCAACGCAATACCGAGCCGCGAATATTGTCATCTCGAGCATTGCTTTCGTCTGGTTATCGCACAGGGTCGCCGGTGCCACCAACGAGATCACCGAGTGGATGGTAGGAAAGAAGAAGGGTCTCCCAGCACCTGCGACGGCTGCGCGGGCGGATGCGAGTCGAGGCTCGGAGGTGACTTCGGCGTCTGTTGTCGGAGAGGTCGTCGAAGGACCACGGGATGTGGCAAATGGTGGGGTGCCGGAGAGCATTCCCTTGATGGGCGCGGAGGACAAAGAGGATGCTGCGGAAGGTGCAGCCTCTGTCGAAGACGGTATCACCGAGAGCAGAAGGGGGAGCTGGTCGCATGTGGGTCATGTTTGTCTCCGAGAGATCGGGTGTGCTGACGTGTAGTGGATGGCTTCCACTGCGGCTTCTCTGCAGACGACCGGCAAAGCAGCGCAGAGCTACGCATCCGGAGAGAGGTGGCGGGATCAGACGGTCTTGTCCCTTGTTACGAACATTGGAACCTTGTCAAAGAAGCACAATGCGATGCGGCTGGGACTGATTCTGTTGGGTTTGTGGATCCTCAACTGGCTGTACTAGTCGTGCGCTCTGGGATATTTAGATTTGGTAGTACATGTGCTAGACAGACTGTGCATATTCGTATACTCTTGGGACCGACATGTTCTTGGCGAGTGTTACAACAATATTTGTATGTGCCTGGGGGCTCGTCAATACTCGCCGAAATCGACATCTGTGGTCAGCAGTATAATGCCTTGTGAAACTTACGACCCGTTTGCATTGCGTGTTCGCGCGCACCTTTCTCCCCCTTGAGACCCACGCCGCACGTGCCACATTTCAGATCAAACGTCGCGGTGTCAGTGTAGTAATGACGTGCGCGAAGTTGTGCGATGAGTTTCTCAGCCGCCGTGATGATACTGGTGTCCGAGACGGGGAAGACGGTCGTGTGGAACGAAGGCGGGGAGACGGGGAGCGGCGAGAGCGAGACTGCGTCGTAATCTGCGGATGAGCGTTAGCGCCTGTGTCCTGACCAGGAGGGGTTCCGAGGCAAGGGAACTCAGACGCACGGATACCAGAGTATACCAAGATACACCTTCGCATCAGCTCCGGATTGCCTGTACATGTGAGACGCTCGCTCACCTGGAGTCGTACTCGCCCTCGCCGAAGCGGTCACACCGGCCGGTAGCCACGTCGAATGAAGAGATCTCGGTGCGGTAGCTGAGTGTGAGAGGGGTACATGGTGTTTCGCGCTGATCGCTCACTGTTTGGAAAAGATTGACAATTCTAGAGGTCAGCCGGCTCAGGGATTAGGTCAATGGCCATACCGATGGCGCCACCCCAGGTGTCCGGATGCAATATCTTGTTGATGTACGTCTCCCTCGGCTGTCTGTAGATGTAAGTGAGGTATAGTCAAAATCAACTCACCCCAAGACAACATCGGGGTAGTTGTCAGGATCGTTCCGGATGGCATCGGCTACGACTGGCCCATCAGCCTACAGTCATTGACGTCGGGTCTTGCTCCAACCTTGTCTCAATGCCTTTCCACCTTGTATGCCCCCCTCAAACACGACGGCAATGGAGCTGAACAAGCAGGAGTTGTCATCTGGGACAACGCGTAATTGCAAGAACCCGGCGTCTCGACCAGGAAGCGCGACGCTTTCTGCGTTCTCGAGCGGAATGTCATTCTCGGCCAAGGGGGTTTGAGGTCGAGGCGGGGAAGGTGCTGAGATGGCGTCGTTCATAGGCTTGACGGAGGGAGCAGGGGTGTATGCAGGTCGTGGTTCCGGCACGGGATTTGTAGCGGGAACGGCGGGAACGGCAGTAACGATGATCTGTTCGCCTCGAGTGATGGGGATGGATGAGAGGGGACCATCGTTTTGGGTCAGTGCTTTGGGTGGGTAGCCAAACTTGACTGAAGGGTCAGTACCTGCTGGTAACTGAACTCGAGAACCTACTATCTTGCTCTGAGGGAGGGATCTCCGAGGCAGAGAAGATGAGCACTTTGAGGTCCTCGATGGTTTGGGTTTCGGGCTCGACATCGAGCGTGGTCACTCCCCTGGGATGTCTGAGGCGAACCTTGTCGTGAGCTAAGTGTGATCAGGCGTCGCCACGGCAGCGCTTACGGGGACCATGTTGCCTTCTCCACGATGCTTGTGCTGTGAGGGCGATGTTTCATCATTGCTAGTCTGTCACAGACAGTCGAGTGTTGCTTGCTCGGAGCCCCAGGATGAAGAGGCGGCGATGCCCGATGAACGGCGATGACCGAGATGCTCCTCCTAAAGTCCGAAGTGGGTGGGGGTGCAAAGGGGTTATTAGGGGTATTAAGGGAACAATAATGACATCACCGGTTCGAATCATATTCCACCCTAAACACCTTCAGGGGGGTTAGTCCTCTGCCCTCCCCCTGCCGCACCTGGCATCTCCCTCATCCCTCACCCTGCCCCCCGCTCCCCCCCCTCCGTCCGCGCTAACAACTATTCCGCTACAACCCATATGCATATGCCGGTGGTCGCTCATTTCGCTTCCCCTTAGCATGGAACCCAGTCATAAAGGGAAGAAAGCGATGAGCGAACCCGAAAAGCGCACAGAACGCTTGCACTTGCTCGGTAGGACCCAAGCCGGGGAGGGAAAGGGTGGGCAGGGTCATTTATATGAATTCTCGGGTTTAATCTTCCTCAGACGATCCGCCCGAGGGGAGCGAGTGGGCTCGTTGGTAGCGTGCTTGTAGGGATGTAGCCTGAACCCTTGGCGAGCAGAACCGCAGGTTGGCGGTTGCGGTCGTCTTTTCCAAGCCTACTGGAATCAATTCTGCTAACCAACTAAACCAACCTTGCAACGAATCGCCTTGGTTGCTCTTGTCATTGTTATCCTTGTGCTCGCTATCCTCATAACGTGTCGATACTGTTCGTGGGTGGATTGTTCAGCCCCGGCTCGGAAGTGCCTCTTTTGGATCCACACACACATCATACCGGAGTAAGAGTTACGACACGCTGGTCACCGGGGAGGGGGGTCACCTACCCCGTTCCGTTCCTGTCCTGTCGGTCACCTTTTGGCTCAAACATCCCAAACCGCTGGGACAACTCTGCGTTTCTATCGCCCCTCGACAGCTCCTCGTCGCGCCCGAAAACAGCATCTCCAGGGGAAGGTGTTTCCATCTGCACACTCTGCGGGTCCCTTGATTTTCCCGGCTCGATTGAACCTGAAACGACTCCAACGCCCGGTCCTTGCCCCTCTGTTCCCCCGCCGCCCGTTGGACATCCTTTGGGCTCATCATCGCAGAGAACCAAGGCAGAATCAACATTCCTGACGAGTCGCTCTCTCTTCGACCGACGTTCATCCAGTCTCGACAGAGGGGTACTTGGGAACACACGCGATCGATCAAGCGACCCATTCGCAACGTCGTAACCAACCTCTTCACTCGGTCACGGCCCTTTCCCCTTCCCATGGCCCCACTACCCCACTTGCTCACCGCGACCTCCTCGTCGTCACCTCTCACGCGGATCCAATCGACCCCCTCACCTTGCTCGTCCTCCGACTCGTCGTCATCTTTCTCATCCGGCTTTGAGTCGTCCAACTACGACCCCCTCTCAGGCAGAAGGAAGAGCGACACCAGCGGCAACGACGAGCGAAGGGAATCCACAGGAAGCATGACCAGTTGGAGCACAGCGGGAGACGGTATTTTCAAGCCCCCAGACGATGCCAAGGGACCACCAAGCGTCTCCCCTTATCCCTCCCCTTCCCCTACCCCTGGCATTGCCACTGCTCCGACCCATTCTCCTCACGAAGTCACGACGCCAGACTCGGACAATGACGCGAATTACTTTGACCCTCGGAATGGCAACATCTCCCCCGCGAGCTCTGCGACCAGCACAGCGGCGTCAAAGGGGGGCGCGACGCCTCGAGCAGAGATCTCCGCCCCCGTTTGGCCCATGGGCCCCACTTCCCCGACACTCGCTAGCAACGGTTTGACCGGCGAATACGGGGATATGGACGTGGACATGGTTGCGCAGGATGACAAGCACCACCATATGAAGACCGACGCGACGATGAGACGACGACATGCT
The DNA here is from genome assembly GCA_031326905.1 of Papiliotrema laurentii. Lineage (NCBI taxonomy): Eukaryota > Fungi > Basidiomycota > Tremellomycetes > Tremellales > Rhynchogastremaceae > Papiliotrema > Papiliotrema laurentii. The sequence continues at coordinate 1,614,828 of JAODAN010000003.1, forward strand.
AGGTGAGTAGCCATCCTCGTTCCCTCTTCCCACCCTCCCCTCCGCATGGCATGGTCTCTTCTCGTCATTGGAATGACGTACGGTCAATTCAAGAATCGGAAAAGGGTACCTTTGACACACCTCGCGTTCCGTGATTCGTATCATGACCGAAAATGGTAGCTGACCTGACTTCTCACTGGACTAAAACGCCAACCCTTCGCATCCCCCGATCCCGTCGCTCTCGTCGCCCTTCCTTCCCCTTCTCCCTGTGCCTCACCCGCATGTCACCACTGCAGTCTTGACGCCTCCTCGTCTCTCAATCCCGCATCTTTCGGCCTCGCTTCCATGCTGCCGCCTAGCAACGTCTACCGCAGCGCAACCCATGCCTCGCCCGCCTCTCTCAGTCCGCTGGATCCCAATCGTCGATCCAGCGAGTCCTCCTTCTCGTCCACTTCGACCTCGCAACAACGCGTTGTCGCCCAGTCTAGCACCACCGGGTGCTGCATTTCCGCCCCTATCTCGCCTCCCGCCCATTATCCCGGTTCAGCGCGACATGGTGCCACGCGCTCCTCACCCACCGGCTCATCCACGGAAAACAGCAGCAGCGACTCGACAAGCGTATCGAGCGGCAGCAGCGCTTCCTCCATAACGATGGCTTCTAATGGACGAGCACTTCCACCTGCGCCTCGCTGGGCACGTCCACCCCGGTACACGAACAGAATCTCAGGGAGAGCATGGTCCTTTAGCCAAGGACAAGAACGACCAGAAATCGACTTCGATCCCGAACTCTTCGACGCTGCCGAGCCGGACGCGGTCCAAGAGATTCTCAAAGGTATAGAAGGGCGGATAGCGGTCAAAACGACCCCAGCAGAATACAACATCATGGCATGGCTGCCCGGATTCTCGTGAGTTATAATCCCAACCGGACCTGGCTTGAGACTGACTCGCCACAAGTATCGATGATATCACCATTTCGATGAAAGGAGACCGTACCGTGCAGATCGTGGCAGATCTCTGGGACGAGGGAGGTGAGTCACTCCGCGTCTTGCTTTTCTACGAACCAACTAATGATAGATCATGCCCAGTGGAACGTGCTACTGGGTGAGGACGTCAACAAGAGCGCAATCTCAGCGACGTTTAAGGGCTCTGAATTACGAGTCACAGGTTAGCAGGAACTCGTGAACAATCGCTGATCAGCAGTCAAACGGAAACCCATCCCCGCTCATCGGTCATACCGCTCCACCGCATCCTCATGGTCAGCGCCCGCAACCGTGATGGACTCCAAGATTACAGGCGGCATGTCCAACGCGCCGACCCTGGCTACCTATCCGCGAATGCCTCTTTCGCATTGAGCTGGGGTACTTTGTGAATGATCAATAACGACCTTCCTTTCAACTCAATTTATAATGTCATTGACCCGAGAACGACAATGATGGTCTCCCTCTACGGGTCTGAACATGGGCGCGGCTCTCCGATCGGGTTCTGCCATCAAACATTGGCGACTTTCTGTATTATATTCGGACCGCAAGTTTCGCTTCCTGTAGCGACCGTCAAGTTCTTTTCTACCCCGCCATCGGTATTTTGACTGTTCAAGCGGGTAATGCAGCAAAGCTCATATCTCGCATTGTGCATAAAGTGTATGAAGTATGGTGGAAGGCGGACAGCGTGTGCATGCTTGTGCTTAGAGATGTACACAGTGGAAATGCATTAGGTGAAAGTGCCTCCACTATCGAGAGACGGGTCCATGCTCTCTGATCCCCGCCCTTCCACGCATCTTCAGTCTTGGATACCATCCTCTCTTCATACCTTACTCCCCTCGCGTCTTCCACACTTCTGCCTTCGTCCGGAAGCGCGATCGCTCACGCGTATCGTCCTTTTCCAGCTGTTCCTGTCAGTAGGGGTGGCTGCTTGACCAGCGGGTACCTATAACGAAGTCAGGAAGGACTTCTGCTGGTTCCTGCTGGCAGCTATGTTCGAGGCAGCGGACCTTGTGGATCTCTCGCAAACAGGGCCTCCTCCCTCCTCTACTGAGAAAATCTGCGTCTTGGGCTCCCGCCAAGTCTCTCCTTTGCTCCTCTCATCAGCAGCAAGCTCTATGTGGGAGCCCATTCTGCCCACGTCAATCTTTGCCTCCCCGAACCCCCGACTGGTGCCACTCCCTCCGAGCCCTTTGTCCCGGACCTCGCTGTCACCTCAAGAAGTCGAGGTTCGAGCTTTCGATGCTACAGAGCTGACTCTCACCCGCCCGGATAGCTCTGTCCAGATGAGGGCTGTCGATACTCACGCCGAAAGGGACACACTATCGGACCTCATTCGTGATGTGAGCAGGAGCCGGGAGAAACTGCGTGTCGCCCTGACCGACTTCATGGCGACTACCGAGGACGAATTGGCCCGAATGAGACGTATTTCTGGGTATGTCTAGCTGTTCTCGGGTGCCACACTACGAAATGTGGCTGATAATCAGCTCTGAGGAAGACCTCTCTTCTAAGAGCGGCAGCGGCAGCAGCAGAGGCGTCCTCGACGTAGAACCAGACTCCCAACGTCTTCAAAAGACAAATGAGAGGCTAGAGCAGGAGTGTAAAAGATACCAGACCCAGGCGGCGGTACACGTTAAGGAGATGGCGCAGAAAGCGGTCCTTGGGAAAAGACATATTCGGTTGCTTGAGGAGCATGATAGGCTTCGCGAAAAGTTGCGTCAGGCCGAATGGGTGAGTTTTCATCTCTCATTGCGGGTGTTGTGCTTGAGTCCGAAAGAACAACAAGAAATTCGGAGTCGTCTTGCTTGAAGGGGAAGCCAGAATGGTGAGAGTTCCCGCCATTTGCCACACTGACGCTGACTGGCAGTTCCATCCTGATGATCTCGCTGCGGCCTATGACGGAGGTAAGGCTTGGGGGATATGATAAGCCCTTCCTAACGTCGAGGTGCCAGGGTAGCACGCCGGATTCGCGATCGTGTGCACGAGATATGGGACATTGCAAGCAAGCAAGAACCTCTTGCGGCACTTGCGCTTCATTTGTACATTGACATTGTCAGTGCTCTCATGGTCCCATGACGTGTCCACCTGACAAGGCAGCCAAAAGTCAGAGACGAGCTGTTTCAAGTATGGGTTGGAAGGAATGTGGGATTGTCAGCGCTGAAGGTATCCAGACGGATACCAACTGTCATGACTTCCTCGACGGTATCAACGAACAGGATCCACTGAACATCGTGGTTGATGCCCTGTTCGGTGCCCCAATGGCCGACAAGATACGAGGTTTGTCGGGGCACCTCGATACAGTTTGCTGAGCGATAGTACAGCTGGGTCAAGCGATCCAGTCGATACAATGTGCTTTCATCCTGATGGGCGGACCGGTAGGGCAGTACCCGTCGATGAATTGCACTGAGCCTTAGTATCATCAGTACAGCCCTCAACTCTTCGAGTCACCTGCAGATTGCAGAGCCGACAAGATCTACGCGATCAAGAGCAGGGCTAGCGACGATCGGTGGCAAAGCGCGCTGGGCATGGACAAAATCATCCCGATTCCTAGTCTTTACCCGTTTACCCCAGAGGAGTGGGAAGGACTTGGGGGAAGGCATCCAGGGGCAATGGGACGACGATCAGCAACACCTCCAACACCGGATGTTCCGGAAGCCAACTTGACCGGGGAAGACACTCAGCACGCGTCTCGTGCGAGGACTCCGCGACCCGCACAACCCCCCTGCCACAAGCTCGAACTCCATCGGCTAATCCACCTTGGAGGACTGCTGCTGTTCCAGCGGTACCAGTTCCACTCGATCAAGTTGGAGTCTTGCCCAGTGCTCGAACCTGGAGTGGCGGTCAGGCTTTCGTCGAACCGCTGTCGCATGGGGCCGTGGAAACTCCAAAAGCCACTGCTGGGAGCCTCCTTGACCAGTATTACATCGAGAGGGAGAACAGGCAACTCCGCGAGCCCAGTCAACTAGCACCTTCCCAAGACCTTCTAAACATCCCCAGAGACAGTATGTTCAAGTGGTCAAAGATCGATCAAACTTCCCAGCAACGACTTCCTGATTCCGAACGGCAACTTGTCATCCCGGTCGACATCGAACTCGAGGGTTCGGTTTCAGGAAGTCCGCCGGAAAGCGACGAGGAGGACCCTTCCGTTGACGTCCCTCACTCGGCGAAGAGTTTCGTACAGCGTCCCACCATTGTCGTGCAAAGAAACGATGATATTTCAAGCGACGCCAACTCGTATCGAACGGGGTCGACTGCTAGACCAAGCCGTTCTCTCACTTCGTCTGCAGCGCCGTCCATCCTATCCTCGACTGCTAATCTCTCTGGAAGCTCAAACGAGACGCCAGTGGTATCCCCGACCACTCCAGCCACACACCCTCCGAGTACCGTGCATCCGAGTCGCCGGGCATCGATTCGAATCCGAACACTGGACGTGCTGCCTCATTTGGGACCCCACCTTGGGGTCACTCATGGTGCTCAAAGCCGAAGAAAGTCCTGATCTGGATGGTGATCAAATCTCAGTCGGTGAGTGATTGATGCTACCTGCGGTGACCACCTATTGATACTGTACCACAGAGCTCTTACGAGTGCGGGTGGCTCCCAATGTCTCCGTAGTCTGAGTCTGGCGCCTACTGTCACCACTCCCGCCTCCTCTCGGAAGAGCTTCCCTATGTGGATGGAATTTGTAGAGACCAAGAAGTAAGTTTGAGATACATGGGAACCAAACATCCTTCGGAAGGCAGGCTGGCTCTGACCGCATTGCAGTCAATACTGGGATCGGGCATCAATTGGGGGGAGGAAGGGAGACAATAAAGGAATCTTTGTCTGTGATCCACTTTATGCAACCAAGGATCTCGAGAATCTTTGGTAAGGGCAGGTTTTGTGGAGACCATCTGTCTAAGTCACACACACGCAAAGAGGTCTTGAGGGAGGGAAGTGCTTCATCGATCCTAATCATTTGTCACCTGTCCAAGCTGACCTGTCACCGAAGGTGAGACCTCAGCGGTTTCGCTTGCTTGCGTCGCTCCCTGTCTCCGTAACAGACGCAGCACGGAATGCCAAACACAAAGAGAGGGGGAGGTCGTGTGGCACAGTCGATGCGAAGACTGCCACTTTAACACGACGTCGATTGATCTTTTCGAGACGCGACGCGTTTCGACGATTCAACATTACACCCACGAACTCATCCATCCCCGAGCCTCATCGTCTTCCATGTTATTCACATGACACTAGCCCTCGATGAATCATCACGTACGACATGCCAGCAAGCTCAACACGAAGCAGAGCCCGATTGGCTGTGCAGGGAGGTCTAGAGGAGATCGGTAGGACACCTCCGAGGTCGACCCGACCCAAGAGAAAGTCACGGCGTATAGCGAGAAAGGTGGGCGAGGCAGGGCCGAGTCGATGGGATCATGCAGAGGAAGGAGAAGAGGCGGACCTTGTCCCTCCTTCTGATGTGGAGGAGTATGAGGCGTGGAGATCGCGACGTCAGGGTATGAGGCGGAGGTCCGAGGATCCGTACGGTGCTCCTGGTGTATCAACTCTAGACTCGGACCACTTACGCTCGGTGAGTCTCTTCTCAAGCTTCTCCTACTCTTCTCAGAATCTCGCGCGCCTCCCCTGACTCTAGCCGTTCGTACCGACCATGGCTTGGACCCAAAATCGAACGCCTAGTCCATCAACGCGTTCCTTCAACGACTCCGCGGCTACATCCCCGACCGTACCACTAATGTCAAGTCAAGCAAGACATCAACCTGATCCTCACGGTTGTTCCTGCGGCACGATGCACGCATACGACCCCGTTTCCGAGGGCGCTCGTGCCAGGGTTATGTATAACGATTTCGCAGACGACGAGGACGAGTACGGTGACGGGCGGTGGCATCCGTTAATCTCTTCTGGTGTTCCCTCAATGCACTCGTCAATGTCGCTCAGCGACGAGTCGATGGCACAAGGCTCTGATCCGCCATCTTTCGCAGAAACGGGGGAGGATGACGAAGAAGGCGGCGACATCTTGCCTGACGAGTACGAGCCGCCTCCCATTGGGGACACCGACCTCGCTCCTCAAGATGTGGTCATGGGATTTGATCTAGAGATGTACGGAGGAACTACACCGCCAGCGGTATTCGGCGATGAGGGAAAAATCCCACTCTCTCCAATGGAGGACGAAAGTGACAGACGAATGGACGTCTTGCCTGTGCGGGAGTCGCCTGAGCATGCGACAATGGGCATTGATGAAGCGGAAGGGGTTGTCAAGCCAGTCACGCCCGCCAAGTCCGGGATCGGACCTGCCTCACCACATCCTTCTGTCCACTCTTCGGCACACTCAATTCAACGAGCTCAACTGCTGCTGTCTCCTAGCCCTGCAGCGGCAAGCTTTCACCACGCATACGGCAAGCCGAGGCATAGTCCGGTCAACGACCCCAAAACCATTCCGACTTTGTCCTTGCCGTCGCCCCATGCGACTCCTACCCGAGATCCTTCACAGCCCGACCAATCGGCCTCTCCCCTCGTCGAAGCTCAGGCTGGATTTCATGAATCCCGACACTGGCGGTCCTTCACCCGATCGCCTCTGGAAACACCCAATAAAGCGCCCACATCCTTGGCAGCAGAAGGGACGGGCTTGACGGATGAAGCGCCAGTGTCACCCTCGACACACGCTACTGCTCGTCCCCGTGGTCCTTCGTCATCGCCCGCTGATCCGTCCCATACGCTCTCTCTTACAGCTCGTCTAGACGAGAGATCGCTACCCAACGCGGTCTCAGCTGTCAGCTCAGTTCCTGTCGACCCGGTTCCTCTCCCCTCTGCCCTTCCTGCCCGACCCGCCCCGCCCGCCCCGCCAGTACCACCCCGTCCTCCCTCTGATCCCGCATTGGAGCGCTTCCGCACCGCTCGTACGTTTCGAACACGAACCACCCTCCAGCTCCAACCCTACACGAAGGAGCGCCAGATCTACGAGGCCGCCCTACGCCGTGGCGGTCTCAAAAAGGGCAAGCGAGCGATTGCTAGGGAGAGGGACATCTCACCCTCTGAAGAAGATAACGACCCAGAAGGCGACGATGTTTCGACGTCTGAAGCGGAACCAGACCCTGAGAAAATCGTTATAGGAGGGTCACCCCCCCGCCGTCAGCCGAAGGAGCCGCAAGCGCTCACAGACGCTGATTACGATGAATACTTTCTGCAATTTGGGTCGACGCCGTCGGAGGACGACCCGGAGGCAACCGCACGGTTGCAGAAGATTGCCAGAGCTCGCGTTCGGGCAGAAAAGCTGGTGCGCCGTAGAAAGAGGCAGGAAGAGCGAGCTCGAAAGCAATTCGAGCGTCTGATCGCAACTCGACCACATCGAGACGATAATGACACTGACGACGTACGTCGGTGTACTTCTTTGCACATTGAACGCTAATGGACAGTCCTTGACTCCGCCTCCGCTGTTGAGTCCTCAGCCAGCACGGCCCAAAAAGGATCAGGTCGGTCGAGCAAAGACGTACAGCAGGCGAGACCGCGCTGGCGCGCGATCGGTCGAGTATTCGAACAATCACACTCCTCTGGCGCCCGCTCGTCCACCAGGGACTGCGCGTCAGAGTCGAAAGACCCAATCCGTCATTCGTTCTGCCCGATCGGCATCTTCCGAACCCAGGCAGAGGGCGGCCGCGATGCGATCGCCAAGCCGCCTGGACACCTCATTGCGTGATCAGCAAGTCGAAGACGCAGCTTTTTCGTCGGATGACACGGTACGACACGGTGCGGGAATCGACGATGGATGGACGCCGGGTGTACAAGATGATTCCGACGCTGCACCTGGAGCCGACTACGGCGAAGGATCTTTTTTCATCGACGACTTGCCGCATCGTCCTGCGCGTCGACGTGGCACAACTTCGGAAGAGCCGGACTCAGAGCGAGGCTCTGAAAGGTCTTCCACGCCCCAAGACTCGCGAAGGAAGATAGCTGCACGTATGATGCCAGCATTCATGCTCAAGCGGTTGGAGAGGGAAGCCGTTGAGAAGGAGCGCAAGAAGCAAGAGAAGCTCCGCCGCGACACCCGTCGACCCCCTTCACCTGCTCGGCCTGGACACGCGGTAACCCGGCGTGGCGGGGGTCGCATCGAAGGAGACGATCTCTTTGACTTTGTGGATCCCGATTCTGACTCCGACGACTTTGATCTTGACCTCGGCCGATCACGCTCTAATACTCCTGTGCCACTTCGGCAACGGGAACTCATCGTTATCTCGGACGACTCAGAGGGATATTCTTCGGCCTCTCAGGCTATGGAAGACCGTACGGCAGCTCAGAGTTTAGCGAGGTTATACGAGGGGGACTTTGAGACTATCATCAAGGGGCGAAAACCTCGAACAGGCGCGATGACCAGCACAAAGAGGCATCGATCGGACAATGCAACCCGCAAGCGTCGCCCCAAACGTCCCGCCTTGGGTCTCGCGAAGAAGGGGCAAAGCGCCCCGAAAGTAGGAACTCGAACATCAAGCACCAGGAATACTTTGCGACAGACTCGTCTGGACCTCGGAAACGAGGAGAGATCGCCTTCGATCAGGCACAGTGCCTCGGCGAAGAAGCGCAAGCAATATGGTGCAGGTGCAAACGGAGCGGGGAACGTATCGTGGACAAATAGGCCGGCCATCCGCCTGGATGACCGGATCATCTTCTCCAATGCGGATTTCGACTTTGACGACCAAGATGATGATGTGCGATCCGTGTCGGTAACGTCTCAACCTCGCAAGAGCACACGCACACCTCTAAGAGTTTCTGCTCGCACCCAACGACCAGTGCCAACTCCCACGTCTGAAAGGCGGGCTGATCATGTGGATGTCGGAATCGGAAAGGCACGATCCTGGGCAAACTTCGAGAAATTCCCCATCGACTTCGGCATTAGTCCATTGCCGTCTGGCCTGTATTGCTGTCCAGACTCGTACATTGGGAAGGGATCTTTGGTCGACTTAATCAATCTGCTTCGTGGGGGGAATGAAGGGCAGGGCGTGCCGCAGCCCGTTTCCGCATACAGTGTCGAACTGCGTGACGACATGGCCCCAGCTGCGATAACTTCGGTGGTCGATGTTGTCTTCGACGGTGTTCAGGGCTCGACCATGTCTTTCGTCAACGGAATCACATCTGATCACCCTTCGACAGCGCCTCTGCTTTTCCTGGGGAGATATCTTACTGTGAGACGGTCTGCCACCGATGGGGACACCGTCGCTCTGCGTCTGGCATGCGCTCAAGCAATTTCGACTCTGTCGGAACAGCTCGACAGAATTGTCCTCGGCAACAAGGTCACCTCGACTGTGCGCAATGTCCTGCTCTCTGCCCGGATTGTGCTGTTAGATCTCGCATGTCGGACGTGTATCTCGACAAGTAGGCACAGTGGAACTTCTCCTGTGGCGACTTGCGGTCTGGGTCTTCTGGAACAGCTCCTCACCTTTGGTTTCGACCGCGCGATCCGGCCATTGAAAAGGATACTCAAGGGCGAATCAGATTCTGCAGAGATCGACGATTTGCTGCCGATGGCCTGGGTGATCGTTCGACATGTTCTGGATACCTGGAGCTCGTCAACTTCTCGGCCTGATGAGGCTTTCCTCTCGTGTTTGGAGAAAGCGATCGAGGTACGATATCCGCCCGAGGAAATGGGACCTATTGCGGCTGAAAGAATATGGTTCTTGGTCTTCGGACTATGTGGTATATCGCAATTCGAGGTCAACGGGCGAATCAGCGCCATCTTCCTGCCCGAACCGCGATGGCAGCTGGTTAAGCGAGCTATTGGGTTGATCAAGATCTCGCACAACGAAGAGGCCGAGGAGCGGGCGCACATTGACCAGCTTCAGGGACGGGATCGGTATATCAGGACGATGATCGCTCGCTGTGTTCGCCTTTCCGCTATCTGGAGATGGAGCTTTGATCGAGATACTTTTAGCGTTGCGACGAAAGATCTTGGTGTGATCTTTAAAGATCGTCAGCACCGCAATCTCCCCACGGAGCCGCCTGTCGACTACCCAGATTTCATCACACAATTCGACATGACCTTGACCGCCGGCGAGGACACGCGCGGTGAAACTGCCTTCGAGCTGTACCTCCGACTCGTCTGCGTTGCAGCGTCGGATCTTATCGGCTCGGCGCAGAGCTTGACAGAAGCGCAACAAGCGGAGAAGGACGTCCAACGGTTGATTATGAGCATCATCCCCGTCAGTCCTGTCAAGTTTGATCGGATCCTGCCGCCAACAATGCGGCAAGTCGGCCAACTGATCAATCGCTACTCGACTATGATTGCAGCTTGTTATTTCTCCCCCTCGCTACTTCCTTGGCTGTTGGCGAATTCGCGAAAGTGGATCGCGTTCGACATTGCGGACTTTGAGTCCCGTCAGATCACTATCAGGGGTCTGATGTATCTAGCCGTAGCCTGTCGACATCATGGTTCTTCCAAGGGACTTTCGAGCGTTGTCGACACACTCGCCGGGTTTCTGGTCACCTTGCAAGCCGAGTTGGATAGCGTGGGGAAGGTTTCGAGACCGGCCCAAGCTCCGTCGAAAATGGAGGTCGAGCGGACCATGGTGCTTGTAGTGGTGTGCTTCCGGCATATCATCCAGCACCATTCCTTTGATCCTGTTGCCCAAGCGAAGGCTATCTACCCTGATGCTTGCCTGCTGCACGAGAGTAAGTCGAAAGCGATGCATCGCCCTGACGTCAATGACTGATATCCAGGCTGGACGGGCAGGATATTCGGTCTCGATTTCTCTCAGGATGTCAAATGCGGCGTGGAAGTTGTCGCCACGATCCAAGCTTTCCTTGACGCCCGCGCAGATGCGTTGCCCACTCTGGCAAGGCAGCGTCGTGAAGCTCGCGGTCAAGGTGTGGAAAGCCAGGATGAGTATTCGTTTGGAATCGATTTCTCGGCGGTTGACCTGGCCGCTCTTGGAGGGGATGTCGTCGAACAAGATCCGATCCAACAGCAGGAAGAAGAGTTTGCAAGGGTAGGATACGGTGTCACGGGACGTGGATACCTCTTGCTGATCGCAGATCATCAACACTGTCATCTCCCCGCGGATCTATCGGTTGTTGTCCGACATGTTACCGCTCCTGCCTGATGAAACGATATCCGAAGCGGCACGGAACGAGCACCAAGCGTTCATCGCGCGCCTTACCAAGTGCTGGTCGGATTGCGCGGGTGTCGTTGTTGTCGAGCAGAATTCATCTGTGAGTGGGACCTTGCACAATGCATTGTCATGGAGCAGGCTAACTTTCAGGACGGGTGGACTCCATATATCGGCCCTTTTGGCAAAGAGTCGTGGCAGCGCTTCCGGAACGAACGGGGAAGACTGCAGGTTGGACTGCAATTCATGACCAACGTAGCGTCCATCGATCCGGGATGTTTCCATGTGAGCCTTTGACGCTGACTGGAATAAAGCAGCGTGCTGATCAAGTAGCAACATGAGGAGATATTCCTTGACCTTTTCTTTCAAATCATCGTCACGGAACGATTGACAGTCGAACACAAATTCATCTCAGTTTTCTTCAACATGCACCATGTGCTCGATTCGAGTCTTTTCTCCGAAGTCGCCGTCTTGCCGGACATCAAGGGCGGGTTTGACCGGACTCGCTTTCTGGAGCAACGACTCGAGATCCTAGAGGGTGAGTCTTGTTCGCCGTACAGGGTGGGTACGCACATGACTGACGTATCCCTTAGCTATCTTCTCGGTGATTCCGGGTATATTGCAATCTGAGCATACCCCAGCAAGCACGAAATCGAGGTTGTACCGATATGTCAACCTCCTCGTTTCTGCGTTGACGGCGAATGAAAAGGTGAGTCCGATATCCCTCTGTCATCCTCCCCCTGCCTCCGCCATCCTCCCCTCCCCCACTGCCCTTCGTTTCGTGCTGACCTATGTCTAGGCAATCAGTCCTCATCGCGTGGTCCAACAGGAGTCGTTTCATGCTTTCGCGACTAGTGTCGCCGAGTCCCTCATTCGCCTCGCGGGAGTGTACATGAACACCAGCTCCATCCCGTCGTTACGGGCGTGGCTGTAGCGCCCGATCGGTCTGTCGTGATTACCCCGCATTGATTCTGTATACCCAGCATATTCCCTGCCTCCCCCCTTGCGAAATGTAGAATCGCAAGACCCATGTATAGTTGTATACCTACATTGACCTGTGGCGTCTTTTGAGGTGTGAGGTGCCCAGAGGCAGTGTGAACTGGACGTTTGGTGCGAATCGTCATGTTCGCGCGCTTGGACATTGAGCGGGGGACGAGTGTGCACACGATACAGAATCGGATAATTATGTACGACTAGCAAATAGCTCGATACAACGGAGAGTAAGCGACGGAACAAAAGGTGAGATGGACTCGAGTTAAAGATGGCGCAACAGGCTAGAAGAGGACAGGAAACGCGTGTACAACAGAGGGGAAGGGCGAACAAACCGAGGGAGATTGGACATTGGTCGTCCTAGGTAACAACAACTCGTGACAGAGTCACACACAACTCACCCTTTACAGACGACAGAACAAGCCGTGGAGGACGAGTCCGCCCGTCTCGCCCCACACGCCCGCGGAGACTTCCTGGATAGACTTGAGAAACTCGTTTGTCACCTGGACTGAACCCCAGTGATCGATCTCCAATCAGCGCGGACGCCCACGGGGGGAACAACGCGGAGACCACACTCACAACGTAATCGAGGATCGCGGCGTGGAGCGAGTCGTACCGGTGCGTGGCGAGTCTGACGGTCAATTCTGGTCTGAGGCGTTTCCACCGTGACAAGAAAGTGTTTCACTCACAGCATCGGCATGCAGGTTTCCTTGGTCAGTTGTTCCACGATGTGATCCTTGGCCAACGCCTCGAGCGTCTTGAGGCGGTACCGATGGCTGAGGATGTAGACGGACAGAGCAGACGCTGGGCCTGGTGGAGGACAAGGATGCGCGTGGGGATCAGACGCCCTAGGGGCGTAGGGTGATCGATTGGTGCTTTTCGGAGAGGCAGCTGACGCGAGGGGGCTTTTATCGTTCTTCTTGGGCGGGAGCTCCGCCGATGCCCTGACGCGGTTTCGGGAGGGCGTCACGGACGGACCGGTTTGGCTCGGTCGAGGAATCTTGGGGGTGGAGGTGGACGATGTAGGGATCTTGTTGACCACAGGTCCGGTCGATGAGGTCGACCGAGGGCTTGTGCTTGCCTGTCCGCTGCGTGCGGGAGGGGGAGGCGACTTGGCCGACAGACGGGTGCTGACGCTCGAGAAGCTCTTGGTCGTGCGAGCATCAATGTTATCCAGCTCGTCGGGCTCTTCCCCTTGCCGGTACAGGTACCGGTAGTCCCATTCGTTCTGGCCGTAAAAGCGGGGCAAGGCGAGCACGCGGTTGATCTCATGAGGGTCTATCCGCAGTTGGTCCATGATGACTCGGACATCCTCCTTTGGGGCAAACACCAATTCATTCGTGTAGATGAACCTGCGCGTCAGGCGATAGTCACAACAAACGACTCCCACACCATAAACCCACTTGAGCAGCCAGTAGACCGTTTCAAACTCGGCGTCGTCGATGAGAACCGTGACGTGTCGACTATCCCCCCTTCGTGCCTTTTCCGCCTCCTCAAACTCGCCCGTAAGCAGATCATGGAAATACCCACAGGCTTCTTTGAGTATGTCCGAATGCGCATACAGCACCCGCTTTCGAGACAGAGGCTGTGTGGATTGGTCCACTTCTCCCCGTACGACCAGGTCGGGCGATCGAACCGTGTGCTGGAGGCACAGGAGCTTGACGTCGCCTGTTGTGGAATCGACGAGACTCTTGAGCCCGTTGATCAGGCTTTTGGGTATGATGACCTGCTTGGGGAGCGTAAAAGACGGTCGAGAGGCCTGTGGGGTGGATATCTGGACGCAGATGCAAAACGCATCCTGAGCAGCGAGCTCTGGGATCGCCAGCAAGTCGGACAGTTTGGGCAGTCGGACCTCCCAGAATTCTTGGACCGAGTTGAACTCCCAGTCTGCCGACGTCTGCCAGTGGTACTTTGTCCCTGCGTACCGGGACCCCGTGGGCGTGTAGGCTGATTTTATCCCGACGAAAATGGTCGTAGGGTAGCTGATGTCTACTGTGCTCGCATCCAGGGAGAGGGCGGCGATGTAGAGCGAGAGCGTGTCGATCAGGCTGTCGTTTGCCGCGACAGTGGTGGCGATGTCTTGCAGGGGCGACTTTGGGGAGTGCGGGTGGGGGATTGTTCTCGCTGCGCGCTGTTAGCGTGTGACGTGGCGGGGAGGGAGTAGCGGGAAAGGAGAGAGCAGGGAAGGGATCGACTCTAGGGCGAAGAGCGACAGGTGCAAGGCGACCGACTCACCTAGATCCAGCTTGAACCATCCTCCTCCAATGACGATCCCCCGCCTCATCGGCGGGGGCAGGACCTCGACCTCGTCCATCTCCCGCTCGATCGACCACGGACTCCTCGGCCGATCCTCCACGTGCTCCTTGAGGCTGGTGAGATTGAAAATCGGCCACTCGTGCGTGAACGCCTCGCCGGCTTTACACCCTTCCCCGGGGTAATCGGGGGGTAGGTTTGACAGCGCCATGGCCATGTTGCACGCGGGAGAAGGGAAGAGCGAGGACGTCAAGTGCGAGTTGAGTCTACGGCGGGTGGTGGTCGTGGGTGTGAGCGTGGTGTTGTCGTGCCGTGGGTTCGAGGACCGAGAAGCGGCGAGGTTGGTCGTGGGTGAGTAGACGGGGTTGCGGGGGGGTAGACGGGCAAAGGGGGGAGGAGAGGCTGAAGAGGACGAAGAGGACGAGTACATGGCGCGGGCGAGGTGGAGGGTGTCTAGTGAGCACTTTCCGCCTTCGGCTGACTTTCGTCAGGATGGGGTCTTCTGCGGCGGTCAAAGGGGCCGGACCGGCTTGCTTCCTTTGTCAAGAGGCGAAGGAGGGAGGGTGGGTTTTGGGTTTCACATGAATAGGCGATGGCAGCGGCAGAACGGGGGTGGTGGTGGGGGGGGGGGGGGGTAAGGAGGGTCAGTAGGTATGTTCCGAGATGAAAGAGATGGCGCTGATGAGAGACAGTGACTAGATGAGTAGTGTTTGGGTTGGGTCAACTCTCGTGACGATGGACCAGCCGGATGTCGTTCATCCGCCGCGGGGGGAGGGGTTGGACTACGACGATGATAAACATGATTATCACCACGTGGGAAACACATGGCTGGGTGAGTGACCTGGTGTGACCAAGCGTGACTCTTGACACCAAGCAGGCTATGCACGAGGGTGAAGCACTGCGCGTGTAGCCAGTGCGACAGTTACGCTCTCCAACACCCTTTATGCATGTGCCAGTAATGGACAATGTGCCAACTGGACCTGTCGACACTCCTCGCCCTCTTGTGACGGTGCCACACACGGTGAAATCTTACTGAGCGGTGCCTGGAGACTCTGAAACAACCCTCGGGGAGGGGAGGGGGGGGGGGGTTGGTTACCACACTTTTGCTGGAGATTCTTTCAAATCTCACCCATCCACCCACTTTTATCGTCTCGTCTCGTCTGAGTGATACCAATACCACTATCGTTGATATAATAACGGACTCTGGAAGCGCCTTTCGCAAGTGATACTCGGATCGTCGAATCAGTCTCGCATTCCCCCTTGCTCGATATCCATATCGCATTACCTATCGCCTCACCTGTCGCTTTATCGCTCCACCTATCGCTTTACCATTTTTACCTATCGCTTTCGACTCTCCCCCTCTTCCGACCTCATACCTCTCTCGAACCCCACCCTCGATAACCACCTGATCCCACTACCTGTCCCCCCGCAACACCTGACCCCGTTACCACCTCCACCCACCTATGGCGTCGACCGCCCCGCACACCGTCCTCGGAGGCCATCACCCCGGACCCCTCCCCTTCGCTCCCACACTCACCGGCCGTCCCAAGTCTCTCTCTTCAGCGCCTTCCACCCGCCTGACCACTCCACTGGCCCCTCCCCCTCCGCCACTCCATCTGCACCCAAACCCCTCGTCGACCAACCAAGGTCGTAAAGTCCCTTACGCAGGGGCGGAGCACACCCTCGGACCGACTTTCAGCGAGGAGGAAGACGGCGATGACTCTGAGTGGATCGCTAGCCGTATGGCCATGCTCGGCATGAACACCCGGGGGGAGATGTACAATCAGCCAGGACTGCCGGGTGGGTCGACAGACCGGGCGGAGCGCGGGGCTGTGAGTCAGAGTGTCGTGCGGGACACACAGGCTAGAGCGAGACAGCATGCGCAGGTTCAGGCGCAAGCGCAATACGAGGCTCGTGTTCAACAACAGCTTAAACTGCAGCGTCTGGCGCAGCAGCAGCAGCAGCAGCACCAACAACAACTGCAGCAATTGCAGCAGCAACAGCAACAACAGCAACAGCAACAGCAACAACAGCAGCAACAGCAACAGCAACGACAACAACAACATCTCCTCCTCCAAGCGTTGTACACTCAACCACCTCCCCCCTCCAAGCCATACCGACACGGCGCAGACTCGTACCGCCCCGACCCAGCCCCGTTCGGGCCATTCGATGCGCCCAGTCTCGTCCCCACGCAAATCCCTCGCAAACCCCAACAGCCCTATCTCCCGGCCCAAGCCCATCCCATACAGACCATGCCGACCCCACCTACCCACATGCACTCCAGTATCGCAGACCAACGCACCGCCCTCGCAGCGCAGGTCCAGGCCAACCTCCTCGCTCGTACGAACCGCACCCGCCGCCCTCCCGCCCGATTGGACCAGGAAGACGTGCGGGCACGTTTCGAAAACGCCCCAAACGTCAATACGAACACATACCACGCAGCGGCCACGACCACGGGTTTCGAATCTGCTCGATCGCCATTTGGCGAAGGGTGGAAGTCGTCTACCCCGACACTCTCGCTCTCGCCACCATCCCTTCCACCCGCGGACCCTGAACCTGTCGTCGAGCCCGTCCCGGCCCCCCGCTTCACCACCGACTCGGGCGACTCTCTCCCGGTGTTCCTGGCTCGCCGACGCCCCACCGAGGACCCGGCGGCTACGAGGGTCGGAGGCATGATCGACTCGCCAGTCTCGAATCTCAGCGCCAGGTCGAGTCCCTCGCTGGCGGACAATGACCGGGACAGACCCAACCCACAAGCTCAACTCGGCAAGGGACGACCACTTGACATCTTGCCCGGCGCGAGAGCATGGACGGTCCCAGCGCTATCGTCTCCTGCTCACCCCTCTGCGCCCGCCCGGTCATGCAGCCAGACTGCCGTGTCGAGCAGGGCCACTCCGATCCGACAGCCGTATGGTCCACCGGGAGAAGCCAAGGAGCTTGGGGAGAAGAACTTCCAGAGCCGGTGAGTCTGAATGATTTAATGGATCTGCACCTCTGAACGACGGCTTACGGCGTAGTATCCGTAGGCAAGCTGGTCTTGGGCTCGGGATGCTGGGTCGTCGAACCGAAACCCCCGTGACCACTCCCACCCTCGTTTGATAATCGAAACAAACGCGACTCCCCGCCTCGACCATCGCGTGAACGGGCCCGAGCTACGCGCAGGCTTTGCGTCCCCTCAGCTTAGACCCGCCCGCGAGCACGTCATGCTGTTCAACACATATTCCGCACCACGTTCACGGACTTTGCTCGTTCTAATACACCTTCGCAACCCATGTCCTAGCTTCTGACTCCCCTTCCGTCATATGTAAACTCAGCCTCATCCGGACCTCCAGGTGTTGTAATAATTATTCTCCATGTTGCGACTTTGGGTCATCGTCTTCGACCCATGTATCATTCCTCCATGCATTTCCATGGACTGCAGCCCCAATTGCCCAGACAATGCGCTCGAGCCGGCGAAACATGTCAAATGCATAAGGCGTCCACGGTAAATCCCATCTTTGTGTATACAGGCCATACAAACGAGTCGTCACGGTCAGGCTCAAGCCGGCGGACGCGCTTATGAAACGTAGTCCTTTCCTGGACGTCAGCGTGGTCACAGACAAGAAAGGATGAGTACTGACGGATCAACTTGGCAATCGTCTCCAGCTGGATGTTGCTGGTACCCTCGTAGATGGCACCGATCTTGCTATCTCTCCAGAGCTTCTCAAGGGGCAGGTCACGGGTGAAACCGACACCTCCGGCCCACTCGATGGCTTGTCCAGAGACTTCCTGAGCGATGACCGAGGCGTAGTACCTGTATGTGAGTTATCGCTCGGACTGGAACAAGGCGGCTTACTTGGCCATGGCGGCCTCCTTGGTGAAAGGTCGGCCTTCCTCCTTCAGCCTAGCGGCGTTGTAGGTCAAGAGACGGGCCGCCTCGATTTTGATGGCCGCTTGGGCGAACTGGTGACCCATGGACTGGAAGTCGCCTTTTGTCAGCACACGTCCGACTAGATGCCACCACGACGAGGAGGAACCCACCGATGAGCTTTCCGAATTGTTTTCGCTGGTACGAGTAGCCGACAGCATTGTCAAAGGCGCCTTGAGCGAGACCAATCATTTGCGCGGCGATACCGATTCGACCCTCGTTGAGAATCTCAATGGCAATCTGGGGGCGGTTGTCAACTTGCGTCCAATTGCCTAAACCAATTTTCTCACCTTGTAACCCTTTCCGATCTCTCCGACAATGTTCTCCTTGGGGAGACGGACGTCGTCGAAGGACAAGACGCAGGTGGACGAGGCGCGGATACCGAGCTGTCATCGTGAGTATGGGAGACTGGACGCGAAGAGTCGTTGCTCACCTTTGCCTCCTTCTTGGCGATCTGGACGCCTTGATCCTTGCTCATGATGAAGCAGGTGATACCCTTGTATCCCTTGGACGGGTCGACGTTGGCAAACACCAAGAAAGTGTCGGCCTCTCCCGAGTTGGAGATCCACCTGCGGGTTTAGCTCGAGGAGGGGATCGAAGGAGGAACGCGACTGACGCTTTGCTGCCGTTCAGAATGTAGTGGTCCCCGTCCTTCTTGGCGGTGGTTTGAAGGCCAAAGGCGTCGGATCCGGCGTTGGGCTCGGAGAGGCAGAACGAACCGACCTGTGTGTTTGAGCTCGGGTCTCGTTTGGAGGGGGGACCTATCCCGAAACGGGTTCACTCACCTTGTTCGTAGCGAGATCGGGCAGCCACTTGTCCTGGATCTCCTTGTTACCATACAGCCTGATGACCGTGTTGACGAGCGTGTTGTGGACGTCGCACATGACGGCGACGCTCGGGTCGACCTTGGCGAGTTCTTCGACGGCGATGATGGCCGATGTGAAGGAACACTCGGATCCCGAGTGGTCGGCCGAGGTCTCGATACCCATGAGCTGGTGTAAGTAGGCTGCGGATGTTGCCTAGACGATCGATAGGCTAGGCCGACTCACCCCATTGTCGAACAGACCCTGGATGATCTCGGGGTCCATGACTTCGCTCTCGTCCATCTGCCTGACCTTGGGGCCGATCACGTCGGTCGCGAAGCGTCGCACTGGGGTGGGTCAGTCATGTTCGGATCGTGTTGGACGAGAGAACACAGGGGTGTTTCCCTCCACGTCGTCGTTGACTCACCCGACTCTCGGAGCATCTCCTCTTCCTCTGTAAAGTTCCAAAGGGAGACTGGGGTCTCGATGGCCGGTCGAGTGATCTCCTGGACGCCGCGGGTGACGGCCGAGGCGTGGAGGTTTCGGAGGGCGGGCGAGGCGAGTTGCCTGGCCGGGCGGAGGGTTCGGAGAGCAGGCTTGAACATGGTGTTAGCGGTGAGGCGTGGGTGGTGGAGTGGTTGGGATTGGGGATTGGGGCTTGGGCTTTGGGCTTTGGAGCAAAGTGTCAAAAGGTGAGAGGTGTTGGGTTGGGGGGGGGGGGGGGAGTGGACTAGTCGATGGGATCCGTATGGGTTGCCATGGTCCTTTACCGCGATCCCAATCGGATGCCCATCCCAAACTCTGTGGGCCTTGGCTGCTAAAGATCCGGTTAACAGCCTACCCGGCAAGGCTGACACCGACACAGGGCCGAAAGCCCGGGCGGATCTAATAGCACGGGGGTTGGTGAGGGCGTGGTTGAGAGTTGGTTTACATGCTACCCCCATTTAAGCGGTATCACTCTGCCACGTGGCTGATACGGGTTCCCTCGAGCCACGTGGCAATCCAGCACCCACGGACTTGTGACTATCCCCACGACGTCATGACTGTTTCACCCGTTTCACACACCTCAGGCCCAGCGTCGACGCATCCACCAGAGGGACGACGACAGGTACCATCCAGGTCGTCGTAGGCAAAAATCCACCAACACCACCTTGTATGCATATCCACGCTCATAACCTTTCCTCTCCATTCCATACTCGCTCACACCTCTTGACCACCTTGCCCGCCACTGTCCCCACCCCGACCCCCATTCCAGCCCAACTCACCACACCATGCACGTACTCGCTGTCAACTGCGGCTCCTCCTCGATCAAGGGCAAACTCTACTCGGTCCCATCCAAAGACAAACCCCTCGATCTCATCGCTCAGCTCAGCGTCAGCAACATCAGCTCAAAGGGGGAGAAGGTCAAGATCAGCGTGAAATGGGCAAACGAGCAAGGGAAAGACGTCAACGAGCAAGGGGAGGATGGAGGGACGGTCGAGTGTGAGCTTGCTTGGCAATAGCCCGTCCAAGGCGCGAGACGGGGCGGGGCGTCCGCTGATTTAGCAGACAAAAGCTTGATGCCTTTGCTGCTTGACCGACTGACAGAGTCCGGCGGGGTCGACAAGAATGACATCAAGTACATTACCCACAGAATGTGAGTTTGAGGAGAAGACGGGGAGTATAGCTGCCCGAGCCTTACCAGCCGCAGCGTGCATGGAGGAACACACAAAGAAGGCATCGTCATCACTCGAGAGCACGACGAAGGGTTGGCCGAGATGGACAAGCTGTCAGAGTTTGCACCCTTGCATGTACGTCCAGCTCTGACTGATCAAACCATTCCACCCCACTCACCGCTCATGGCAGAACCACCACGCCGTCATGGCTGTCAGATCATGCCTCGACGCCCTGCCCGACCACACCTCGATCCTGCTCTTCGACACGCTCTTCCACGTGCGCATATATCACGATCATAGCCCCTGCCCACTCTGACCAACAGCAAACGATCCCTAAAGAGACTTACACCTACGCTCTCCCCCCCTCGGAGACTGAATCTACGATGCAGTTGAGAAAGTACGGCTTCCACGGCTTGTCCTACGCGTCCATCGTCACCTCGCTTGCCAAGCACTTGAACAAGAAGGAAGAGGAGATCAACATCGTCGTCGCGCATCTCGGCAGCGGGGCTTCCAGCTGCTGCATCAAAAATGGCAAATCCATCGACACGAGTAAGCCCAGCCGTTTAGTCTATACTTTCTCGTCCCCAGAGCTGAGACCTAGGCATGGGTCTCACCCCGCTCGAGGGTTTGCTTGGTGGCACTCGATCCGGAACAATCGATCCGACTACAATTTTCCACGCGATCAACGACCCAGCGGCGGACGCAGGGGTGGAAGGTATGAACGTGACCAAGGCCGAGCTGGTCCTGAACAAGTGAGCGATAGCTTGTCACAGCATCATCACAGTGGCTGATCCTCAGACAATCCGGCTTGCAGGCTCTGGCAGGGACGACAAACTTCGGGACGATTCTCTCCCGTCTAGACGCATCGACCTGTTCGAAAGAAGAGCACGACCGAGCCTCGCTCGCCTATGCCGTCTACCTCGACCGGCTGCTGGCGTTTGTCTCGCAATACCTCTTCAAATTGCTGTCGACGATGCCGCTTGAGAAGATCGATGGGATTGTGTTTTCAGGTGGGATCGGGGAGAAAGGGGTAGAGCTGCGCCGGGATGTCTTGAACAAGTTCAAGTGGATCGGTGCAGAGGTAGATGACGAGGCCAATGGGAAGAACAAAGGCGAGGTGAGGGAGATTACGAAGAGGGAGAGCAAGCTGAAAGGGTGGGTCGTGGAGACGGATGAGGAGAAGCAGTGTGCCGAGTTGGCTCGCCGACAGCTTGACTTTTGAGTGTGGGTTGAGGGTGTGACTCGTCGACTGCGAGGGTCGAGGACACGTATGCGTACGTGCAGGACCGATGGATAACGGGATAGTCGTTGTATGATATGTGCGACCCGGATCGGACGACTGGGCTTTATCGTTGACGAGCCGGAAATTGTCAGTGAGAGCCATGCATCATCTGTCGAGGTACATCTATTCCAGCCCATCCAACGCCGCGGTGTCCGTGCATCTCCTCGGCCGTTGTGGGACCGACCGGGTGTGGGCTAGTGAGACTGGGCTGAAGAGGTAAGAGGCGACTAGGCGCAGGGATGGGGAGAAAGGGTAGAGGGGACGGTTACTTTGTCACTTAGCCGTGAGTGGGGGCCCGGGTGGTAAGTGACGGGGACGGGAATTTTCGAGAGCGCGGGCGGTCGGTCGGCTGATCCGAGAGCGTATGCTGGTGTTTGATATAACAACACATAATACCTCTTTCTCCGCTCTGCCCCCCCTTGCCCCCCGCGGTCACCGTTATCCCCCCCCGCCTCCTACCACAGCACTCCTTGGCCTCCGAGTTTCACGGGGGCTGTCGGTGGTGAATCGACCCAGACGACGTTGACGACATTGTTTTCATTGGGCGAGATCGTAACCCGACTGATTACTACGTATCGGAGGTTTATTATTACTGGTTCTACTCGGTGTCTGTGTCAACCGGCACTAACCCACCCGTTCGATTACCCCCCTTTGACCGCCGCGACGGCTCCCTCTCCTCCCCCCCTCCGCCATCACCCCCCTCGCCCCCCCCCCCCCCCCCCCCTCTCCACACCTTTGGCCCCTCCCGACCCCACCCGGGTTTGCCGTTGCCGGTATATAACCACCCATCAGCCCCGTCATGAGCCATGTCGTTCCGTCATTCCATCTACCACTCACCCACCTCTCGCTCCCTCTCATCCCCTTTTCGACTTGCTGTCCTACAGAATCCCCGTCGACACGTTCGCACCGTCATCCCATATAACCCAAACCTGCCCAGACCCACCTTCAAACACTCCACCAGCCCGTTCATCGAACCGTCCTTGCCCCCCGGTTTCACTTTCTACGACAACCACAACGACTACCCCGTCATCCCCGTCCCGGACCTCTCCAAAATGTACCAAGATCCCAGGACACCTCCTCCCCTCCCCCGCACTTCGGTCTTTCACTACCTCTTCCCCCCCAAGCGCAAGGGCGAGCATCTCCGGTACTATCCCGAGCCGGACCCGAGGGTCATCGCGTACATTGACGGGCTCACCGGCAGAGAGCTCTACCGTCATCACATCCCCGTCCAGGCCATGTGGCTCGCGACCGGGTTGGCCAGGCTCGGATTGAAACGCGGCGACGTGATGGGTCTGTTTGGCATGAACAGCCTGGATTGGATCGAAGGGTGTATGGGCGGACAAGCCCTCAACCTGATCGTCTCGCCCATCAACTATGCCTAGTGAGTGAGCGGCCAGCTCCATCCCGCCAGCAAAATGTATCCCCGCTTATGCTCAGCACACCCGAAGAGGTCCTCTACCAGCTCATGGACTCTGGCGCCAAGGCCATCATGGTCCAGCCTGACCTGGTCCCTGTCCTCGAAAAGGCCCTCGCCCTCGCCCCGCCAGAGTATACCTTGCCGGAATCCAGGATCCTTCTCCTGTGTCAATACGACGACAAGCCCGCCGGAACGCCCTACAAATGCCTCCAGGAGATCTGGGACAAGCAGCGGGTCCCGCGGCAGCTCCAAGGGATGGAGGAGAAAGAGACCGCGTATCTCTGTTACTCGAGCGGGACCACCGGACGCGCCAAGGGCGTCGAGACGAGTCATCACAACATCACCTCTCAGATCCAAGCCGTCAACATGTCGTACGAGCCCCTCGGCGTCAACGATCGGGTATTAGGCATCCTGCCATTCGGACACATCTATGGTCTGACCCTCTTGTGCCACCAGCCCATGACCAGAGGGTCGCCCGTCGTCGTCTTGCCGAAATTCGACGTCGAGACAGTCTTGCGAACGATCCAGAATGTAGGTACACAGGGACTTGTGTTTCGAACATCTCCTTCCTCATGGACGACACTCACCCTAGTACCGAATCACCTGGGCTCTCGTCGTCCCCCCTATGCTCATCGCTCTGATCAACTCACCCCTTTGGGACAAGTACGACCTGAGCTCGCTCAAGGGTGTTCAGACTGGCGCGGCGCCTTGTTCCGCCGAGCTGATCGCGGCTTTCGAGGGCAAATTCCCCAAAGTCAAGGTCCGAGTCGGATATGGCCAACCCGCCAAATACGTCTCTCAATGCACCGTCACGCAGGGGTACGGTCTCACCGAGACCTCACCCGTGACGCACGTTATGACCATCAAGGAGGGCTTGGAACATCGAGGGAAGATTGGAAGGATCATCCCGACCATGCAGGCGAGGATCGTCGACCCGGACACGGGAGAGGACATGCCTACGGGGGAGAGGGGTGAATTGTGGTTGAGAGGGACGAGTGTGATGAAAGGGTATTGGAGGAACCCAGAGGCGACGAACAATGCGTTTGCGCCTGGAGGTTGGTTCAAGACGGGCGATATTGCTACGGTCGACGAGCAAGGGTACTTTGCGTGAGTTGCCTGCTTCTCTCTGCATCGGACGAGGCTGACTGTAGTATCGTCGATCGAGTAAAGGAGCTCATCAAGTATAAGGGTTACCAAGGTGTGTCAGACGACTATATCAAAAGCCTCACTTGCTAAGACCAGTTCCGCCGGCTGAACTCGAGGCGCTCTTGCTCACCCATCCCAAGGTCGCGGATGTAGGTGTGATCGGCGTGTACTCGGAGTCGCAAGCGACAGAGCTTCCTCGGGCGTATATCGTGCCGCAGGGCGGTTTGGACGCTGTGAAACCAGCCGCCCGAGCGGCGTTGGCGAAGGAGATATCTGACTGGGTCACAGGGAAAGTCTCGGGTCATAAGAAGCTGCGAGGTGGAGTGGTGTTTTTGGACGCCATCCCCAAGAGCCCGAGTGGGAAGATTCTGCGAAAGGTCCTGCGAGATCAAGCGAAGCAAGAGCAAGAGGATGAGGTGAAGAAGAGTCGGGAGTCGAAGCTGTGAGGAGTGGATGGTGTACCTCTCGGAAGTCATGTAGGCATAGCCTGTGTCGTGTAATCTTGGATCTCCGCATCGCATGTAACACTGGACCCGACTGGAACGGTGCTGTGGAGAGACAAGCCAAGGTGCCTGCCCCATCTGACCTCGGCGAAACATCCATGCACTCGGGTTCGGGACCCAAGGTTGTTCGGCCTGGAACCGGGCCGGATGGAAGTGGAAGGTGGAATGTCAGCACGAGGTGTTTCGGGTTTGGCCGAGAGCGTTCCGAAATGACCAGTGACAATTTTGGGCGCGAGACCTGAAGACCAAGGCGGGGGGGGGGGGGGGGTGAGGGATTGTCGATTTAGGATATAGGATCTCAAGGACGATTGATCTGCCGAGGCTGGCTCTGGCACTCTCAAGCCTCTCCCACACCTAGGGACGGGACGTGTGATGCATCTCGTGTGTCGAGCGTTTCGACTTGTCATTCTATACTGTTTGCCTGTTCCCCCCGCAAGGTCTCTCTTTGCTCGCAGGACCAAGGTTGTCGTGGGTTTTTAATTCTTAGCGTGACGCGCGGATTTTCCGGTGACTCACCCACCCACCTCGTCGAATTCACCGCCTGAAACCAAAAACCGACAGGGGAGGGGAGAACGACACCATGTCGGCGTACAAGACCTCGACGCCTCAACCGGGGATCATCCGGGTTCCCACAAACACGAGCAGCCATATCCCGCTGAGCGTGCCGACCGACCTAGCTGCCAGCGGGGGCATGTTGGACGAGATTGAACGCCAAGTGTCCCGGCGGACCATTAGCGAGACGAGGGTGCCGACTCTGGGCGGCGGCGGGATGGCGGGATTGGTGATGACTCGGCGGGAGGATGAGAAGGTGGAGGAGGGGGAGGGGGAGGGGAAGGGGGAGGGGGAGGGGGAGGGGAAGGCGGAGGGGGAGGGGGAGGGGGAGGGGGAAGAGGAGGAAGGTGCGTTAGCTGACTCTGGTCTCATGTATCCCCAGCTCATGACAGTACCCACCCAGCCGAAGAATAACATGTTCTTGGTCACTTCGGCGTGCGTCTTTTCGTTTCTCCAGGCAGTGTCGGCGGATAGATCCACGGACCCGCCGACCTGCCAGGCTGCCTCGACTTGCGCTGGATGATTACTGACCCACTCTTAGACTAATGCTCATCACGTTTGTCTCAGCACTCGACTCTACGGTACGGCCCTTTGCTCCACCTCCCTGCACCTTTCCCCCCGCTCACCTCAGATCGTCGTCACCGCCCTCCCCACCATTGCGGGGGACCTCCAAGCCTCTCACGCCGAGTACTCCTGGATCGGAACGGCAAGTCATCCCAGTGGGACTTGTGTCCACTGCCAAGTCACACTCTTCGGCACATGAGGCGCTGATCATACAGTCCTACCTCCTCGGCCAGACCATTTTGACACCTATCAACGGGCGCGTGTCCGATATAACCGGTCGTAAACCGATGTTGTACACCTCGACATTATTCCTCATGGTGTTTTCCGCTCTATGCGGGTCAGCGCAGAATATCACTTGGTGCGTGGCGCCGTGCGCCTGTCGCCGTGTGCTAAAACCCACATCTTCAGTAACCACTGACCATCAGGTTGATCGCTGCCCGATTCTTCGCCGGTCTGGGCGGAGGCGCCATCGTCAGTCTATCGTAAGTGGCCTGGGAATCTCTCTACACCACGCTGTGGACCCGATTCGGAATCTATAGCTGACCCTCAGGATCATTGTCATTTGTGCGTTCCCCGTTCTAGTCCCATCCCTACTAAACCCCCACTCACCCACAGCCGACCTCGTCCCCATGGCGGACCGAGCAGCGTATCAAGGGTACATGGGCGCGTCTTACGCAGTTGCCGGAGTCCTCGGCCCGATCATCGGGGGTGTGATCACTTCGAAGTCGACGTGGTGAGTGGAAGTGCCCAGGCTTCACCCGAACCGCACAGAAGAACGCTGTGCTGACCCTTCAGGCGCTGGTGTTTTTGTAAGTCATCTCGGCGGTCTACCAAACCTCACCATGGCGTCCATCCCGACCCTCTCTGACCCAAGACCTCAACCTGCCCACGTGCGGCGCCGCCCTCGTGGCGCTCTTCTTCTCGCTCAAGCTCAACCGTCCCAAAGGACATGACCTGGAACAACTGCGTCGGTCATTCGACTTTGTAGGCTTGTGAGTGTAGGGAAGATGTCGCGATTGAGCAATCCTGACCGCACCCAGGGTATCTCTAATGGTCGGTGCGGCGTTGTTGATCGTGGGGTTCGCCAACGCCGCTGATTTCGGCTTCGGCGGCCCGACGTCCTATGCGTTTATCGTGTCTGGCGGGGTGGTGATCATCGGGGCGATCGTGCATTCGCTTACCACCACGCGCAACGCGATTATCCCGCCGGTGAGTACGGCCTGGTGGTGGTGGTGGTGGCGCGGTTTTTGAAGCCACTACCCCGCGTGCAAACTGAGGCATGAGTATCGAGGGCTGACGGTCTCTCCAGCGGATGTTGAAGAACCGGACGACGTTGTTTTTCAGCCTCGGCTCGTTTATGAACAGTCTGATTTTCATGCCGGTCATGTTCCTCCTCCCGCAGTACTTCCAAGGGGTGGGTATGGATATTCAATCTAGGGGTGTAGTAGCTACAAAGCTCTATGGGTCATGCCTTACGCTTCATGCTATACTTGCAATAGATTTAACGCAAAGAGCCCCGCTGACCCCCAGGTGCGCGGTCTGGATTCCGAAAAGTCCGGCCAAGCCATCATCCCCTTCTCCGTGACCATCTCGATCGGGACCATCGTCGCTGGCCAACTCACCTCGCGGTACCACCTCACCCGTCCGCTCATCTGGACAGGTTTCGGCCTGGCTTGTATCGGGTACATTCTCTTTGCCACGCTCTTGAACCCACACACGGGATTCGCCACACAGCTCGGCATCCAAGTCATCGCGAGCGCGGGCGTCGGACTCGCGATCCAAACCCCCATGATGGTCATCCAAGCCGCCATGCCCTTTGAGGACATGGCCGCGAGCATGAGCGCCTGGATCCTGATGCGGAGCGTGGCCGCCGCAGTGGGCGTCGCGGTCTTTAGCGCGTTGCTCAATTCCGAGATGCGCACCCGGTTCTCGAGGATCGACGGGTTTGGGACGGCCTTTGACGTCCCAAAGGGCGTCGAAGGGTATCAGAAGCTGCAGCACCTCCCGGGTCCGTTGAAAGCGACAGTGCTCGATGCGTTTGCCCAGTCGTTCAGGGTGAGTCGAGCGTCTTTGATGGACAGCATTTATATCGCGTACACCGCATCAAAGCGCAAACTTCTTCCCCCCGCCAACCGAGTCAAAACTCGAGCTAACCCACAGCTATGCTGGATCGTCGCCGCCGTCCTGCTCGCTGCTGCCCTTTTCGTACGTCTCATGCCACTCCCTCCCTTGCATGCCTTTCCAGCTGACCCGCAGCTCACGCTATGGACGAAAAACTACGCACTGATCGATAATTCCCCTTCTGCCCGCTCTACCACCCCGCATCGAGCAGAAGAGACGCCCAGGTCACGAACCATCCTCCCTACCTTTCTCAGACGGTCGCCCTGGGGAGAGAAACCCACAGAGGGGTAACCCATGTATCTCGCAGAACGGACGATCATGATCGCTTGCATCGCATATATTCTCTCTCTACCATCCGATGCTCATCATTGTCATGTACACGGTATGCCTATAATACACACAAAGAACCGACTCTCACTTTGATTCGTGTCATCTCGTCTCATGGGTCATGATCCTCTCCTCCACCGCCCACACTCCTTACACCACTCACATCCCCTCCACTCTCATGTCTCTTCCACCCTCTCACTCCATTCTCTCACGCCGCGCTTCCGGCCCCACGCATTCATGTGCCTCACCCAATGTGCTACGCGAACCCGCATCTCACTTCTGCCACTGCTCATTAGCCCCTTGCGCATATCTCCTCTCCAAACCCCAATCATCACGCACCTTGAGATACACGTCAAACAGCTCATCCGTCTTGCGCTGCATATCCACGCCTTGCCCGTTCAACGCTTCCACATGCCGGATTTTCGCCTTCAACGCTCGTCTCCCCGCAAAGTCACTACCCATCACGTCCGTCGCGCATTGCCGGATCGTCTTGCCACATGCAGCATCGCAGAACGCGCAGGTACGGCCCATCGTGCTGACCGTTTGGGAGTCTGGGACGGTCTTGTCGTACAAATCCTTCAGCAGTCGCCAAGTCGCATGCTCAGGCATATAGTGTTTCAACGCGCTACAGTCAGTACCCACCGGGTTGATCGGAGCCAATGGCTCCCAATGACGCGGATGCGCGAAAACTCACGCCTTTATACTCTCCGGCCCGGCGAGTACGACAGGGCAAGCAGACGCTTCGTGCATTGCCTTTGATCCGCAGATGGGACACCTGGAAGACACGCTACCATTCGCGATAGGCGGCCTGGACAGTCGGGCCCGCTTGTTGTGTCGAGCATGATCTTCCAATTGATCATCAATGACGATGGCTTCCTCCGGCCGGGGGGCCGATCGAGCAGATGACTGGCCATGTCCGTTAAACCTGCCGTTCGCAGCCGGTCCCGAGCGCGACGCTCGTATCTGCCTAGCGTTCGCCTCAATGCCGTGCAACTCCAAACAGCGCTCGATCCCGGTCAGAGCTTCGGCCTGACCATTAGCGGCAAAGGTTGACTAGACATCACCGTACCTTTGTGAGCTCCGACCTAGAGTTGTTGATGATTTTGGTCCGCTCCAACTTCAACCACTCCACGGAAGGTATCTCTTTACAGTCTGACAGGTAATGGGCTTTATGGCAGAAGGGGCACGCGGCTTGAACGCCATCATGGGTCAACGGCACAGTGGCGTTGACAGTCCCGGTCGCACGATTATTCGCCGGCGGGATGACAGATCTCGGTCTGGCCGATGGCCCAGGGGGAGCTGAGCCTGCAAGGGCCCGCGCGTCACTCCTTGTCGGTTGCACCGACGTGGCTGCCGGCGCCGCGATCGGCAGGGTGGGGGGAGGTTGAGCAGGCGCAGCAATGAGCTCCTGGTTGTGTCCCAATTGAGGTGAGTGGTAAGGCGAGGGAAGATGCTGAGTATACTGCCTGCTCCCCTGAGCCGAGGGCGGAGCTTCGACATGCATTTGGCGCCGGTATGCCTGTGCTTCAGGTCGCAAGTCACCAAGGACGTCCGGGACCGGCGGCATCATAGTGTTGGGGATGTCGTCGGCTCCCGGTACTACGCTCCCGCCCACGACCAAAAGCGGGAGGACCTTGTCTATCGTCTCCGGTAGTTGGAAGTACATTCGTTGTCCTCGCCGGTACATCTCGTCGTCCGCCTTTTCCGCCAGCGCCATGTAGAGCTTACCGCGTTCATCACCTGGGATCTCAGGCAAAGCCATGCGAGCCCACATTTTCAACTCGGGCTTGAGCGCGAGATTGCTCAAGACGTGATAGAGCCACTGGACGATATGCTGGGCGGCCTGTACGGCCGGCGGGACAGGCGCAGACCTCATAGCCTTTCCGTCTTTCGCGAACGAATCGTAGATTTGCGCAGAAGCTGGAGGTCGAGCAGGCGTAGGTCCAGGTACTTGACCCAATGCGGATCGTTCGAGGTGGATCCTCGACAAGATCTCTCTCTGTTGCTGCCTCCTCTCCTCCTGTTTCCTTGCCTCTCGTTTCGCCTTGTTCTGCAACTCTGCCGCGTCCGCCGATGAGACGACAGTCCCATCGTTGATGGCAGTCTGTAAGACAACCTTGGCTTTCGCCGTCGCTTTGGCTTGTTCGGCGTTGACGGGCATCTTCCTTTCTTTGAGGACAGCTTTGCCATCGACAATGTCAAAGACGTCCAAGGCGTCGGCCACGAGAGCCGAGATATCGTCGTCCGATTCGCTTTCCTCGCCCGGAACCAACGCAAAGTCACCGTCAGACTGATCGCTCTGTTCTCGCGCTTTCCCTTTGCCTTTGAACCCATTCTTCCCTTTCTTCGGCGTGGGATCGGCCTGGTCGTCTGACATCGCACCGTCCTGAGGCATGGCGTAGAATTTAGGCGCCACGGCAGCTTGCCTTTGTCTCAGTCTTTGACCATTATCGGCATTGGCAGCCTCTCTGTGCTTTCGTAGATTCTCCACGGCGGTCGCCCACGCCTCGGCATCTTCATCCGCTCGGTCATCCTCGTCCTCGTCATCAGACATTTCGTGTATCCGCTTCGAATCAGCTTCCCAGATCTTGGCAAACGCAAATGACATTGTCTCCTTTGGCTTTGACCGGCCAGCTTCGGTCCCCGTTGGTGCATCGCCGTTCGCCTCCCGAGCCTTGTCGCGCTCCTCCATCGCCTTGCTCTCGGCGATTGCGTCTGCTTCGACCTTTTCGATGAGTGCGTCGACGTCTTTCGAGGTATATCGAATGTCAGAGGCAGATACGCCCTCGGAATTGGTGTCGTACAACGCCGCTGCCCCGTGCAGCAGCATGTTGTCGATATCGCCTTCCTCATTCTCCTTGCCCATCTGCTGGACGACGAGGTGGTCTAGCACCATCTTCTTCTTGCCACTGAGGATGATCTGCTCTGCTCATCAGCGGTGATGTGGTGTTGAGCATCACGCAGGGTGTACACGAACCTTCAACCGAGTTCTTCGTCATGAGCTTGAACACTAGTGTGCTCTTCTTCTGCCCGTAGCGGTGAGATCGAGCGATGGCCTAGTGATGAGTGGACATGGTTGAGCGAGGAGATGGATAGAGGTACCTGGAGATCCATGTGAGGATTGAAGTCCGGGTCGTAAACAATGACTAGACTCAGCTATTGTCTGTGCCCAGGATCCATTCACTCCATCGACTGACGCCCGGACTCACCCGTATCAGCCGTCGCCAAGTTGATGCCCACGCCACCAGCCCGCGTCGTCAGGAGGAAAATGAAGTAGTCCGAGTTGGGTGCGTTGAACGCGTCCATGGATTTTTGTCGCTGCGCTTGTTGGACATCTCCGTCGAGTCTGAGGAACTTGTACCCCTCTCCAACCAGGAAGTCCTCGACTGTAAATCAGTGATGACTCTCACGGCAAGGCCTATGCGAATGCGAGATCCGGATCAACCCTGAGGAGTGTGCTCACTCATATCCAGCGCTATCTTGAACTGCCGGGTCAGTAGCTGGTCCGCACCCACCTGGCGCGCTCTGCACGCAAACCCACCTGGGAAAAGAGCAAGACCCTGTGTCCGCGTTCTTTGAGCTTGGGAAGGAGGAGCTTGAGGAACGCGAGCTTGCCCGAGGCCTCGGTCAACGCTTTATGTTGCTCTTGTTCCGAGGCATCTTCGTTCTCGAGTTCCGGAGCCGAGAGGTACGGGTGCTGACACACCTTCCTCAGCTAAATGTCAGCATGTATTCTGACATGTATCCCCTTGTGCGATACGAAGTAGTTGGATGGCCCAAGTAGAGTGAGGGGTGAGGTGACGATGGGGGAACATACCTCCATCATGATGTTCCTGATAGTCCTGACGCGGGCCATAGTTCCTGCTTGACACTATGCTTCCGAGCGCCAGCTCTCGTAGCAGTCGGCGACGGGGCCGTCAGATACGAGTGATGGATATCTCGACCGGATACCTCTGATCGAAGTGGGAAGATGATCAAGGGGGTTGGTGATGGTTGAATCCAAAGATGCAGCGGAGAGGGAAGGGGTTTCCAAAACGGCGATGGGAATCTCTGAAACAATGACGACCAATCTCGAAAACAACACCTTGTCAACAATCGACTACCAATCACTCGTCTCAATGCGTTATTGCAGGCTCTGTGATCGATGATGAAATGCGAGGTATGGTCGGGGCGAGAAGGCAAAGAGGGGTCGCTTTGAAAGCAGTCCCTCGTTACCCCCTCGTTACCATACTCAGCCAAACCAGACGGGGTCAGCTACAAAGGATACCTCGCGTCGTTCTTCCAGGACGGTCGATCCTCTTTACATGCACCGGGGGTCCATCTCACAAAGGAACGAACCCAAACATCTTGACAAATCCCCGGGGGACGCCATCGCTGTGACATAACTAGCAACACCCTCTGAACACACTGTGCATGCGGATACTTCGTGTAACGTGAAATCTACTGATCAACACCCTCGTCCTCTATTCACCTCTGACTTCTAAGCCTCCAACGACGCAGCCTTGAGCCTAGCTCTAAGCTCCGCAAGCTCAGTCTTGTATTGCTTGGCCTTGGCCAGCTCAGCGTCCACATCTCCCTCCTGCGTTCCTTTCCTCATCGCAGCGACGAGCTTGCCTTGCGCCTGAACCTTCTCCTCCAAGTCGATCTCCTCGGCAGTCTTCTTCGCTGCTGCGGCAGCAGCTGCAGCCTTCTTGTTCTTCTGCGCGGCAGCGACCTGGGCCTTGTGCTCTGCCTTCTTATCTGCAGAAGAGAGCTCCTTGGCCTTGGGCACCTTGCCTCCCTCGGGGTGTCCACCCGGTCCGGCCGGCGTGACCTGCTCGGCCACAACGGAATCACCTCCGAATTGCTTCTGCCATTTCTTCTCCTGTTCGCCGTTGACATTGTCAATCTTCTTGAAGAGATGGTCGGCCTTGCCAAGCACATGGCCGGGGAGGATGTCGATGCTAAACTCGGTCGGCAAGCTTCGAGCTGGCGCGTTGAGTTGACGGAGAATGGCATCGGTCGTAGAGGGCATGAAGGGGTGAAGGACGACGGAAAGAAGGTAGATCAAGTTGACGGCGTTCAGGATGACTTGACCACATCGTTCAGGATGGTTGGCAAGGAGCGAGTTGTCGAGACCGGCTTCCTGGAGATATTGGTTACCACGAGAAGAGATGGACATGGCGGCGGCAAGACCCGATCGAAGTTTAGTCTCCTCCATGAGCTTGCGGTACTCTGTCAACCTCTCGTTGATATCCTTGACAAACTCGGCGTCAAGCTTGCTCTCCGCAGTCTCCGCAGAGTGAAGTTGGTCCACCGAGCCGCCGGTGAAGCCCTCAGGGCCCGGCACGATCGAGTTGTACTTTGCGTTGGCAAATTTGATTGCCTGGAATGTCAGCGTCGACCACGGCCAGACCTAGCACGAGCAGGACGACCTACCCTGTTAACGAAGTTACCCAAGTTGGCCAACAACTCATTGTTGTTGGCGGCGATGAAGGAAGACCACATGAACGACGAGTCGCTGTTCTCTGGTCGCTGAGAGAGAAGGTAATATCGCCAGACGGAAGGCGGCTGGCCAGTCTCCTGGGCATTGTTGCCGAAGACACTGATGGTCAGACCGGGACTGCCCTAAATGCCGAAACTCACCCAATATTTCTACTCTTGCTGAACTTTGTGTCTTCGTAGTTGAGGTATTCTGAACGTCAGTGCCTATTACTCGCTGAGAGTGGGCAACTCACGAGTGCTAGAGATGTTGTGCAGCATGGTCCAGGGTCGGCCGTCTCCGATCAACATGGCCGGGAACAAGACGGTGTGGAAATAGACATCTGAAGCTCAGCGCCATACGGTTCAGTCGTCAAGTTGCGAGACTCACTGTCCTTGCCCATGAACTGGAACAGCTCGACATTGTCGGGGTTCATCCACCACTTTTGCCATTGGTCGGTGTAGGTAGCGGTAATTGACGGGTAGCCAATCGGCGCATCGAACCAGACGTCTAACAGTGAGCTGAGGAATCGACGCAACGCGGTTCGACTCACAGATGACCTTGCCTTCCATCGCGTCGTCCTCCTCCTTGTCGCCAACCTTGGGCACTTCCACACCCCACTTCAAGTCTCTCGTGACGGCGCTGGGTCTCAAACCGTCTCCAAGCATACGCGGCTCAATAATCTCTCCCTTGTCCGTGATGACCGCGTTGGTACCCCATCCACCTTTGACTCGGGCCTTTTGCATCCACTCCTCTAGTCTCGGTTGCAGCAAGTCCAATCGGACACAAGCGTGGGTCGAGGGTCGGACGGAAACCTTGTGGTTCTTGTTTCGCTTACATCGAGGGTTGAGAAGAGCGGTAGGGGAGGAGAATGTGAGGGAACATTTGTCGCATTGATCACCACGAGCGTCGTCGTAGCCGCACGCGGGACAGGTACCCTCGACGAATCGGTCCGCAAGGAAGAGCTTGTCGTCCTCGCAGTAGGTCTGGTCGGCCGTCTCGAGTCGGAAGAGGCCGTTCTTGTGAAGGTTCTTGTAGACCTCTTGGGTGATACTGCATGTGAGACTCACTACGCGCGCGCAGCGAGGCGAAGTGTGCTTACACGGTATGCTCTGGGGTGGACGTTCGGCCCCATTTGTCGAAACCAATCTCAAACCATCTGATTATCAGCCCAGCAGCGATGATTCAGCAAGCCCGACTCACTCGTAAATACCTGTGTGCAATTTGTGGAACTTGGTCGTGAGTTCCATAGGAGTGATACCTTCCTCGAGAGCCTAGTTATCAGCGGGTGTTGTCGGTGCAGGAGTCGTTGTGGCGTACCTTGGTCTCGGTAGCAGTTCCATACTCGTCGGTACCACAGATCTAATCACGCCATCAGCTCGGACCCAAAGGAGGATTGCGATAGCCTGAGGAAGGAGGAGAGGGCTCACGTAGAGGGTAGGGATGTTCTGGGTTCTACAGAATCGCGCAAAGACATCCGCCGAGAGTGTTGAACTGATCATGAGCGACTATTCGATGGTATAGCAGGTGAGTCGCCAGAGACATACCCAATAATGTTGCCCAAATGAGGGACGTTGTTGACATCTGGTCGTTAGTCCTTATCACGATAGATCACCCGATGCACTCATGCACTTACAAGGCAGAGCAGAAGTGATCAAGACGTTTCTCTGGCCGTCCTTGGGAAGGCTGGGGTCAGCTGGGCGTCCGGTTGAGATGGAAAGGGTTGAAAGGGCGATTAAGGGGGATAGAGCTTACACAGGTCCAGAAGCCTTGTCATGGATGTTCATGAGCAGGCCGTCCGCCTGTCTAATATTCTGACCGCTCATTCTGACCTGATACTGCTGGGAATGACAGTGGATAAGGTAGACCGAGTGGGAAGTATCGATTGAAAGAGCAACAATAGTATTATCAGCAAAGAGTCCTTCGAGTCTCCTCGACTCGGAACAATTTAATTACGTAACCCCGTACAACGGCGGGGGCGGAGCGAACCCTCCTCGGTGTAGCCCTTCTCGCATTCAGCTCACTGCTCTCATCAACAAAACACTATCATCAACGACATGAGTGACATCGACGGACATTCACCAGAGGCAGGAGACGTTGCGGGACCGAGCGCCGGATCTCCTTCCGAGTTCCTGAAGAATATCGTGGGCAAAAAGGTCAAGGTCAGAATAGGAAGCGGCATCGACTACCATGGTGAGTCAACCTCTCTGCTGGTTACCTCTTACTGGGGCATGATTTCATCCGCTTCTGAATGGCCATTCGTGTGAGGAAATTCTCCACCACGCGATCCGACTCGTTCTGGCGACTGAAAGAACTTGATCCAGGCCAGTGCTGAACTCTAGGACTCCTCACCTGCCTCGATGGTTACATGAACGTCGCCCTGGAGGACACCGAGGAGTACTCGGGCGGACGACTGACGGCGAGGTATGGGGACTGCTTCTTGCGAGGCAACAATGGTGAGTTGGTCCCATGCGACCAGGCGGTGGGAGACTGACATGGCAGTGTTGTACATCTCGGCCCTCGAGGATTTGTAGACTACGCGACATGGGAGAAGTTTACGCGTGATCTGGCCCCCACACGGAGGAGGTCGAATATGTCGTATGCACTGTGAGCTCGGGAGGGTGGGGAAGAGAGCGGACAGTGAGGGGTCCGACGTGGTAGAGGGATCAGTGGGGGAGGGAAGAGGGAAGAAGAATTATACCTATTCGAAACGATTCACATTGTCCATGTTATCGGCTCATGCATTCATCACGAGATTGAGGAGAGCCTAGTCCATCTTCAACCCAGTCTCCCGCTTAGGACATAGCAACTCTTGATGCATCCAGAGGAAGTCTGCTTTGGCGACCAGACGTGACCCCGCGTTATTCACCTCTGTTCCATTATCATTGGCCTCCTCCGCCACTCACTCCGCGTTTGTCCCAACTTCGCTCTTTGTCCAATCGTCCTACTCCCAAAACATCCATCGCATCCATTCCGACGAGACCTATTCGAGGCCTGCACGACCTCTGATTGCCGAGTCTACGAGTCGGTCAGACGATCAAGACAAAGCTCAGCATGTCCAATTCGGGTGGAAACCTCTCTTCGACCGCTTCGCTCGATGCGATCCTCCAAAAAGTGCCCAACCTCCTCACTGCCGCCGAAAAGGCTTTGCCCGAGGAACGGCGCAATGCTTTGATCAAGCAGAAACTCAACAATCTGCTCAAGCAAGAGGCGGCGAAGAAGGCGAATAATGCTGGAGCAAACGCAGCGGGTGGATCGAGGCCCAATGGCGGGAACGTTGGAGTCGTGCGGCCACCTCAGCAGGGCAATGGACAAGGTGGTGTGGTGGGACAGAGCCCGAGGATGGTCATGCCACAGCAAGGGCAGTTGCAGGGACAAGGCCAGCAGGGGATGATGATCCCTGGTCAGAATCAACAATCGCAGATGACCGCTGCTCAACAGCAGGTATGTCTAGTTCTTTGAGCCAATGTCCCGCAATCTGTCACCACCCCATCCGCGACGCATCCGTTGTCATTCCCCCCGCTGCTACCTCTTTCCTCATCCATTTCTTATCCCTGCTTCTCGTTTGCACTCCATCACCACGTTCCCGAAACGGGATGATTGCCGATCCTTTCTAAACATCATCTTTTCACCCCAGCGTCACTCTGCCATACTATGGGTGGAGACCGTTCACCATTCTATCGTCTCTTCACCCACGAGATCACCAAAAGCTCATACGGCAGTCATACCAAGAGCAGATGCGGCTGCAGCAGCAACACCAACAACAGCAGCATCAGCAACGCCTTCAAGCCGCCCAGGCCCAAGCTCAGGCTCAGCTCCAGGCTCAGGCCCTCGTGTCGCAGGTTCAGAACGGTGCCATGCTACCGCCCCAACAACCTCACCCTTCGAACAGTGGCATGGCGGCGCCGTCTCCACAACAACAAGCGGCACAGCTCCAACAGCACGGCTCACCGATGACAAACGCCAATGGAGCCCATAACGGCCGATCACCAGCTTCTGGGCCAAACAGGGCGAATGTTACCCCAGCGATGGGCAACGTCGGTCTTCCCAACCCCGCTGCGAACGCCAACGTCAAAACCCTCATCGACAACTTCCCCAAGCTGCTGGAATTGAAACGGCACGGCCGACTCGCTCCTGACCAAGAGAGACTGGTACGTGGCTCGTGTTTGTTCGGGCCGGCGCGCTAATCCCTAGTTTGATCAGATCATGTCGTCCGAAGCGGGTCGTGCTCAGCTCTCACAAGTCCAAGCTCAGCAAGCGAGCGCGTTGATCCAAAACAACCTTTCCAACCCGATTCAATTACCCCAAATAACGCCTCAACAGCAACAGCTCCAACTCGCCGCTCACCAACAACAACTCGCCCAGCTACAACAGCAACAGCAGCAACAGCTGAACATGCAAGGATTCGTCCCTCAGCAGGGCATGATTCCCAACACTGCTCAGCAGCAGCTACAGCAGCAGCAGCAACAACAGCAACAGGGGCAGCAGCAACAACAACAACAGCAGCAGCAGCAACAACAGCTCACGCCACA
The DNA here is from genome assembly GCA_031326905.1 of Papiliotrema laurentii. Lineage (NCBI taxonomy): Eukaryota > Fungi > Basidiomycota > Tremellomycetes > Tremellales > Rhynchogastremaceae > Papiliotrema > Papiliotrema laurentii. The sequence goes on from JAODAN010000003.1 coordinate 1,653,382, forward strand.
ACAGATCCAACAGCAGATACAGTTCCGCCAACTCGCCCAACAACAACAGCAACAGAATATTCGCCCCCCGCCTAATCCCACGCAGGCTCAGCAGATCGCCAGAGCTCAGGCCGTACAGGCGCAAACCCAGCTGATGCAGGCCGCCCAGCAAATGGGCCACGCGGTGCCGCAGAACCAGCAAGGGCAAATGGGGATGATGGAAGGAGGTTCTACCCCGGGCTATGGCTCGCCTCGACCGCCATCTCAGCAGAACCAGCGGACGCAAATACCGCCGGATAAACTTGCTGTCCTCAAAGCGACGTTGACAAAGCTCGCATCGATGACTGAAGCTCAGCGGGAAAGTCATTTCCAACAGGTCTGTTCGCGTTCATCACACAAATCGTTCCAAGCTGATGTGTAGCGACCTCAAGATCGGCAATTCTGGATGCAGACGCTGGAACAGAATCGAAACAGTCTCCAGCAACAAGCTCAGCACCAGCAGATGATGCAAAATCAGGCGAGGCCTCCACCGAACGGAGCGACCAACGGCAATGGTGGAAACTTTACGGGCATGAACGCGAACGGACCGATGCCGAACTTACACATCCCTCCTAATAAGCAACGCAATCTGTCACAAGGGAACATTGGGTCTCCCTCGGCGAGCACACCGCCCATGCGACCTCCGATACCACTGCAGAATCAGGCGAATCAAGCTGCAGCGATCCAGCGTATGATCAATCAGGGTATCCCTGTCAACGTTGCGAATGTTGTGCGGCCGCCGATGAACGTGCAAGGGCAGGGACAGCTCATGCCGGGCGTGCCGGGCGGACCCGAGATCAAGCCGTACATGCTGCTGCAGCAGATGAAGGCACAGCAAGGTGCTGCTGAGCATCCCCACCCCAGCGCGGTGCGTCAAATATCCGACCAGATCATGCCTCCACTCGATCGGACCGGATCGTTACTTTCAAGAGCGACCTGGACGCCTTCCAGCGAATACGATGCGGCGTTGCGAGAGAAACTGAGCGAGTTCAAACGTCCGATCAAATCCATGGGGCGACCGACCTTGTCTCAGGGTCTGGGGGTGGTCAGAGTGCTGGGAGATGTCGTGTTGGAGCAAATGCCGGAAGGCCTCGCAGCTATCACTGAAGATGCAGAGGGTCTGGCCGGAGATAAGAAGAAGGCCGAAGAAGGGAGCGGTATGCCCGGGCAGAAGAAGAGGAAAGTGGCAGAATTGGCTGCCACAGTGGACAAGCAGTTGGAGATTGACCACAATGTCGAAACGGTATGTCCACTCCATGCCAAGATCAAATCCTTATGCTGACTACTGCAGGTCATGTTACAATTCGGAGACGAGCATGCTGAATTGATCGGCAACCTCACCTGCCTCTTGGCGAAACATCGAAAGAGCGATACCATAGACCGGAAGGATATTCAACTCGCCTACGAGATGACTGAGCCTCGGTGTATTCCTGGATTCTCGAGTGATCTGATCCGTCTGGACCAAGCTCGATCGACGAAACGGGCCGGAGCACCAGTCACGCAGAATAGGATCAACAAGCTGAAACTGGTTGCGGACGCTAGAGCATCGTTCCGTAAGAACAAGATTGCATCGAAGGAGCAGGAGAACGAGGAAAAGCAGACGGGTCAGGATGGGGAGCGTCTCGGTGTGGAAGGCAGTGGAGAGCAAGGCGGCCAAGACTCTATGGCGACAGTGGACGACGCTCGACCGATCCAACCGCCTACAACGATGAACGGACCGGTCACGATTGTCCCGCCAGCATCTGTCGGCATTATCGCATGAGCGGATCGTGTGCATGTTCGCCCCTAAGGGTATGTATCCTCTAATTCGTTGTTTTCTCGCGCGGAGCAGCTTCGAGCATCTGCCTTCTCCATCCTTGATCATCCTTAATGATGTGGATGCGGTACGTCGCCTTTGACGGACTGATGACACTCAGCCAGTCATTTTGTTGTTTGAGTCATTGTTTCTCCCCCCCCCCCCTGGCCCCTTTGTTTATTCACGTCTGTGTTTTTGCGGGTTCCTAGCGACCCTACGTTGTATGCATCTACCCTGCGCCATCTGAACTCTTGACCGATGAGCGAGCTGCGATGATTCGCTTGCGGCGATAAGACCTGCGTGCGATGCGATGCGGCAACAGCAGACTTTTGTCGGCTGGCGATGTCTTCGTCGTTCCTGAGAGTGAGAGTTTACCGACGTCATGGATGGTTTCAAAAACGGCGGGTGGCACATCGGGCGCACCACCCTTTCCCCTCACGCCCCATCACTTCTTTGCTGGAATGGGCGGGTTACGCGCGAGAGTTGCCTTGTATGCAGGGTAGCAGAGATATCTCAGGCGGGTGGGCATGGTGACCACATGCATCGAATTCTCGAGGCGTTCAAGCGAGAGTAGGGAACAGAGTGAGAGAGGTGGAGGTGGAGGTGGATGGGGGGTTTCTTGATGTCATAGTTACTAATGTCATACCATGTCCGTTTGGAGGTCTCGATCCACTGACGTCTGCTTGTTTCGGCCCTCGTGTCCGGCTGGGTATATAAGGCAGCGATAGGGCTGGAAAGTCTGGTTTGACAAAGTACCGATTTGAAGAATCCAACTAGTTTTACCAGTCTCTGCTCGCCATGTCTGCTCCTACCACTGCCAAGGGATACGGTATCTCTGGTGAGTCTGCCTTTTCTGCCTGCCCTCTGCCCTCTCTCCCCATGATCTCCTGGACGAGTGAATCGATCCACACAACTTCCAAACTCAAAAGTCACCTCGCGATCGGAGGACAACCCCCCCTCCCCCTACCCCTCCCCCCCTACTCGCATTGAGACACCACTCGCTCACACGGCAGATACCTCCAAGTACACCGACTTCTCCGTCAAAGAGTTCAAGCTCAAGACGCCCGAGGCGCACGACGTCACGCTCCACATCGAGTTCTGCGGTGTCTGCGGCTCCGACGTCCACACCATCACTGGAGGTTGGGGACCTCTCTCTGCCGACTGGGTTTGCCCCGGTCACGAGATTATCGGCAAGGTCACCCATGTCGGCGACGCTGTCACCGAGTTCAAGGTTGGACAGCGGGTCGGTGTCGGCGCCCAAGTCTACAGTTGCTTGAAGTGCGACCGATGCAAGAATGACAATGAGAACTACTGCCCCGAGCAGGTCGAGTGAGTTTGCGGGGATCCGACCAGTCTTAAGACCTAAAGTGTCTCGCTCGGTTCGGACTGACCTCGCAGCACTTACAACGCCAAGTTCCCCGATGGAGTCGAGTCGCAAGGAGGTTACTCTACTACTATCCGAACCAACGACCAGTTTGTCTTTGCCATCCCCGACGCGCTCAAGTCGGAGGACGCGGCGCCCATGCTCTGCGCCGGTCTCACCGTCTACTCGCCCATGGTCCGAAACGGCGTCACCAAGGGAAAGACGGTCGGTATCGTTGGTATTGGCGGTCTCGGACGTGAGTAGTCGTTCCATCTTTCTGCCCCCTCGCCTTCCCCCTTGCTCCCCCCTATGCGATCGGCATACTGACTCTCCCGCAGACTTCGCCATCCAATTCGCCAAAGCCCTCGGCGCTCACGTCATCGTCTTCTCGCACTCGCCCAACAAGAAGGACGACTCGCACAAGCTCGGCGCGGACGAGTTTGTCGTCACCTCCGAGGAAGGATTCGAGAAGAAGTACTTTGACAAGATCGACTACATCCTCTCCGCCGCCGACGCCGCCAAGATCCCCTTGACCGAGTTGATGTCGACGCTCAAGATCGGAGGCGTCTTGACCTCGGTCGGTCTCCCCGACGAGCCTTGGCACGAGTTTTCTCCGGGCGCCATGAACCCCAACGCCTCGCACATCAACTCGACCCACATTGGCTCGAAGAAGGAGGCGTGAGTGGGAGACGATAGTCTCGTTTGCAATATAAGGTTGATACTCGTGTTGACTTTGCAGTAACGCGATGCTCAAGCTCGCCGCTGAGAAGGGTATCAAGCCCATCATCGACCAGGTCCTCCCCATGTCCGAGGCCGGCAAGGCGATCGAGGCGGTCAAGAGCAACAAGGTTAGATACAGGTTCGTCCTCAAAAACGACCTCGATTAAAGTGGTCGGAGAGAGTGTAGAAAACTAGTACCGTCCGTGTATATAGTCAGTCAGCAGTCAGTAGCCGCAGTGTCAGTCTCGCCCATGTATCGATACTCCTTCCACTTTTCTGCAGCCACAACAAATCCGCCAAAGCCACCCGACCCTTCCCCCAGCTCGTATGACTCGGTTCCCGACTATGGTCTGAATCCAAATGCCGCTTCATGCAAGATCCCGCGATCTCGATGCTGGTCGACAACGTGTCCGCGGCAAAACGTGCGTTGCGTAAAGGCGAACTCACCATGTGGAGCTTCGTAGAGTTAGCGAGGCAGCCTTGCGTGACGGGAATAGGCATTCTCTCAGCCAGCCTCAAGGGATGGCATATTGAGTAAGAGTATCGATCCCTCGCTTTGATCACGCCCCCCTGCGGGCGAGCTTGGTGTAACAAATCTCGTTGGCTGACAGAGCAGTCAGCTGAATAGCTGTACCTCCTCCCCGTGACGCTGTGGTCCCGGGGCTAGTCGCAGTTTGTACCGCATATAACTTTTCAGATAGACGGTAATTTGCGGTCCGAGCGTGCGCGATAACGGTGCTCGTAGAGGCACCATCCAAGGGCGAGTCCAGACTTGTACCTCGTACAAGCCCTCGCTAGTGGCTACAAATCATGGCGTAAGACTCGCCCTCCCTCGGTCCCACTCCGCTCGACTTCCGGTCTCTCTCGAGGAAAAGTCCACCTGGTTCGACGGCCACTTACGTCTTGAAGCGGAATGGATCGCAGCGGAATGGATCGCAAAAGAGTCAGAGTCTCTCTCCACTCTCCACAGACACCCAGGGGTAGGCGACCCCCGCTTGCTCGGTTGAGAGTGGAGGTCGACGCATATGCAGCCATCTGTTGGTATCTGCTGGCGCAAAAACGCCTCTTCACTCCAGGAATCCTGCACCCACCCCCTCCACCTCGGTGCACTCCTGGCCGTTTACTTCCTCTCCCCGCGCCCTGATCGACACGCCATGGACGGAATTCTAAAAATCCTTGTACCCCTGAGAAGTCCTTCCGACGTATTGTCGTGGACTTGGTGACGCAGAGCTGAGGGGTCTTGAAGCCCACCCATCTCCCCCTCGGTTCTCTGTACATGAAATTGAGTTAGGGTTTGGATCTTTCGGTTGGCCACGCCCAGCGTTGGACCGCAGTGAGTAGAACGACCCCTGGAACGTAGATAGAGGTCCGCCGCTGCATGCTTCCGAGTCACCCTCCTCGAGCTCCCCATGCACTGCTAGTGCCAGCTATACCCGATCTGTTGCCCTGCGGACTTCGCGCACCCCACCGTGTGCCGCATAGAACACCAGGGACACGGGGTTGTCTCACTATAAAGGCTCTCGGCATGCTTCATTGCAGTATCCCACCCACTCCGACTCATACCTGCCTCGAACAAGCAACTTTGTTCCTAGACCCACTGACTCAATCTCGGAATCATTATCATCTCCCATCCACCCACACCCCACGCCGGTCATCTCACCGTGGTCGTCGCACTGCAAATATACCCATATAGCGTCGAGTCAATAGTCTCCCGGCCGAAGTTACGTCTCGACTTGCCCCTTGGGTCGATACGGCGCGGAAAAGCAAGAGCCAGCGGGTGGGGAACGACACTAAAAGAGGCAGGAACGCGTTTAGTCGACCCAAATTACCTGATATTGGACCCGAGCGAGGTCCCGCCGGGTCTCAAAGATACGACGCCGACGACCAGACAAACTCCATTTCCACCGAGCCATCCCACCATCGACATTGACACCTTGAGAGCAAGAGCATACATACACATCCCGCCTCGCATAGATCGGGCAGGGTATCGCATCCGGCCCTCCTCGCACAACCCGTCGACCCGAGAGCCGGGTTATCACGATGCCCACAGCGAGGTCGAGTGAGCAAACCGGTCCGTCTGAAGAAAACAAAGCCAGGTGAGTAGTCTCTTCGCCGATTCAAAGGTGTATCGACGCCTGTAGACCCATATACTCACAGAGTAGACACCCACCTCCTAGTCCTCGCCGCGAATCACCGGGCTCCTCTTCACCAAGCCGACCACAATGGACGCAGCATAATAACCCTCAAAGCCCGTCAAATCCCCCTGCGCCTTCCCGGTCATCCGGTCCGTCCCGGCATTATGCATTCCCACCACCCCCCTCTCCACCACCTTCCGGATCGTCCTTCTCTCAATCACCCACCTCGCCACGAGGCTCCGTGCAGGTCGGGTATCGGCACTCGGCGGGGACGATTCGACCCCGTCGATCCTCGCCGCTGCTGCACGAGATCCAGCCGCCCAGTCGACGCCTGAGTCCACACCAGATGTTGCTGTTGACGCCTTTCGGTAGTCAGCTCCCCGTGGGCGCGCTGGGCGTGTCTGCAGGGTCGTCGCCAGATACCCTCGGGATGAGCAGAGGGAGCTCAAGCATGGGTCGAACGCCGCCGCAAGCGAGGGGTGCGTCGATGGTCCCATCGCCCACTTCCACCGGCGCGCCCCTTGGTCACACACAGCGACACGCACCACGCACGCGACATCAATCGCTGGGACTCCCTCCCCCGCTGGCTGGACCCTCGCCCTTAGCCTCGGCGCCGATGACCACGATCCCTTCTGCATCCGAGGCTGGATCATCATCAGGCCAAGAAAGCGTAGCGTCTTCGCGCGAAGCGTCCGCACAGGGCTATGTCGGTATGGAGGAGGATCTGCCGAGTCTAGTGGGCGGAACGCCAGGGACCGTGCCAATGACACGGTCCACCTCCTTACCGGTCATGACGCTGAGAGAGTTGGAAGCGCTGCAGGAGAAGGATGAGGCGCTAGGGATTGCTCCGGGACGTGGTTGGGCATGGATGTCGAGCAAGGAGTGCGTGTGAGTCCCCCTGCTGATAGTGTGACAACCACACAGATACTGATACGCAGGATCGAAGAGACTTCCCCCGTCGCCTCGAACAACTCACTCACTCCGCCATCTGCGCAACGCTCCTTCTTCCCCTTCACAGCATTCAGCGATCCGTTCGCCCCGGGACCGACCCAGTCCTCCCCCCAAGTCCCACTCGCCCCGTCTCACTCTTCCTCCGGCATGTCAAGACACACTCCACCCATGTCCACACACCAACATCAGCCGACAGCGACGCTTGCCGGGTACCACTACTCCCCAACATTCAATGATAGTCGTAGAATGTCTGAAGCGCCGCCTGTCGATTTGGGGTCTCACCCTTCCTCGCCGGCGACGACTATCGGACGTCGTCCTTCGGCTCCCGTTTACAATGCATCGACAGCCCGCAGCTCGTTCGGCGGTTCGGAGAGGTCATCTGCTGCTCCCGGGGCTTCACTAATGGGCACGTCTCCCCGGGACGTCGGCGGCGGAGAGCTCAAGGCGGACTTCGAGCCGGTTCGCACGGGACGACCGGACAGCGAAAGACCGAAGATCATTCGGTACAAGTCTCTCCCTGGTCGACACGAAGGCCTGGGCCTGGACATTGTCGTCAGACCTCGAGGTCCTTCAGCCAGTGGGACCTCAACGTCGGACTCTTCTGGCGAATCTCACCGAGGCTCGGATACCACCGCTCCTGGTCGAAGACGCTCCACGCGGAGTCGCTTGTCGGGCACTTGGGTCGAGTTGGACGTGGTTGAGTCTCTCGCGGCGACAGATCTCGCTTCGACATCTACGTCGCCCTTGTCATCCGCCAGACACTCGATCACGTCCGTGGGCTCCCCGCCTACATTGATCAGCAGTTCGGCGACCAGTTCGATCCCGGAGAGTCTGTTCCTCGTCGAGGAGATCACTTCCCGGGCGCATTTGGCAGAGTTCGGGGCCGGAGTGGGACAGGGACAGACTGGCGGAAGTGCCATGGCGAAGAGCAAAGGACGCGTTCGACAAGAGAGCGTCGACCCGGCCGCGGCGGCTTACTTCGGGTTTGGTCCTCCCAGCGTGGGGTACGTCGCTCAGCTGGCCCAAGGCGGGTGGAACGCGACGTTTCCTCGGCGTGGTTCACTTGCCGTGTTGACTCGGACGGCGCTGGGCCCATGGGCCTCGGGAACCGATCTGGGCGGGCTGGGTGTTGGAGGGAAAGAGGCCGTCGAGGGCGGCGCGAAGCATTGGTCAGACCGACGCGGAAGCTGGGCCGAGGGTTGGAGCAAGTCGTAGGCGTGAGTCGGGTGCGGTAGATGTAAAGCGTTGGAGGATCGGGGAGGAGATCTAGTCACAAGGATCTAGTCATTAGATGATCTGGCCTCGAGAGAGGGAGAGATCTAGTCACATTTGTACCAGTGGAACATCCGCCATCATTCAAAAGCAAACAAGCAAGTCATTAACGAGTGAGAGAAAGAGAGAGAGAGAGTCAATGGGAACGAAACCGTAGAAGGCTCTTTCTATGCATCTGGGTCTTTATCACGCCCCATACCGTCTGCTCGGGTGCTCGGGTAGTCAGGTCCTCGGCAGGGTGGTCCAGGCGTCGTTCCGAGACTTTACAGTTGGGGCATATGCAGGAGCAAGGAAAGGAACGGCTGATGCCCTTGTCCTGGGCACCGAATGAGGGCCGAGAGACATACGGTACGGAATGTCTTTCGGCTTGGTTTGTCTTTGTCATGTGAGGGGTGGGAAAGCTTGCCTGGCATCGTGTCCAGTGCCGAATTGGAGTGCATGAAGGGGATGTGCCGGGGAGTTGAGGGGTGACTGACCACCCCTGGCAGCAGTGAGGTGCGCAAGGGACAAGGCCCCGAGAGAGTACGTCAGCGACGGGGTGCGCGGGAATAGAGAAAAGGTCCAGCGTTCTCGCGGCATCCGCATCATATTGGCTCTGCCGAAAGTATAGTCCGTCGGGAGCGAACAAGGAGGCCAGTGGAGCATGCATTGGTTGTATGTGCGTAGAAGTGCAAAGGGGGCGGGTGAATGACGCAGTGCACCCGGCGCCGTGTGGTACTATGGGATTTGTATGCTATTAAACTAGCTCGAGGGCGCAGAGGCAGAACCTTTGGCGAGGATCTTGGCCGATACAGAGCGGACATTCTGCGCCGCTCGCTCGATACCCCCCTGGAGCGCCTTTTCGTACAGCTTCAACGCGGGCTCGAGGTTGTCCGCTGGGAGGTTAGCGTGGCGAGGAACGAGGTGAAGGAGAGCACGACTCACTCGACTCGAGGATCGCAGCGAGGTTGAACGCGATCTGTGGATCAGCTATGCCTAGCGTCTCGCTCTGTGATCCCCGCGGTGCGGGTAATTGGCGAGTGCAACAGCACACAGAGGCTAGGACGTACCTCTGCATCCTCAGGGGCGAGCTTGAGCGCGGCGCTGGTGGTCAGCGGTCGATTCTGACAGAAGGGCGGTCACTCACGTGAGGTGTTTGATGGCGAGAGCGGGCTGAGGCGGTTTGGACATGACATAAGCAGAAGCGAGGTCTGTAGTCAGCCTCACGAGCGACTTGACCTCTGGTGGATAGAGGAGTGGGGAAGAACCGGGTCAAGCGATACGTACTGGTATAAGCATCTGCAGAGGGCTCGAGCTCGATCGACTTCTCCCAGGCCTCGATAGCAGCCGAGTGGTTGTCTGAGGTCAGTGGGGGCTATCTCTCATGGACCATGTGGCAAGTCCGGGAAACTGTATACATGTCCATCACAATCAGACATACTCAAGTGGTACTCGCAGACCTGGACGTCAGCGCTACGTCTTACTTGACATACGAGAGCGCCAGGCGAGCGCTCCCGCTCCCAACTCTAGCTTGACTCGGTTGAGGGCATGGGCGCGGGCGACGAGCTGGGACATGGCGCCATTGCTGAACCCCAAGATGGATCCGACTTACGCCCAAGTTGAAGTACCCCCCGCTGGTCGGCTTCACCTCGACGCTTTGCTTGTACAACTTTCGCGCGCCCTCGAGATCGCCTTGCTCGAGAGCGGCCGTCCCGTTCTCGAGGAGGTTGATAGATTCGGCGAGCGTTGGGTCGTGCGGTGTGGACGACTCGGAGGTGGAGCTCGCCCACCGGGGAGAGCGGTACGAGGTGGGCAGACGGGCGAGGTGTGTTGATGAGCGGATGGTAGAGTAGGTGCGGGAGGAGAGTCGAGGGGAGTGACGCGCAAGAGTGAGGAGACGGGGGAAGGAGCGTGATATCGAGGCCATGTTGGGTGCGAGTGGGACCGATCTAGTCTATGCTTGTGTATACTCGGGAAGAAAGAGGGAGAGGGACGGGTGAGATGGACAGGAAGGTTATGGACACGGCGAGGTTTCGTTGCTGGAAATCTCAACATCAAAATAGTCGAGCAATCGGGTCTCTCCGCACTCGTCCTATCGACATGTCGCATTCCGGGAACCTCTTGTACCTCACGTCGACAGACACATTCCCCTTACGCAGAAGACGCAAGCGCAACACACGGCCGTACACTCCAGTAGCAGTGCCAACAACATGCATGGAAAAGAAAACTATCCCTTGGTTCTCTCCTACACACTTTAAGCGCCTCCGGCCTTCTTCCTGCCCCCGTCAGCTCTTGCCCGCTCTCGACCGCCTCGCGCTCGGTCTTGCTCAAACTCACAAGTGGAAGTGGACGGCGTAGAAGGGGGTACCGAAGCCGAGGATACCGAAGATGGCAATCTTAGCCGCGAGCCATGGCTTGTTCTGGACAGAGGTGGGGAGGGTGCTGAATAGTGAGCGTCATTCTTGAGTGATGATATTCCGTCGTTGTCATCTCTCTTCCTCTCTCATTCATCATGCTTTGCTCCACTCTTCCCTTCCTTGCCAGGCTTCCCTCCAGACCTCCCCGCCTTCACTTCCGATCCACCAAGCATGACGACGAATATCCCCTCAGTGCCGAAGAGGACCGGCGGACCCGACTTACTGTCCGATGGTGTTGACCTCGGCGTGTCCGGAAGCGAATCGGACCTGTTGTCGACCGGCGGCCTGGGCGACTCGGAGGGTGGATCGAGCGAGGATGGACATGGTGGTGTGGTGAGTGGGAGTTGTGGGTCGTGAAGTAGTAGGGAATGCAATACGCTGCTCATCGTCCTCTCACCCACACTGGTGCTTAGCACTCGCACGCTCAGCCCAGTCGCACAGAGAGCGGTCCCTTCCGCCTTTACGGCGAATTCTACCGGGATTACCCAATGTGGCACTTTTTCGCCACCCAACCGACCTGCGCGTACAGTACTAGTATGACACCTCTCTGCCGCAACAACAACCGCTACCACCAACAAAACCCCGATGACACTCAAGAGTGATCAGGACCATGCACCATGACCTCCTCGTGGGAAGGAGATACCTCCATGGAAAGACCGACCGGCCCGTGACCTTGCGGTATATCGGCACGCTGCCACCGGGTTCAAGCTCGGGTCAAGAGTGGCTCGGTATCGAATACGACGAGCCTGAGCGCGGCAGACATTCCGGGACATACCAAGATGTTCAGGTGTTCAAGACCACCGTGGAAGGATCAGCCGCGTTTGTCAAGTCCCAGCCGCACGCTTTGAAGCCCGGACCGACGTTTATCGCATCGATCGAAGAGCGATATGGCTCGATCTGTCCTCCCAACGACGAAGGGCCCGTCGCCGTCCCCGAAGCCCAGAGCAGAGTCGACGAATCGGTCGTGCTGGGCAGCTCGGGGATCATCGTCGAAGCACCCGGTATGGCGGATGTGCGTCACAGGATTGGCCGACTAGAGCGTCTCAGAGAGATTGGCATGGAAAACCGATGGGTGTCAGCCCTTGGAGGCGACGCACCCACGCGCGAGGTCCTCAAGGCCCGTCTGAAAGGTTAGTGGGCGGTCCGATGTGCGGTGCCAAAACCGGACGATAACCCCCAGGCGTGCATACGCTCAACTTGTCCGGCAATCTGTTGAGCGATTGGGCAGACGTTGCGGAGGTCGTCGACCACCTCCAGAGCCTCCGCACACTCATCTTGAAGTATGATCTCCGGTCCGATTGCTCATAGGACATACTGCTGACGCGAAGCAACTCCCGCATCGCTATGCTTCCCCCGCCGGTCCAAGAATCAATTCTACAAGAGCTTTCCGAGAGCTTCGCTGGGATTCATGAGTTGCATCTAGGCAATGCGGGACTGGAGACAGCAGATGTACGTCGCATTTGCATAAATGTCATGGCTGAGGGTCATGGCTGAGGGTCATGGCTGACCGGCAGCTCATCACGCTTTCCACATTATTCCGCAATGTCCAGTCGCTACATCTGAACGATAATCCGAGACTCTCTCTTCGTTTCCCGGAGAAAAAGTCGTTCACCGGATGGCCTAGCGTCTCGCATCTCAGCCTGAGCGGGTGTCCCTTGGCTTCCTGGAGTGACGTTGTCGCTTTCACAAGCCAGCTTCCAAGGTGAGCTCAGAGACTGTGGTGTGTCTAACGACAGGATGTCCAGCCTGGACTTATCACAACTATCGTTGACGAGTATCCCGAAACCGACCGGCACCTCTCTACGCCTATTCACGGTAACTCATCTGGTGCTGCTGTCTTGCCACATCTCCCAGTGGTCTGATATCGACGCGCTGGAACAGTGGACAGAAGGCCGTTTGGAGTCGCTACGGTTCACCTTGGCGTCTTCGGACTCCGCGGCACTGGGCGATGAAGAGGGTGATATACCTCGAGCGAAAAACCATGACCCTCCCGATCCGACTCGGATCACCGGACACGCCGAGACGGACAGACCGTTCTTTATTGCCAAGCTTTCCGGACTTGTCTCGCTAAACTCGTCGCCGGTGTCTGCCTCTGAGAGACGGGACGCAGAGCGGTGGTATGTGACCAGTATTGCGAAGTTGGGACGGGACGGTGATCTGTGGGGGCGATACGGAGAGTTGAAGGGCAAGTATGAGGATCACGCGTTGGTGCCGGTGGAGGCCCCGCGATCCGCAGCTCTGCGGTCGAAGATGATCAGTGGGTGGTTTGGAGTCTCATCAGCCATCCATAGCTAACGGTCAGATCTGAAGGTGCACGTCTCGAAAGACGATGGCCGGGAAGAGGTACTCGACATGGCGATCCTCCCTTCCGCGCCAATCTCGCTGTTACGGAAGAAGATTGCGCGCAAGGCGGGTGTCGGAGGTGCGAGTGGGTCATTGGTCAGATTGTGGACTGCGAGACAGTTGGGTGAGAGCGAGAATGGACGATGGGATCGAGTGGCCGAGGTGGATGATGGGCAGGCCGTCGGGTGGTGGTTGGTCGATGGGGATGTAGTGATCGCCGGGGGACAGGTGAGAGAGGGGAGTTAGTACCCCTAGCCGTTGGTCGCGGATGTCTCAGATCTTATTCCCTTTGGGTTATTACGTATTGGATCAAATTACCCAAAGTGGCAATTCTACCCGTTATACCCGTGTCCCAAAGGCCATGTCCCCCTCTAGCCCTACACACGGACGCGACTCTTTGTTGTTTTCACCCCCCCCCCCCCCCCGCCTTCCCCCGTTCGCGCCGAAGCGCGGTGCGTGCTCACTCTGTTCGGGACCCGTCCCTCGTCTCAATCCCCCACACTTCACCTCGTCCTCACTGATCCTCTTCTCCTCACTCCCCCCCTCCTCCCCGCCTTCCACAGCCTCATTGGCATTATCACCCTTCCCACGTTCATCCCATTGTCTTTCTTTTTTGGATCATCCATCACTCTCTTTACCAACCAACCACCACGACAGACAAACCCATCTCCCCTTCAACAACTACTCGCATCGCAGAAAAAAGCGTCGCGATCGTATAATCGAACCAACCACTCAAACCTCTCTCTACCCCACCCCTCACATCCACCTTCCGACACCATGAGAGGCGAACATTGCGTGGCAGGCGCGTCCATCCTCAGCGCCATCGCCCTTATCCTCCTGGTCTTTGCGCACATCGGACAAATCTCATCGGGCACATTGACAAACTCGATCTACATGGCAGAGGTCAATGTCGAGGCGTGAGTTTGCCAATTGTTTCAACACCTCGTGAGGGGACAATCAACTGACACGGATCTTTTTCCCTCCTTGCTCCCGATACGCAACACCGTTCATCCCGCCTCCCTCCGCCTCGTCCTTTTGCCATTGTCGACACCTCGCCACTGCAGGTACGGAAACGCCGTCTCCAACATCGCAAACGTGACCAAGATCACCTCCGGGGGATTGTATGACACCTCTGCGACCGACAAGCTCGGTACCGGTAAAGGTCTGAGACAATACTACCGATGGGGTCTTTACAGTACGTCTCGCTACCACCCTATACCCGCATCGCAGGGCTGACTCGCCAGACGCGTGTGGGTACCAGAAGAACGGCAAGGGAGTCTGCAACTCGACCATCTTTGGATACCCGATGGAACCGTTGTCACAAATCGGCGCAGACGCTCCGGACAAGTTTGCACAGCAATGGGTCGATATCATCCCTGCCTCGGGATTCAAGGACAACGGGATGAACCATGGTCTTTCGAGAGCCGGCAGCTTGATGATTTTTGTGAGTGCATGCGCCTTGCCCATGTCCTATCGTTGCCACACCATGGTACTGGCAACGACGCTCGCAATGACATCTCCTTGTCGTACAACGCTAACTTTCAAGGTCGGCTCGTGCCTCGTGGCCGTCGCGTTCATCTTTGGATTCATCAAGGCCCGAATCTTCTTCCTGATCGCCGCCTCTTGCTCTGGTCTCGGCGCATTGCTTCTTTTGACGTACGTCGTCTCGATCTCTATGTACCGTGGCAAGGCTGACCCTGTAGCGGAGCGGCAATGTGGACCTCGTTGATCGCTAAAGACGCTTGGATCAAAGCCACCGTTGTGCAGTTCGGAGCCAAGCTCGGGATTTACACCACGGCGGGTGCCTCGCTGTGTGAGTGGGAGTGGAGGTCTAGATCATCTTGCCTTGTTATCCAACAACGTTCCTCGTCGATTATTGGCAAGACTTGCCGCGCAGTCGCTGACCATCAGACCTCGTGTGGGTTGCTTTCGCCCTCGTCGCGTTGTCCGTGCTGCCATACGTCGTGGCGTGCTGCACGTTCCGCCGCAACTAAGCGCGTACGAGCTATTCCTCTCCCACACCCTTTCACCTTACACTCTCCGGGTCTCTACTGTAGTTCTCATGGAAGTTATACGGTCCTCAATCAGTCCTGGCGTCTTGCGGTCTTTGCTTATAACTCCCTTTTTCTCTTGACTGGCATCGTTCTTTCCCTCTCCATTCCCTCAGGTAGACCATCTGTTAGCGCGTGCACAAGCGATAGATCTGACCAGAATGGACTTTGTACCGGGCTCATCACGCGGTCGCAGGTGTGATTGTTTGGGTCGCTCTGACCGCTACAGGTGGTTTCGCGTGTCGCGCCCTGGTAGGCGATGAAGCTTCGCTGCACTGCGTGACGGGTGGTGAGCGAGGACAGGCATGGAATGTCACCTGGGTGAGGTGGATCAGCGGCGCTGCATGGAAGTGTAATGCAATGCAATTGAGATTCATTACAACTGGTATTTGTAATTATCGACTAATGAGCCGCCGACGGATTAGAAGATCACCCGCGCGATGTCTGACGCGATACCAAGCCAGCCCGCAACGGACGGGGGACCACCACCATCTTGCGACGCTTCTCTCGCCGTGTTTGAACCACTCTTGCGATCTCCATCTCTCCCTCACTCGCGTCTAGTGAGCGTACCGCGACCACCTGCCTCATAACTTGCCTAAAGGTCCAGCAGGTAACACAAAGGTACCAAACGCAAAGGGACCCGCTCTGGAACCCTCGCGTTCGTCTCGCAATTCAACACTTGTGATTAATCATTCACATTTGGGGTCCAGCAACGCCCCCACACCCCTCGCGCGACACACGACGACGTGACCTTGGCGGAACTTAGCACCGTCCTCGAATTTCATCTGGACACCAAAGCGACGAGTGAGACGTAACGATGGGCTTGTCATTATCGCGGTTCTACAACTCGTTGGCGAGTCTGTCCATCTGGGGCAAGGACAAGGAAGTGAGGATTCTGATGGTCGGTCTGGACTCTGCGGGCAAGACGACGATTCTGTACAGATTACAAGTGAGTCTTGGGGTCATGCGTCTTGATCAGCAACGATGCCTGGACCGGGCGTTGCGTCTGGGTCGGCCTTGCTCATTTGGATATTGGGCTGATGGTAGATTGGCGAGGTCGTTTCGACTATACCGAGTATGCTGATCGGGAACGTATACGAGGGATGTGCTGATCCGTAGCGATCGGGTTCAACGTCGAGACGGTGTCGTATAAGAATATCAACTTTCAAGTGTGGGATCTCGGAGGCCAATCTTCGATAAGACCCTACTGGCGATGCTACTACGCCAACACCCAGGTGAGTAGACCTCTACCCTTCATGTCATCTCCATTGCTCTCTGGCACAAGGCAGAAGCGATCTAAACTCTCCAGGCAATCATCTACGTGATCGACTCGTCAGACGTCTCGCGGCTCGCCACGTCCCGTTCGGAGCTGTTGACCATGTTGGCAGAGGACGAGCTCAAGTCGGTGCCGGTGCTGGTGTTTGCGAACAAGCAGGACGTCGAGGGCGCGTTGTCCCCCGCGGAGATCAGCGACAAACTCGGGTTGGCCGGCGGCGAAAAGGGTCGGGAATGGAGTGTGAGGGGTAGTTGCGCGACCAAGGGGGAAGGGCTGGAAGAGGGTTTGGATTGGTGCGTTTTTTCTTTTCTTTTCGTCTTGATCCCCTGTGTGGTGGTCACCTGCCCATGGTGCCGTGTCCCCTCGCGTTTCTCACTGCGCGCCGCCGTGCCAGTGGTGATGCGTAGCTTTTGGCGCCTGGAACACCCCGTAGACTCTCCCGCTGACGCGACAGGCTGGTCAATACAATACAAAAATAGGTCCATCGCATCATGTATCATCTGCAGGAGTGGTTTGCAAGTATCTGCAGGAGTGGTCTGCGAGTTCCCGCTCTTTGGCTTTGACTCTCAAGATTCAACGTCCTTGCTCGCGATGATGGTTCGCAAGTCGCACGCGAAGCTCCTGCGCTCACTAGGCCTGACCCATCTGGGCGTGGAGTATCGTCATGTGTCATATGTGCTAATATATTTGGCGTAAGGAAATGTCTCAGAACCCTCGGTGACCCCCTCCGTTCCCCATCCCCATCCCCATACCGCCCATTCCCCTTCCCAAGCCTCCTGTGCCACCCATGCCTCCCATACCGGCCCCTCCCATACCTCCCCCTCCCATGCCGTTCATGCCCACGCCCATACCCATGCCCATGCCCATACCCATACCCGCACCCCCCGGCCCGTCGTTTGCCCCCATGCCTTCCGCATTTCCCGTTGCCAGGAACTGCATCAGCTCAAATTGATTCGGCGGTCGACCCATGCTCCCCTCCCATGCCGCGGCGAGCGCAGACCAAGAGGCCGGGTCGGCCGGGTTAAAGGTGTTTCGGTCGAACGTCTGCAACGTTGTTTTGGTTTGGGCGGTCGGAGCCGCTGCACGCGCAGCAGGGGCGAATGGCTGAGAATGCGATGTTCGGGGTGGTTGCGTTTGCAAGGTTGGCGGGTTGGCCGGGTGAGATGTTGATGGTTGAGTGGGCATAGGCTGATTGCTTTGAGGGGGAGGTTGTGTGGGCTGGGTCGATGGGTTACCCTTGCTAGAAGAAGGTTGAGCCGACTCGTCGTCCGAGTCATCCAGCGCCATGTCTTCTTCGCCTTCTTCGAGGTCGGGGCGGGTGCCGGTAGAAGAAGGGGGCAGGTCCCGCCCAAACTCGTCTTTACCGGGCTGAAGGGGCAATGCGACTCGCCCGCTCGAGGCGGATGGGGGAGCGCGCGCAGCAGACGGCGGGATGGGAGGGAGAGGATGGGTGATATTTTGTGGTGAGACGATGGGTCGATTCGGTCCGTCCGCCCTGCTCCCATGACCATCCCATCCACCACTGGATCTATCGCCTCCATGTCCCTCCCACCCTCCTCTGCCTCTCCCCCTTCCTCTCCCCCTACCGCCTCTGTCGCCGCGCTCGTGCCAGTCGCCTCGAGCACCTCTCTCGCCTCGCTCTCTATCGTTCCAATCGTTCGCGCCGGCCTCGCGGCGCATGCCCATGGGCTCAGCTCGATCTACCATCTCGTCCCGCCTCATCCGGCTTGGCGACCTCGATCGAGGCCTGACTCCTCCAGCACTGAACCCCCCTCCGCCTCTCTTATCCTCAGAGTATCGTCTATCGTGGTTCGCAAACCCTCCTCCTTCCCTGCTATCCCTCCTAGCTCCGTACCCCTGTCCCGCGGGCGTTTGGCCCAGTGGACCGGACGGTCCTGCGTAGCTCCCCTGCCCAGTGGGCGGGGGCGCGTACCCCGCTCGAACGCCTGGAGGTCCTGCAACGCCCGGACCGGCCGGTGGTGGGAATGGCGGACCAGAAGGCGGTGGGGGCCGATACGCCGCGTTTGGCTGATTTGGCAGAAGTGGTTGAGCCGCACCCAGTCCCGGAAGCGTCGGTTGGACCTTGGCGAGATTCGCCAGAGCGGCCAGTTGAGCCGGGTCGAAATTCAGCGAAGGCGCAGATAAAGCAGCCAGGGGGGGCTGCGAAGGTGTGGGGATCGTAGATGGCGTAGGGGTCGAGATCGAGGTGCTTGGTGAGCCGGAGGGTTTGCTGATCCCTGCCAGAATCGCCGCGAGGTCCATCCCCCCGCTGGGGCCTGTGGCAGGAGCGCTAAGCGTCAGTGTGGCCACAAGGCGTCAGTGTACAAAAGCCAAGACGTACCCGTTCGCGCTGGGATTCGCCGCTGCAGCTTGGATCCCTAGCAGTTTCTGGATCTCGGGGGGTAATGATCCGGGCGCGACGGGAGGCGAAGTCGGACCTGTCGTTGTGTACGCCAAGAGTGAGTGCGTGAGGAAAGTGTCGAAGAATGGCCGGACGACGAGGTGTGTTGCGGTGGTCGGTTGGGATATGTGTGAGGATGATGGGTTTGCGATAGCATCGACGAAGGAAAAGCATGGTCTCAGTTGCGTTCACTTATAGGCTTGTCACACGGGCAAAAGAAAGAAGAGAAGAGAAGAGATGGGAAACGACGTATCGACTCTCACGCGAACGCTCCTTTCCGGCCCACACCTCGTCCGTTCACCACCACGACTCGGATGGGAACTCTGCGGATAGCAGATTAACGCCGCTCTCTGACCAGGTGACCAGGGGTCACAAGGGAACGAGTGGGTCCATCGCCATTGCAGATATTCTCCGCCGAGAAATAGTGCTTCTTGAACGTGCAGCGACTCCGGAAAAGATACGTTCGCGCCAGGTGCGATGTACGCTGGGAGGAAGGGGGAGGAGGGCGAAGCCTTGTCCTGGCTCGATCGGGGGAGACAATGGGCGAACCCGGACATCCAAGGTCCCCAGAGTAGAGCAGGAACGTCTATGACGGAGAGACGGGTCGGACGACAAGGGATGCATGCCAGTGGTCGGGGGAGTGCAGTCCCGGCAGGGCAATAAACAGTATACAAGATATTTGGGTCCTATGTCGAAAACGACGGGGATCAGTAGCGGGGTGAGTCGAGTGTCGGTCAACGTGGGTGGGTTCTTGAGGTTGCTTCATAGGCGATCTTGGATGTTTGCCGCGATTGCCAGACGCTTGTTCTTCCGTCACGGGTCTTTGGCAAAGCAGGCGATGGCCCGGCATCAAACGAGAAGGAGACAAACCAGAAACGTAAGAGAGAAAGAGATATTTACCTGGACCTGATGAACCACCCGAGTTCGTGTTCTGCGCAGGACCCAAAGGAGACATGGGCGGGTATGTCGGGGTTGTACTTGCGCTTGGTGCTGCCAACTTGATGCGTTGATCCAGTCGTTCCAGACAGGCTGGAGGGAAAGTCGAGTTTTTCCTCCAAATGTCAATCATCTTGCGTGCTTTTTCCTGATTGTCAGTGAACGCTCACAGTACGCTCCCCGAAATTCCGGTCCGACGACAGACGGTAGGACCGGGGCGACAAACGGGTGTTGAAGGATAGTGAAGCAACCCCTCGACGTACCTTGCCTTCTGCCCACACGCCTCCCCTGCCATCTTCGACGAGCCCTCCCACAAAGCTCTCCACCACTCCCTCCATCATCCCCAGGAATGCCTCCTTCCCCTTGACCCCTTTGTTCGCCCTGGCGACTGCGTCAAAGACATAGATAGAGTTGATGCGCGTCTTGTCCATCTGCCCCAGCGAGTTGTTGAGCCGGAGGAACGAGGTGACCGCTGTGGACTCGGAGGGTGCGGGGAGGGATTTGGAATCTTCAGCGAGCTTCTGGGTTTTCGAGCCAGAGAGGCGAGATGACTTGATAGTGGCCGAGAGGAGGTCGGCCCATGACTGGAGGTCAGCTCGGGGGCACGGGGAGAAAGGATGGGTTGGGTCTGAGGGCGAACGAACCTTGACGTCGGTCGACATGATACCGGTGTTGGGCTAGCAGCTCGCTCGCTTCGGTGCTTCCTGCGAGGTGCTGCCTGTTGCTGGCGAGGTGTGATAGTGTGATAGCGAGCAATGTTTACATATCGGACAGGAAAATACGCTGGGTCGTGAGTGAGAGGGAGGGATGATCGGCATTATCTTCGGCGATATAACCCTGTAGTATATGTGGCATTTCAGACTATGACGTCGATCCAAGTCATCCCATCCCATCCCATCCAATACTCCCCGTCCGCTGTGCAAGAAGAATCAAACAGCTACAGATTCATTCACTGTCCAACGACACCAGACGTAGTTTAGTATCCAGCGCTCAACAACGACAAGAAGAATCCCTGCCGAAAGCAACTAGTCGATCCCTTCATCATGACTGTGAGTAATGTCGTACCGAACCGCCCTTCATCTTCCCCTCCCTTGGCTCGACTCACACGACGTCACTCGGCACCTGTTAGCCTGACCTCAACAAAAGACCACAGCTAACGTAGCAGCTTTACTACACCTGTACGCGTCTGATCCTCGCTCATCTGCCTATATACCACGTCGTGACGCTCTCCAAACGCATCCACTGACATGTTTTTCCCTGTTGCAGTGTGCTTCGGACTCCTCATGTCTGAGCTCGCCCTCTTCTCGACAATCGTCTGCCCCATGCCATTTTCCTTGCGAAAGAAGTGAGCCCTGGTTGTGGGAAGCCACAAATTGGTTCGGGCTGACGCGTAGGCTCTTCCATTTCTTGAGCGAGAACCCTGTGGTACGTGGCAAAGTCGTGATGTAGACGTGGACGTCCCGCTGACTTGCTAGATTGCCAAGCTCCAATACGGGGTGAGTGACTGCTCAACAGGAGCCATGCGGGTGGTATACTGACATCTCGTAGCTGAAGATTACGTTCATGTGAGTTGAGCAGGTTCCTTGAGAAGCACACGGACTTACAACAGCTTCGTCGCTGTCCTCTTTGTGGATGCTTTACAACGCATGGTCCGAATCGCCCAAGAGGGTATGTCTCGAAGCCACCAATACGAAGCCGATCTGACCATCAGGTGCGGCTGCGAAATCGAAGCAAGAGATGGCCGACGTCCGAACAGAGACTAACTAGTGAGTCTAGTCTGTCCTCGCTCTTGGTCGTGTACCTGGCTAACCTGACAGCGCCGCTCGACGATTCTACGCCCAGCGAAACCGTCAGCCAACCGCCCAACAGACCTCTGCCCTGATGGAGCTGATGAAACAGTGTACCTCACCGGGGCCACCTTGTTCCTCTCGCTCATCCTCTCGCGAGTCTTCTACATCATCCTCGACTTTATCCACGTCCAGGAGAACTACACCACCCTTCAAGCCAAGGTTGCCAAGCAGAGCGGCGCTTCGGGCGAGAGCGAGGAGCTGAGGAAGAGAATCAAGGAGCTCGAGGTCCAGTTGGAGAGCAACAATGCTCAGCAACGTGACTTTGGTAGGTGTTTTAGATCAGCCATGGCCTCGGCGATACTGCCTAGAGTGGGATAGACTTAACCCTCAGACACCCTCAAGAAGCAAGCTTCTCAGCAAAACGCCGAGTACAACCGACTCGCCGATGAGCACAACAAGACGGTGAGTGAAGGGCTTGTGCTGCGGCCAGCACAGAATCAGAATACTGACTTTGCGCAGACCGGCGCCGTTTCGGACAAGAAGGCCGATTAGATGTTGACCGACGGAATGCGCCATGGTCGCTGATCATTGGCGCTCCCTGCGTCACCTCCCGGTTTGATATACTCATCGATGGATTGGTGTATCAAATCGAAATGAAGATGCAGAATGTAGAGAAAGTTCCGCATTTGACCACGCGTGGACCTCTAGGGTACATGATGGACGTAGCGCACAAGACTCTTCGCATTGGCCACAGATCTGAGTGTATGGCTTTGACCCTGGCTGGCCGTCTGCTGGCAACAGATGCTGTTACCCGGCTTCGCGGAGCCGGCGATGCTCAGGTCATCAGGTCGAGCGTCTCCTTGCGCATCACTGTTCGCTCGACTTCACTGTGGACGATTCCCTTCCTTCTCCTCATGCGAGCAGGAACAGTTATGCGAAGATGTCTAGTGGTCATCCCGTTTCGGCTCATCTCGGCTCGTCCCACTCGGCACCACTTTCACTGGTGCTCCTCTTGCCCACCCTATTCACAGCATTTCGCCCATGTCCGGCCCTCTGCCTATGCGGGGGAGCACATGCGTCATTCGAAATGATGCATCTGTGTTGGGCACGTGAAGATGAATCAGGGATGGTGAATCACAAGGACGCTATCCCGACTGCCAACATAATCATGCCACGGGGCGAGGGGGGAACGAGTGGTATGAGGGGAAAACTCGGAACCACCCCATGCACACCGAGCTAATCACAGCAGCATGAGGACGCGGCGAATGCATCGGCATGCACCCACGCCTTCCGAGACCAGGCCTTGAATGATGGACGCGTGGCAAGGCGGTATAGGAGATTTGGAGAATCTCATGAGTGATCGCCTGGTGAATATCTCGGTGGTGAAACGATCGACGTGTGATTTGCAGCCGCCCTGTTGTGTCTGCGAGATGTACGTGATGGTCCAGGGCTGTCTTTGAGATGATAACAGGGCATCTGTACCCTGGGCTCAGCCGTCTAGGCCCTAGACTGATAGCCTGTACTGATATGAGACTGATTGATTCAGATGTGTCACGAGCGTAACGGATCGGGCAGAATTCCCCTTCTTAGGCGATAGAACATGTCGCATCGGTTCGTCGTAACCATAAACCTCTTTTTCTTTCCCTACAACCGGTCTCACATTGAACCCCTCGGTTGGCCCCCTCTCATCACAGACTAACGCTGCTTACTGCCCTTTGCCCCCGTGGCGCACTCGAGACATGGCACTGGTCGCCGCGGATACTGCAAGCAGGGTCTATGCCAACTCTGCTCTATAGGGCAGGAGCAGTAGTTAGCTTGGTTGCGTGGACCACTTCCAGCCGCCCGAACCTCTCGTCTCTTGGGTGTTGGCCCGACCCGCCCATACGCCGGAGGGTACCTGACCCCGGCACCCCTTTACCCCAGGTAGCACATGCGAGAATGGATTGACATGCTCGTCCATCCGGCACGGCTAGGACGGTGTTCTTTTACCCTGCATTAACAGGAACGCACGGCTGAACGCCACCCCTGAAAAGAGGCGATCCCCCTTCGGGCGGACAACCTGGGCAACGGCTCGAAGCTGCGTCAGGCTAGCAACATCATCGGTGAATCAAAAGTCAACCTGTGGAACGCCAACAAATCGAGCGTCGATCTCTCTCACCTATTCTGGCTGAACGGGCTTGGACAGGATCGACCGTATTTGACCTCGACGACTGCTCGCTTTGTCTTTTGACATTGTTGACTTTTTCGGGAACCACTTTCTCCCCGTTCTCTCTGGTGTGTGCCTTGCTGTCGCTGCAAGGTGCTTCGGATTGATACCCCAAACGCGCTCGCCTGCTTGCCGAGAGAAACTCTCCGACAAGACTGTTTAGGTCAGATCGCTCGGACAGTGACGACGATCGGTGCGTTTCTCCCTTCCCCCACCCATTCAACCAAACGAGTGGACGTTGACAAAAGTTTAGAAAGATTCAGCACCACTCACAACCAACCAGCGCCCACTACAATCCGCATCGCACATACCCCTCCAAACCCATCACAGCCTCCTCACGATCGCAGCCATGGCCCCCGAATCGCCGCGGGGACCTCGTCGCCCGTCGGAGATCCCCCCCGACCACCGCCCTATCTCTGCCGACTACTCCATTTCTGCGGAATCCTCCCAGTCCACCACCCCGCACTCGACAGACGCACCGGGCTCCCCGACCTCTCCCCCGGCTGCGCTGTTAGCGAGTCCGACCAATCTCGAGGTGCCCGTCTCGGGGCGGCCGCGACCAGTCACCGTCCACTCGGCAAACTCCACCACCGCATTGTTAGGCGAAGGAGCCATCTCTCCGGGCGCGACGAGCGAGGTCGAAGACCCATTCGACCGCGAGGGCGTCACGCCTGACCCCGTCTCGCCCGTCGAACCAGTCCTCCAACCTATCGATGGACTGAAAGGAGAAGCTCTACCTCCCGCTACCGCCGGGGCAGCCTCTTTCGCCGCTGGCGCCAATGCCCCGCAGATCAAAATCAACTCAATCCCTACCACCCCTGCTTCCGAGGGAGCTGAAGGGAACGCCTTCCAACCTCGCCCGTCGTTCTCCGCCCCTTTTGCGTCGTCGCACAATGCCAGCCCCAGTACCATTCTGAAGCACCGTCGAACCTCTGCTACCCCTTCAAACCTTTCTGGGCAAAACTACGGGTCGACAAGCTACGCCGACGGCGCGGATGGCTTTGACCATGACTCCAAGCGCTTTTCCGCGCAGAGCAACGGGAAGAAGGACTTTGCACAAAGACGGTCGATGAGGGCCAAGGCGGGCAAGAACGGGAAGAAGGAGAGGGAGAGTAGGGACTTCAAGGGGACCGGCGGTGTCAAGCGAAAGCCGTTTGAGAGTACAAGGCTCAAAGGGGAGATCTACAAGCCTTGGTTGGAGAAGAAGGATCCAGCGCAACGATGGGCGAGGTGGATCACCATTGCCAGTATCCTCATCGGTATCGGTCTCGCTGGGTTCCGTAAGTCGTGCTTGTTTCGTGTACCGAGTCTGTTCAGGGCAGAGCTCACGCATTAGTGTGTTACAACGGTTACGCCTCAGTCCCTAATCTCGGCAAGACGTGTCTCGAGCTCGATGACAACTTCAACACCCTCGATACCAACACGTGGACCCGCGAAGTCAGGCTGGACGGCTACGGGACAGGCAGCTTCCAATGGACGACGGCGTCTGACAACAACTCGTTTGTTGACAATGGAATCTTGTACATTGTCCCCACGCTCTCGTCGGACCATCTCGGCGTCGACGCAATCTCCAACGGATACACTTTGAACTTGACGGCCGATGGGTCTTGCACCTCGAACAACGTCTCGCAATGCGTCGCAGTGTCCAACTCGTCCCGGTTGACCGTGATCAACCCGGTCCAGAGCGCCCGGCTGATCACCAAGAACAGCGTGAATATCAAATACGGCAAGGTCGAAGTCGTGGCAAAGTTCCCCACGGGCGACTGGCTCTGGCCGAGGATCTCCATGTTGTCGAGCGAGGAGAAATACGGGGCGTGGCCCCGAAACGGGCAGATTGATATCTTGTCGGGGAGAGGCAACAATGCCTCGTATCCCAGTCGAGGTATTGATTACGCTCAGTCTGACCTGCATTGGGGTGAGTTCTCGAGGCCTCACGAAACGAGACGAGAAGGCTAACGGTTAGGCCCGACGGTAGACCTCGATAGGTTGTACTTGACCTGGGGTTATAGAGAGCAGCGACGGACGTACTATAACCAGAAATGGCACACGTACGGTCTCGAATGGAACGAGGATTACATGTGGACTTGTGAGTGGTTGATACAGGGACACGAGCCGGTGGGACTTTGCTGATCCCGTAGACATCGACTCCAAGGTCTCCCAGGTCATCTCGTTGCGGTTCGGAAAGGAATCTTTCTGGCAACGGGGCAAGTTCCCCTCGACCATCACCAACACGACTACCGGCGACGTCATCAAACTACTCAATCCATGGGTCAACTCTCCCAACGTCGCGCCCTTTGACCAATGTACGTGAAACCACCACCTCGCGCAGCAGCGAAAACTGACAGCGTAGCGTACTACCTCGCCCTGGACCTTGCGGTCGGATCGACCGACGGTTGGTTCCCCGATGGACAAGGGGGCAAACCGTGGATTGATAATTCCGGGACTTCCATGTCGGACTTTTGGAACGCCAAAGAACGGTGGTGGAACCAATGGCCCTCGGACCCGAAGAAACGAGCCTTTGCTATTGACAGCGTCAAGATTTGGAAGACCTGTTAAAAGCTACTCTTAGCGCGCCGTCATGACTGGTCGCTGCTTGGGGCAAAGCAGAGCAAACACGATCAACCATGCAAGTCGAGGGGGAACGAGAGCCCAGGCGCGTGGTATGTGAAGAAGGGGCAGGAGCGTGGATATGATGGGAGGGAGTCTCGAGGTCGTCGACAGGTCTGTGCCCGTACTTCCTCCTTATCTACTTAGAGACTCAAGGCTTACCCCGAGAAGGGGCGGCTGTTGGGATGTATAATCATCGTTTATCAATATAGTATGCAGAGTACATTGGATTCACGTGCTGAATGCGTTTACATCGGAGGGAATCTGAGAAACCGGTGCCCTCGTGCAGCCTTGATCCTCTCCCGCCATGCACTTCGTTACAACATGCGCACACTGCCCCGCTCGCCAATCATTTCTCGAATCGCAGATCGGCCATGCCGTTGTCCACCTCCCATTGCCTTAACTACTGACCTCATGGTTGCCAGGCGATCTTTGCGTACTCCCCCCATACCCTGTTCAAAGCTGTCCCAGGCGCGTACACTGCCATATCGCCCGCCGTCAATTTCCGCAACGGATCCAGGAAATTTACAGCCGCCACTGCATGTCAACCCCTGCTGACACGCCTTTGACTCACCAAAATCGTCGAGCGCGAAATCCATCACGATCACATCGAGCAGCTCGTCATCGGCTATACCTTCGGGATAAGGCGTGCTTATGAAATCGCTGAAGGTCAGCGGACACAGCCACGAAAGCTCCGAATCACATACGGCTGCTGTCGCGACCGGGGGACTGGCCGTAAGTATGAGTCAACAAGGACGAGGTCAATCCGCTTACGAGGTGTATGCTCGATATCGTCCCCCTTTCCGGGACACGCGTCCCGCGTCACATACCCCATGGTCAGGAGCCCCCCTTCGCTCTTACCGCCCATGACGACCTGTTCACCGCCAGAAAGACTCATCTCACGCTCGTATTCTGCGGCTTGCGTATCGAGCCAATCCTGGTAGATACGCTCGACCCTGGCGTCTTCCTCTTGTATCGTCCTCGGTGTGTCCGGGATGAGCTTGGAAGCACCCGCTCTGTTCAGTTGGTCCAATACCTTTCGCGCGATCTTTCCCGGCAATGTGATGTACATGAAGGCATTCGCACTGCAGAAATGTCAGGGAATACATCCTCTCACAAGGACGATTGGGCTTACAAAGGCGACAGAGTGAGCTCGTCATTGCGGTTGAACGTCCCCTGGAACTGGTCATGAGCGACTGAAGAGGGCTCACGCGTCACAGCTCACCAGATCGAAGCGGATAGAGCCAGTCTGAGTGATGATGAGCCGTTTCTCAGACCTGCCCTTCTCCTGTACCGTGGCTGGAAGAACCTTGTTCCCCCATTCCGTGAGGATGGAATGGGGGTGTCCGTAGGGATACCGAGCGAGAAACAGATCCTTCGGAGCGATGCCGAGGGGCCTCGAGATGTCAAGTTCGGAAGCCAGCTGCAGCAACTGGAAGGTGATGTTGCGTCCGATAGGCTAGAATTATCAGCGATCCATGGCCATGGCCAAAGGTTGTTCTACGTACAAGATCAAAGTCATCCTCAGTAGTGTTAGTGTGCCATCGGTAGGTGTATGGGTTGGCATCAAGGTACCGTCGGGTCATGTCCAGAGGCTTCTCCGGGTGTTTGAGATCGGGCATGGACGAGCTATCGTCAGCTCACCTAGACCTCTGGGAAAGACAAGACACAAACGAGGTGAAGGCGACCGTCTCGAGATATCTGCCTGGTACCACACTATACATCAGTCCCACGCCGTGGAACGGTTAGATGCAGGCACTGACGCAATCGAGTGGTCGTCGTACTGCACACAGTCGCGGATATGGTTGTGTCCTCCAAAAATGAATATCGGAATGGTAGGATGTCTCTGCCTAATCGCGTCGAAAATGGCCTGCCATTCGGCCGTGTCGAATCGGGGAGGCATATGACCCGCCAGGACACTTTCTTGAGCTTTCGAGCGTTGTCGGTAGACGAGTGCTTACAAATAGTCCGGAGCCTCTTCAATAGCGTCCAGGAACCAGCTCTCCTGAGCGAGCAAGCTTGGAGATTGAATGGTCAAGTTCCTGACTATCAGTCAACGCGCCGACGGTGTTAGAACCAAGCATTACTTGTCATGGGCGAAGACTGCACGCATTAGCTCGGACCCCTCTAAGGCTCGGTGGGACTCACAGTCAAAGATGACACCAAAGGCCGTGACCTTGCGTCCTCTGGAATCAGCATATGTGCTTATACGAGACGCAACAGACCGTACGTGTTGCTCTTGAATTTGGCGTATCTCTCGCCAATCGGCGTTGAAACAGGGTTGCCATCTTGCAAGACGGTGATATTGACATTACTGGTCAGGTACCTCCCTCGCCTTTGGATTAACACAGCTGAAATAGGAATTGTTCCAAGACGATGGACTACTCACCATCGCTCGCGGTGATCATATATCTCCTTGGCACTCGCGTAGGAGTACAGCTCGTGGTTCCCGATGGTGAGGATGTCGTATGTTAGTTGCGAGAAGATTTCGTCTGCTTGCGCTGCAGATTCGGGAGAGGATGAGACTAGGCCTGAGCCATCATGGTGGTCCCCGGCATCTCTGTGCATGAGCGTCCATCCGCTGCTGGAACCTCTTGAAGGACCGGCACGAGAAAGTCGAGCAAGGAACCAAACATACACCACGAGGAGGTCCACTCCCTTTTCTTCCGCGATGAAACGCATATGACTCACGAAGCTGGCAAAAGAGCCATAGTCGCCCGAGTAGTTCTAGTATGAGTCCCTGGATGCGCCATTCCGCCT
This sequence comes from Papiliotrema laurentii, assembly GCA_031326905.1. NCBI lineage: Eukaryota > Fungi > Basidiomycota > Tremellomycetes > Tremellales > Rhynchogastremaceae > Papiliotrema > Papiliotrema laurentii. The sequence continues at coordinate 1,682,402 of JAODAN010000003.1, forward strand.
GCCAGTTGACTCACCGGTTCTGGCCAGGTAGCCTGCGGGGGATCAGTGGCGGGCGGGTTAGGTGAGACTGGGGCTACGCACATGTTGATGGCCCAGAAGCCAGCCTGAAGGGTCAGTTGGGGTGATTAGATGAGGAATTCTCGACTTGCCGTGAGTGTCCGAGGTGCTGATGAAGTTGAGATCCTTCCATTCCAGCGGTCGAGTAGGTAAAGGGATATGTGTCGGGAGTTGACGGTGATCACGGCTTGAACGAGCCAGCACCAGGCTGAGGGCGCTTAGCACGAGAGTGAGGTACATGGACGCCGGAGTACTGGGGTACGTGTTACTCGTCGACAGCAGGCAGTAAGGGTTCAAAGGGTGAGTGAGTATCGTGAATGGAGTGATGGATAGATAAAGATCGACCACGGTCGGTGACTGGGAGGCGGTTATACTGTACTACCCGTTCCGTCGGAATCCGGTGCCTGGACTGAAACACTCCTCAACCAGCTAGAGATGAGAACAAGGGCGCAGGTGCATAGCTTCTCCCATCGTCGCCTGCTTTTGAGGATCGGATATCAGGTTACAGACCAAGACAGGAATACCAACAGCACCATGTCGTCATTCAGAGAACAGCTCGGCCGTCAGGACACCATCCAGCTCCTCACGTTGGGCGCGTCACTCTCGTTGGTCTACTCGTCGACGACCTTGGGAGTCACCAACTTTGCCCTCTTTGTCAGTCCCATTTCAGCAAGCGAAGTCAGCTGGTTCATTGCTGACAGACAGCTCTTCGGGATTGTCGCACACGAGAACACCTCGTCGACTGTGCCCTTCCGACAAGTACGTCGTGCTCTGATCCGGAAGGCGGGCCTACTGACATGTCGCAGTTCATCAACCTGATCCTCTTCACTGAATTCTTCGACCTGCTTCGACTCTCGTCCGTCGGGTTCCCGTCCATCTCGGGAATCTGCGCGTTGTTGGTCATGTTGCTCAAAGTCCCCGTCTTCTTCTCCTGTGTCGCCAAGCTGCAAGAGCGGGGAGGGGACTTCCGACTGGGCGTCCCTGATTGGAACAGCGTCCAGTCCGCCAGACAAAGTGCGTCACGAACGGGCTATCAAAGCCGCTTGCAAGCCTGTCACAATCATACTGACGCCAGACTGGAACATGGGGGGCGGATCTGGAGGGCAGACCTTGGGCGGCGGTCAAGGGACTTTCGGACATGGACCCAACGCTCCTCCCCCTCCCGGAGCTTTCCCTTCCGGTGGAGGCTTCAGGCTGGGAGGTGACGACGATGACAATAGTGGGCCAGGCCATCAACCTCCTGCACCTGCTCCAGGCCGCAATGGATACTCGAGCATTGCCTAAGAGGTCCCACCTAGTGACGGATCGTTGGTGTAAAAGGGGGAGGGAGCAGATCAGAATGGAGCTGGATGGAGGAACCGAAGACACCAAGACAGTCGTGTTTCTCTATGAATACAATGCATGTCTAGCTCCAGCCTTCCCTGCGCATAAAGCCTGTCGCAGCTCGCGCTACCCGTCCATGTAATGAGGGGTGACTAAATACCCCGGCTGCGCTCCATCACAGCGCTCATGTCCAAGACCTCGTTGTACGTTGTTGAGCCGGCCATGAAATCCGGCGCATCGAGCGATTCGTCTGTCCCGTTGAGGATCTCTTGAGCAATGTTGTGCGACCCGCCGAGGGGCACGGCTCCAGAAGACGAGGCGAGGAGCAAAGGGTGGTGAAGGTCCTGCATGTCAGTTCGGACCTGAAGACGACGCCCGAGTTTCCCTCGCTCGAGTCGACCAGCGGCCAGATGAGACCAGGTGCTCACCTCGGAGACAATCTTCTTCTCCATGGCTATGCGCAGGGGGACTCCCATGCCGAATGTGTTTCGCTGCATCGTCGACTGCAACTCGTCCTGGGTTGTGTTCCACTGAGACGTGAGTTGATTGATCTTCTGAGCGTTTCAGCATGACTCACCTTTTCAAGTCTCGCTTGGAGGGGGCTAAGGTTTTGAGGCGCGACACCTTGAGCCGCCGACGTGAGACCGTATCTGAACGTGTCGTGGGTACCGCTCATGGGGTGCGCGGTCGCTTTGGTGGACACGACGTGTTGGTCCTTTGAGGTGGATGCGATGGGGGGCACGAGGCGGTATGACTGGTGTGTGAGTGGGTCTGCGTGCTGGTGAGAATGGCATGAGTGGTTTCAGTGGTGAGCTTACCATGGTGGATGCGTTTGGGGGTTTGTTAGGAGACGAGGTGGTGGTGATAATATCGCAATGATGGTTACGCACACGTTAGACGATGGATCATCGTTCCAAGCTCGACCGAGAGGGGTCAGTGAGCCCCGCATTGCAACCGGTGGGTCAAGGTGGCAAGTGCCACACTCGGAGTTATATCGGTGATATACCCCTCATGGCCTGTCCTCCCCCTCTCCCCTTGCCCCCCCTCCCCCTTGCCCCCCCTTCTGCTCCTCCTTACCTGAATGTGGCTGTTGCGCAGGTCTTCACCCCCCCCCCCCCCCCCCGTCCCCCCCCTCTGTCGAGTCAGTCCTACAGTCGTCGACCCATACACTTAGAGTGTCAGAGTTGAACCCACTTTACACGCGCTATCTCACTCTACCCAACGACGATCACCTCGACCCCTCCTATTCAAACCCTCGTTCTCACTCCCACCTCACATCGACTGTCCCAAAGCTTACAGGTAAGCATTCCCATCCCCCATCCTCCACCTCGCATCTCCCACGATCATACGTGTATCACGTACACGTTGAATCCCATCGCCTCGTACTGCAACGATCTCGTCGCTGACACATCGCTTCCCCCCCCCTTTCCACCCTCCCTTCATCACTTTTCACCTTTACTCCAACCCTCATCGATCCCTTTCATCCCACCCTCTCCTTTATCCGAACCATACTCGAATAATCACCCACGACTCTGCCCTCCATCCGCCCCGGACAACTCACATCCACCTTCCCGCTCTTGAATTGGATTACGCGTCACTCGACCTTCGATCGTGGACTTTCGCCCGGCCATCAGACGTCCAACAGTCTTTTCAGCTTTGAAGCCAGCTTCAACACCCACTCCCACCCCTCCTTCCTATCCCTTACCGCTTCTTCCATCGCGAGAAGGAGCTTGCACCAGGGAACTAGCTTTCATTCCTTGTTCGATTTCTGCTCGAAACTCTGACGTTGATTAGCTTTTCAGGTGAGCGCCTGTTCCATCACCTCGCCCTTCCCCTCCAGCCCTTGTCTCCCCCCCCCCCCCCCCCAAAGGCCAGGGCGCAACCACTAGCTCGTTTTCCTGCCCTCCTCACACGTTCTAAGCCTTGTTGAACTGCCGCTGATCTCGATTCTCGCTTTCTCACACTCGCGTACCCCTTCAAACCTCCTCTCAATATCGATACAACCCTCCCATCCACCCATCCCGTCCTACCTTTCATCCAAACCACCCTCAAACGGCTACATCTTCACTTGTTCTCGCGCATTCCACAATCTCACCGCTCACCGCTCCCTCCTTTGTCATGCCTGCCCCAACGGCTTGATTCAACTCCGCCTCCCCCAAAATTCCACCCTCTGTCCTCGGTCTTATCCCGCTCCTGCTTCCAACATTTATCTTGACATCTCACCAACGCAACCACCCATCGCCATTTCGAACCTCCAACATACCTCCTCACCACATCGCTCAACCCCGTCGCACTTCGTCTCGCATATCATCCCCTTACTCTCGCGCAACCAATATGGCCATTTATTCTCAATCTGCCCAAGCCAGAATGACGTCCATGGATCTGAGAGTCGGTGGAAAGTACCGAATTGGAAAGAAGATTGGAAGCGGTTCTTTCGGTATGTGATCTGGCTCTTCTACCACGGCCCCCCTAGCTGACAGTCAGGTGATATCTACCTCGGTGTGAACATTGTCTCCGGCGAGGAAGTCGCCATCAAGCTCGAAAGCGTCAAGGCCAAACACCCCCAACTCGAGTATGAGAGCAAGGTCTACAAGTCCCTCGCCGGAGGTGTCGGCGTTCCCTTCGTCCGATGGTACGGTACCGAATGCGACTACAACGCCATGGTCCTTGACCTCCTGTAAGTGTCCAAACGAGGCTTCGAGGACACAGCTGACATCACAGCGGACCCTCGCTCGAAGACTTGTTCAACTTCTGCAACCGAAAGTTCAGCCTCAAGACTGTTCTCCTTCTCGCCGACCAATTGATCTCTCGAGTCGAGTACATCCACTCCCGAAACTTCATCCACCGAGATATCAAGCCGGACAACTTCCTCATGGGCATTGGCAAGCGAGGCAACCAGGTCAACGTGATCGACTTTGGATTGGCCAAGAAGTACAGAGACCCCAAGACCCACTTGCACATCCCTTACCGAGAGAACAAGAACTTGACGGGTACTGCTCGATACACTTCGATCAACACCCACTTGGGTGTCGAGCAATCTCGACGAGATGATCTCGAGTCGCTTGGCTACGTCCTCATGGTGAGTTGGCGGAACTATGTCGTACGGCCATTTTGCTAACGGCAGTACTTCCTCCGAGGTCAACTCCCTTGGCAAGGACTGAAGGCAGCTACCAAGAAGCAGAAGTACGACCGAATCATGGAGAAGAGTGCGTGACTTCGTGTCATCCAAATACCGAAATGCTGACTGGTCGCAGAGATGACCACCCCCACCGAAGTGCTCTGCCGATCCTTCCCCAACGAATTCGCCATCTACCTCAACTACTGCCGATCTCTTCGATTCGACGACAAGCCCGATTACTCTTACCTCCGAAAGCTTTTCCGAGACTTGTTCGTCCGAGAGGGCTTCCAGTACGACTACGTGTTCGACTGGTCCGTCCAACCCGGTGCGGTCAAGCAGCAACAGCAACCTCAACCGGTCGATGATGGACTGGGAGGTATGCCTCGACACCGAGTCAAGGTCGAGGACCAGGGCATGGCCATGGACACCAACCAGAGGCAGTTGCGATCCCAGACCAGGAACAGGGAGCAGCAATGGTAATTCTGCGCTGGTAGAGTGGGAGGAGGAGGCCGCTGGGAGGATTTGAGATCAGGAAGAGACAGAGGAAGTCGGCCGCAGACACATGGTTCGGCTCGCCATTCGGGTTGGATGCTGCGCGACGAGGTCTTATCATCCACCATCTGTTGGATTTTTCGACGCACATCATCGACAAGCGCAAGATCGTTCTACTTGCTTGACCCGCTATACCCAGGCTCTCTTCTAACGACTCAATGACCACTACTCTTCCGCCTCCGACGGCTCGACCTTTCATCTCCCGAAGCATCCTGCTGGGTCCGATTGTCACCCGCACCTGTTTCCTATCCGATCCCCCATCACCGACCTCAACAGTCGAACTTGCCCCCCCCCCCCCCCCCCCCCCATGACCCCTACTTTGATCCGTCTTGGTATGCACCTGCATCACCAAACAGCGGATCATTGGTTTGCGATATGATTCGCCCCGATTTTGGTTCGGCTCGCCAAGTCTCTCTCCGTCTCTTTAATCACCGCCGTCGCACTCGCCGCGACGCGCCCTTCACGTTCGTCCCTCGCTACGAAGCGATTGTCCCGTCTGGCACATCCCGGGCTCACATGCCAACCGCCCTGTACAATATCACCCTCACGTAATCCGCTCCCTCGCCTCATTCACCCTCACATATCACCTTTTCATCACTTTCTTCGGGTAGACACACTTGTCATTTTCGCTCCACCAGGTTTCACATTGCTTCGCTGCAGATCTCCCCGTCTGACCAGCCGTTATATCAGGCGCCTCACGCCATGAGTAGGACGGACGCCGGGTGGGTCGGGGGCGGAGTGGAGTGGAGTAGTTTCCCTTGATTGGATTTCTTCGCACTGAATTTCGTTCATGACATGTCGATGCACCTTATAAATTGTACACACGTTGCGTTGCGTGTCGCTGCACCTAGGATTTCTGAGAGGTCCGTCATGATTGAGATATACACGTATGAGAGCAGGGGATGAAGTGAGGACGGCATGAGACTATACATACAGATGCGTTGAGCAAGTTGTGACTATCGCGACCCAAGATCCCACGGTGAGCTCCTCCTTCCTCTACACGATTACCATCACCACCTCGACCTCTACTCGTTCTCAAAGAAATCATCCTCCTCGTCTGGCTGGGCGTCTTTCGCCTTGCCGACCTGCTGACTCTTCGCCCCGGCCAAAGCGACGTCCACGTCCACCTTGTCCCCTCTCCCTTCCTTCTCGGGCGTCGCGCTGATCTCCTTTCGCTCCATCATCCCTTCGATCCGTCTCAGGATCTCCAGTCTACGCGCGTCGGAAGGGTCGGCGGGGCTGGCGTTCCCCGGGTCCAGATGAGGGGGCAAGGGGGTCTTCTTGTCGCCCTCGGGCAGTTCTCCTCCGGTCGTAGGGGGGAAGAGGGAGATGTACTTCTGCTCGTTCCTGGGGGTAAGCGCAGATCGGGAAGGTAGAGTGCAGCAAGGCAAAAGACCTGCAGAGGGAGAGGAGAGCAATCGAGGCGATGGGACTCACGGGAAGTGGAGAATGTAATTGAGCATCACTCGCGCTTGATGCAATTGCGTCTCTGCGTCTCTAACCCCCTTCTGAGCTTTTCCTTTCCCCTGCGCCGATGTGCTGTCCGCCTCGTCATGTTGTATGGCTTTCTGCAGGCGCTTGATGATCCTGAGAAGCTTTTGGCGTTCTGAAATAGTGAGCAAAAAGCCTTGCCAGGTATGAAGGGTATAGAGGGGACGACCCGATGCGGACGCACCGAAAAACTTGACCATATGGTACTTGCCCCCGTTCTTCTTCTCAATGTTGCGTTTCTCCGCGTGCGCGAGGTCAGCTTCCAAAGCGGTGAGACGTCGTTGGGTCTGTATGCGCAGTCCTGGCTCCAGGTTTTCCTACCATCAGGAAGTGTGCGGGAGAGGGGTGGTGGTGAGAGGGTGGAGGGGGAGGTGGCAGGAAGGAGAGAAGGGAGGATGAGGTCGAGGCGAAGTATCGAGCCTCTCGGGAGGACGTGGCACAACCACCCACCTTGGCCAAGAACCGCTTGGTCTGCCTGATCGACGCTTTCAACTTGGATATACCGGGGACACCGCTCCCATCGCGCTGCTCGATCGGTTTCGGCTTGGATCCCTTGGGCCCGGACCCGGACCCGCTGGCCGACGTGGACGCAGAGGTCCCAGCGGCAGTAGGGTCGTGTCGACGCCGATGACTGTGTTTGGCTTTCGGGGCGGAGGGCATGGTGGGGCGGGGGGGGGGGGGGGGGGATGGGAGGGGTGAAGATAGAGGGAGAGAGACTAATGGAAAGGTGAAACGGTCGTGGATGGGTGAAAATATCTGCGGCAGTGCGGATTGACAAAGTGGAGGGAGGTTTGAGCTAATGTTGGGTTTCAGATACACACCCTTCTTGCCCTTCTTGAGTGCTTGCAGTACGAGACCAGAGGTACGGGTACATGCTGTCTGTCTCGCCTTGCACTTGGACACTGGTATACATGCACACTGGACACTAGATGCAGCATCCATAGCCCCTTCAATCCTTGGCGCAGGGCGTCCAACCCCTCATATACCGCCCATTGCATCCCACCCTACCTACACATTGCGGCGTTGCAGGTTGCGCCTCACCCGTTTCCTCTCCACGCCCACCCCGCCGCCCACGCTCCTCGCCAAAAACGGCACATTGTCCAGGTCCACCCCCCACACTTTATCCTTCTCCACCTCGCTCGTTGTTCCCCTTGACCAGTCCAATAAGCCGCACAACGGCAGCTCGACCGTCCCGTTCCATACCAAGCAGTTGACTCTGCTCAGCGCCTCGCCCCTTAATGGCGTAATGAGCTGGATCCCCAACCCCCCGTCTCCTTCCCGTACCGCTCGGACTAGGGCTAGACCATACACCGTCATCTCGTCCAATGAAGGCAATGGCCGAGCAGGGGTGTATACCTCCCCGACGCTGCTTGAAGCATCGTGTCGTCCCAACGCGACAACCGAGCCATTCAGAGCAAGAGCCAAATCCTCCTCGACCACCCCTTCGGATCCTTCGCCAACGAGGTACACCTCCCTGATCGGCCCGTCTCGGCCAACAACCGTGTTGATCGGGTTGACCGCTGCAAGGGGCGCTGAAAAGTCCCATCTGGGTAATGACGACGACAGATCCGCATGGAGGTACGAGATCAACGACAAGATCCGCATGTCCGCCGAGGTGTAACGCGTCTGCAACGGAGACATCGGTGCCGGCTCGACCAGAGATAGCTTGACAGGTTCAATCGGCCCACCATGCTCTGGGGGTAACAACGCCGGGTTGTACGCCGGTGAAAACGTCATCCCCTCCTCCTCGGCTCCCTGGGGAGGCAAGTATGGCTGTGGGTTCTCAAATGCAAACACATGGCTAGGGGCCGAGGCGTTCTCGATCGAGCGCAAGAGGTCCTCCCCGAGCCCTTTGACCCATCCTTGGGTGTTGATGACCAGCGGCACCGCGTCGGTTCGTCGGCCGGTGGATCCGCTAGCGCCCGACGTGATCGCGGTCGAGTACTGTATCTCGTACTTGTACACCTCGAGGATCTGTCGTATGGCGAGGATGTACTCGTCGGGACAGGCCAATGGGGTGTACGTGCCGAGATATGACGCTTTGACAGGGAGGCAAGGGTGGGTGAATGGAGGTCCTGTGACGGGTTAGTCTTCCGCGACTGGTGACCCAGTGATCGTCAGACGGAATGCAACTCACCAAAGACCGGTGTGCCAAGCACCCACAAGCCGACGGTACCTCCGCACCCAAACTCGCCCTGGCCCAGATCGCACTCGAGCCACGCGACTTGTTCGTACTTTGTCAATAAGTTGTTTAGCGCCGCTCGGGCCAGGGTCGACTTGCCGACCCGCTTGGGGCCTTTGACAAGGACGACAGGCGCCGCGGTCTCGGATTCTTCCGCCTCGGACTCGGCATGCAACGTGTCCAACGCTGCGTTCCACGACGCAGGCGCGCTGTACGGGTAGACGGGATTGGGGAACGACCCGATGATCTAGAAACTTGTCAGGACTCGCTGGGATCTGGACAGAGAAGAGGCTCACCGGGTGAACATTGCAAAGCCCCCATGGGCCTGGTTCGCCTAGCCAGACGTTGGAGAACCCAGGGACGGCTCCGGCGCGCAAACCGTCAAGACCGGAGGGGTGTTCGCGGAGGAGGAAGACTGTCCGGGGTCTCTTCCCATCGTTCAGTTGGAATGATGTGGGAATGTCCAGCTTGGACAGCAAGGATGATTTGGGTGTTTTGGTCGCGGCTTCGATCCCTTCGAGGACTGGGATCGGGTGGGAGGTCGGCGCGAAGACGGGGTAGGGGTGGTTAGATTGTGGGTACAAGATCGTGGAGAATAAACCGAGGGGTTGTTGTAATGGCGTGATAGTGTATATCCCCGCCAGCATCAGATTCTGAGTGTCAGACTCGGCTCGCGAGAGTGTTCACACCGGCCGCAGGGCAGACTCACCTCGCCTTGGCTAAGACTGATCAAGACGCCCGGTCCGTCGCTTGGGACACCCGCCTGCCTCAAAGAACTTGACGATATGCGCAACACATTCAACCCTTCCTTCACCTCAAACGTCGAAGTCCCTACGTCTCGCCGAGTCGCGCCTGCCTCGGCAGGCGTAGGGCCCGGGGTCGATGGCGCCGACATCCCAGCGTCCCAACGGACTCTCCCATTATCCACCGCGTCTACCATCTCGGCGTCCTCCTCCTCGAGGTCTGATTCCCCAGCTGAAGAATCATCGTCTCCTCGGTCCGATCCCGCATCATCCTCGTCGTCAGTCCCCAATGCTATGACCGGCGCGCTAGGGGAGAACGCCCTGGTTTTGCTCGAGTTGCTGCTCCCCGAAGGCCCCGGCTGTGCGACAAAGTACCGCTGTTTCGCCGGCGGCGAGGTCGTTCTCGACTCGATCTTTCTTCTTTTCGATGAGGAGGCGGGTGGGGAGTCTGCTGATGATTCGTTGTCGGACGGGATAGACGGGGAGGGGATGGACTTGGGGGTTGGGTGGTTGGATTGGGAGCGTGACTGAGAGACAGATTGTTGTTGACGCGCGGGTTTACGGGTCACAGTGACGGTTGGCTCGGGGGTCGAGTGTGAGCTAGACGACGCAGCAGCTGCTGCTGCTCTCCTCGCTGCCAATGCGGACATGGTGTAGATGTGTTGGTATAGCAACGACTTTGACTGTTCACCAAAAATCGCGACTGTTTGCGGGGTCCCCTCGATGGACGGTGATGATGTGGCATTGTGAGGGTGATCAGACTATTGTGCGTTATCACACCGCCAGCCCTTGGTCCATATCATGACGTGGCATTGACCTCTAATCCCTTTGCCTCTCGTTATCACCCCCATCCCCGTCTGACCCCCCTGCCCCCCCCCCCCCCCCCCCCACCACCCGGTCGTTGTTGTTGCTCGCGATCAGATCACATGACTTTATCACCTCGACACCCCCGGCTCTCGACACTCCCCCACTCGATCTCTGGAGATACCCCGCATTCTCTCCTGTCTTTTCGGGTGCGGCAGCACTAATTCAAACCAGTCAACCCTCCCCCCTCGCAGCATCCACCAGCTGGTTTATGTATCCCCGGACCTCTACTGCAACGAGCCCTTGATCCCACCATGCCCCGTCGCTCGCCTTCCAATCCAGCTGCTACGTCCCCGCAAAACACCTCGCCGGACGAAGGGTCCAACCCATTCGCCCTCGACCCAGACTTGCACGCAGCGACACTAGCTTCCGTCGCGCGCACGGCGCTCGCGACGGACCCGCCAGAGCAAGTCGCTAGAGAAGCGGACGAGGTCGTGCAAGAAGGGCACGGGGAAGGGGACGAGTCGAATCCGCTGACTTCGTTTGCGCAACACGTCCTAAGAGGCAACCACTTGGATCATCTGGATCATCATGACGATTCGTCCAACTTTCTAGGGCTGGACAATGAAGGCGAGGAGATCTTTACGCAGCCTCCCGCGCAGGGGTTCGCCGAGCTGCTCGAGAGCGACGCGCATAGACGGGCGGGGCAGGAAGGTGGGGAGGTTGAGCAAGGTCATGGCGCGTTGGGGGATAGTGGTGTGGAAGGGATGGAGGGGATGAACGGGCATGATGCGAATGGCGGAGGGGAAGGTTCGATGACCTATGGGCATCATCAGGAGCATGAGAGAGCACAGTCCCGTGGTCATGGACACGAGGATATGGGCGAGGCGCCCCCTCCTCCCGAGCGCACACGCAGAGGCAAGCGACGGAGAGAAGAGGACGAACCGAGTCTACAAGCAAACCTGGCCGCCGACGGCGAGACAGCTGCGAATGGCGAGGGACTACTGCTCGACCCGGTGCGATTGAAAAAGGACAGTCATGTAAGTACGAGCCCGGCCACGAGCCACGTGGGTGGAGGTTCTTCCTGTTGTTGACATTGTCAGAAAGAAGTCGAGAGGAGGAGGAGAGAAAACATCAACGACGGGATCAACGAGCTCGCCAAGCACGTACCGGGGGGTCTGGACAAAGGCGGCAAGGGCGCCTTTCTGCGTCGCGCGGCAGAGTACCTAGGCGAGTTGTGCCAAAAAGTCAGAGTCTTCGAGACGGAATACGCCGGCAGGGGGGATATAAATCACGAGCTACAGGTGGGTGCAGTCGCGCACCCGATCGTCGCTACGAGACGGCTCGTTGCATTGATTGAAACGTATGCGCGCTGACTGTCAGGACCAGGTCAACCGGCTGCAGACGCAATTGGCAGAAGAGCAAGAACGATCAATACGGTATGAGACGTCCTGGCGAGAAGCAGAGGATCGCGCCGCGGCTTCGCAGTTTGAGCTGGCTAGAGTGAAGAACGAGCTGGAGGAGATGAAGAGTGGGTTCGAGGCTGAGACGTAAGGGTCAAGGGGTAGGGGTTTGAGCAAGGCGATTCTATCATGTCTTGTGGATTTGGGTTATTGGGCTTGCTCGCGTTGTCATGGTAATTGGGGTTTATTAGTGCGCATTGTACAAAAAGCACGCGATGAAGCCGTTGAGTGCTAGCTTCATTCCTCTCTCGAAGTGTACCAACCCCCGCTGAACCTGTCTCCCCCCTTTTGCCCAGACAAAGGTGTGAGTTACAGCAAAATGACCCATTCCACCTGGGGACGATTGGAGCCCCGCACCTCTCGTCGACGATCTCAACCCAACTCCGTGGCCACCGTCGTCGTCTACCATCTCTCCTTTCTCCATCTATTCGGGAGCATACTCTCTCTCAAACGCAATAGGCAAACAGGTCAATATGCCGAATCACGAATCCGAACCCCTCTTGCCCGCGCCTGTGACGCATTCTCACCCTCTGTCATCGACAGCCACTTCCCCGACCACACGGTCCAAGCTCAACGCGCGACGAATGTCAACAGGCCCCTTGAGCGCACCGCCTTCAGGAGGGGCTTCGTCGTTTGGGATGTCTGAAAAGTCTCGAGGAAAGCAACGAGCTAGGGAGGGGGAGGAAGCTGGGGATAATGATCGTGGAGACTCTGCGGGCTTTCGCGCCGACTCGTCCTCGGGCAAAAGACGGACCACGGTCGGACGCCATGTGACGGTGATTTTCAGCGGCGACGACGGAGGTGGGAGTGAGGGGAACCTCGACTTGTGGGTCGAGGACGGCGAGTCTGTCGGAGCTGTGAAAGAGCAGGTAAGCTGGGGTGGAACATTCTCAAAGAGGTTCCGGAAAGGGGGATGTCGCCGGCCGGTGTCAAGTCTCTTTCGACACGTGCTGACATGCAGATACGACATCTGCGCCCCGGATTAGCGGGCAAGTCGCTCCGATTGATCCATTCGGGGCGACTGCTCACTGATGGGATCCTCCTGTTGGGCTGGTTGCGGTCGCTCGAGGAACGGGTCAAGCGTCAGACAGGCGGGGTGGGGCGGGACGTCGAGTCTGTGCTGAAAGACGTCGGGCTGGCAGAGGAGGAAGAGGGCGAGGAGAGGGAGATGGGAGGGTCTGGGCGTTTCACCACGACGGCGAAGAAGGATGCGGCCGGGCGGGTGTGGTTGCATTGTGTAGTAGGGGGCAAGGCTGAAGAGCCCGACGGCGGGGTCAAGGAGGACGAGGTGGGTTGATTGATGAATGGGTTTGTTGGGCGTTGGGCTCATCCCCAGCCTACATTACCCAGACGACGAGGCTTTGATGTCCTGCTCGACGCCGGGTTGAGCGCAGCCGATGTCGCCGCGATGAGGCGGCAATTTTACGAGAGCAGAGGAGAGGAGGTCCCAGAGGATATGGGCGAGACGAGTGGGTCTTGCCATTACATCAGCCGAGCCACAACATACTGACCACGCAGACGACGAGCATGCGCGTGCGCTCGAAGAGCAGTGGATAGAAGGGGACATGACGGCCGAGACGGCCACGAGTGAGTCTGCCGCCTCTGCATTCCCCCCTATCCGCTTCTCCACGCTCAACGCGCCAAAGCGCGGTGGTATCTCCATCAGCCATTGCTTTTCCCAAAGCAACCGCCCGCTCACGCGCAGCATCCACCGAGGGCATGTTCAGCTCCACCCTCCATGGTCTCCTCGCTGGGTTCCTGTTCCCCATCATGCCCTGGTTCTTCTTCCGCGACATCGCCCTGCCAAACTTCTTCGACGCAGATGCCGAAGCCGCGGGGGACGACCCGGGAGGCATCAACGGGCGCGTGGCGGAGAACGCGGGCGCGGGCTTGCTCCCCTCGGTCGTCTTTGGGAAACGGATGCAGGTGCGTTTGACCCGCGGACATCGTCTGGGAGCGCAATGGCTGATGGCAGGTTGGCATATTGTTCGGGACAATCTTAAACCTCGCTTTTGGGGCTTTGCGTTTTCTCAACTAGACGCGTGGAACAGAGAAGGATGGTAGGGCAATGGACTTTGGAATTGGCACGTTCGAAAGTTGTACTTGATACGTTAGAAGCATACAGTAGAGTTGTCTGCCCTTCTTTTTGCAGTCTGAAGAGGCGGATGAGCCCTTGAGCCATTGTCCTCTGAATGTGTGAACGACCGGCACAGTAAACCCGATCGCCGCGACCTTTTTCGCCGAGCGATGCAAATACAAAATAGGCACAGACTGAACTTGGGGCCGTTGGACAAGTGCAAGTGACACGAGACGTCAACGTCCATGTGGGTATATATAGTAGAAGCAAAGAAAACCCCTCGCCATACAGTGGCTGGGTGTCAAGGGAAACTGGAACATAATTCGTTATATCAAAGCCCTGCTTCGAGCTGTCCAGTCGATCGACATGAACCACGTCTTCCGCTTTCTCTTCAGCCTTGCCTAGATCCTCCACTGCAATCCGCTCCACGGTTATACCCCGCCCAACCCGTCCTTCTCGTGACATCGGTTAAAGGACAAAGTAGCTGGCGACGCCGACGAAGGCGACGAGGGCGGCGGCGGGGGAGGCCATGTTGGCGGCAGCGGCTCCGGTGGCCTTGGAAGCCGAGGCGGAAGCTGAAGAGCCCGATTTGGAGGCCGAGGCGGAGACGGCGGCCGAGTTGGCCGAGGTCGAGTTGGAGGACGAGGCGGTGGTGGCGGCGGTCGTGTTGTCAGCGGCGAGCTGCGCGAGGACAGTCGCGTTGAACGTTCCGGTCATCGAGTCGATTCTGCCGTGGTCAGTGGACAGCTCGGGTAAGAAAGAGGAAAGGTGGCTTACTCAAACTTCGAAGAGTAAGCCTGGTAGTTGTATTGCGGGTTCTTACTGTCTTTCAAGTTGGCCGATCTGAATCGGACAAAGTAGTAGGCGCCGGTGGGGCCGTTCTTGGGGTCGATGGTCGCGTTGATCTCGCTGGTCTTGGAGACGTCGACGCTGGCGGCGAGGTTTTGGAGGAAGGTCTGTTGGTTGACCGATCCGGTGTAGAGGTCGATCGAGCAGACACCAATGTCAGCGAACGAGGGCGCCTGGCCATTGTCCGCTGGTCGTCAGTGCTTGCTTGGAGGGATGGGTTGAGGTTGAAAGGGGAAGGAAAGTGGGTTTGTGCAATGCGTGGGTGCGGAAGAGAAAGGCCTGATCGACGCGACAACTCACCCCATCGGACGTTGAGCACCTGTCCGCCGATGGCGTTGGTCGTAGCCACAGGGTTGGTGATGTACACGCCGGCGAGGGCGGATTGGGCAAAAGCCAAAGCGAGGACGCCGGTGGAGAGGAGGTTGGCGAACATGTCGGGGGAGGGGTAATGGGGTTTTTGTTATATAGACTTGAGTTTAGATGTTGCGATGGTCGAGTGGAGTGGATCGTGTGCGTCGGAGATTGATAGCACGAGGGTTGAACGAGCGTGGGTGGTTAAACGAGTGTGGGTGTCGCGAAGAAGACGTCGAGGGTTGGGCGAAAGGAGATGAGGCGAGCGAGCGATCGAGCTACCGTGTCGAGCTGTCAAAGTCGTGATGCGTGTTAGTAATAATGAAGAAGAGAAATGAGAAATGAGATGAGAAGGGGGGTCGGTGTCGGGGCGAGTGTCCATGCGACGTGAAAGGGGAGAGGGAGGGGATGAGAGGGGAAGGGGTCAGCCAAGGGAGGGGCAGACGTTGTGTGGTCAGTAGTAACGTCGTCGACGGCCAAGGCGGTATCCAAGCTAGGCAAGTGAGCAGAGACATCAAGGGGAACCCCCCGTTGACTCAAGGGAGGGGGGGAGGGGGACCTGACCGCTTGTTTGGTCCAAACAATCGCCATCTTCACCCTGTCTCACCACTTTCAACCCAACCCCCCTTTGACCCTGTCTCATCCATCGTAGTGATGTACATGCACAACATGTCCAAGCTCAGCCACTCGTTGCTCACGGTCCATCCATTGGGATCTTGTATCAGGACAAGGGGCAAACAATGACTCGTCACTCCCCGAGCCGGGGGGGGGGGGGAGGAGGCGAGGGGGGCGAGGAAGGGCCGGGGGGGGGGGATGTCAACAAAGGGCTTGTCGGGGCGACTTGACACGGATGGGTTGTGCAGAGGGGTATATCACTTTGGTTCCTGAATCAAACAAAAGGGCGTTACGTAACAACAGGTGTTCTCGGCGAGACCCGACCGATCCCGGCGATTCGGCAATCGCCGGATGCGGGGGTAAGTGTGGCAGAGCGGACACCCATCTCATCTCCGTGTGATCTTCGCTCGACTCGGGTTTTCAGTGGGAATATATCGGCCGACGCGGATACAATCGAGTTGAGCAACCAAGCGAACCGGTAGCAAGATATCTTAATACCTTTGCTACTATACTCCCTCTCTCTCTCGTACCCAACCCCTCCTTCCCCTCCCCCATGTCCCGCCTGCCTAGAACAGCACTCAGGACCTTCTCCAGGTGGTCGTCCACCTCGGCTCCTCGGGCCGCTCCCGCTGCCAACAATGGCACAAAGCCAGGCGCGCCCAAACCCATCGACGACTCGACTTCTGCCCTCAACTGTGCGTGATGACCCCATCTCCTTGCCCGGACTTTGGATGCTTGTGTGTCTCGGACACGAATGCGCGGACGCGGCTGACATTCCCAGACAAGATGCACAGACCAGCGAGAAGACTGCCCCACGTGCCCATCTCGCACCCTCGCCCCCCGTCGGCAGAGGAGGCCGTCACGAACATCCTCTACAACACCCCGCCGCCCTCGACCGAGCCGTACAAGAGGTGCGTGTGGCGAGTGGCACTCAGCGAAGACACCTATCGCTGACCCACGCAGACATCTCCTCAACTGTCTGGTACAAAACGAGCCGGGAGTCTTGTCCCGAGTCTCTGGGATTCTCGCCGGACGAGGGTTCAACATTGGTGAGTGGGCGACGTCGACCATTCAGACTCTTGCACGATCCCCACCTCACACCAGACTCCCTCGTCGTGTGTCAGACCGAGATCCGTGACTTGTCCCGCATGTGCATCGTCCTCAGAGGCCAGGACGGCGTGATCGAGCAGGCGCGACGACAGCTCGAAGACCTCGTGCCCGTCTGGGCCGTGCTCGACTACACCCAGACCCCGACGATCGAGCGTGAACTCCTCCTCGCCAAGCTCTCCATCCTCGGACCCGAATACGCCCAGGACCAACTGTCCGGCTCGCCCACCCGCGCCGGTTCAGCCTCGCTCGACGCCGCCGTCGAGTCGCAGGACAACCACCACGTCCCCGGTTTCGTCCCGGCCGAGACGGCCAACGAGGCCAGCAGCGACAAGATGGCCCGAGAGGCTGCCCTCGCCCGATCCTTCGAGTCGGCGGGAGAGCAGTCGCCCCTCTACCCCGCCCGACAAGGCGGCATGACCGCCAGCGAGGCTTTGATCGCGAAAAACCTCCACCTGTCAGCGATCAAGACTCTGGCCGATCAATTTGGAGGTCGAGTGGTCGACGTCGCCGAGAGCTCGTGCATCGTCGAGCTCACCGCGAAATCTAGCCGAGTCGACGCCTTCCTCGCCCTCATGCGACCGTTCGGTGTTCTCGAGGCCGCCCGATCTGGTGAGTGCTTGATCTCTACACTTTTTCAGTTTCCATACCTCCCTTTCGCGCCTTGACCTTGAGCCTCGGCGGCAATCCGCCTTCCTACCCTTTACGTCGTTCTGTCCTGTGCACCTTCCCGCCCTTTGCCCCGTCCTATCCTGTGCACATTTCCTTCCCTTTCCTTTTTGCCTTTCCTTCCCTCCCTTATGCGTCGTGCAACGCCCCCGGCCCAAGCTCACACCCAGGTGTCATGGTCCTCCCCCGAACGCCCATCCCGCAATACGGCGCCGAGGAGGAAGAGTTTGCCGAGGCAGAGGAGGTCGACCTTTCGATGCTCCCCCCCGGATAGACGAGTTGCGCACCGCTCCCCTTTACCACCACGTCCATGCCCCACGACGTTTGTGATTGATACAAAAGAGATCACCTGGGATCTCCGCCACATTTATGCAATGGTTGTCTGCTCTGCCGACTTGTGTTTCCGAGACTGTCCTTCCTCGCCTGGACCGCTTAAAAGTGCAATTTCGATGAATCCCTCGACTACTGAGACCTCTGCTCGGTCCGTGTCGCACCGAACGCAGTGCATGAGACAACGTCATGCTATGGAAAACCCGGAGAAGGACTCTAGTGATACAGTGTAGACTAGACAACCACCAACCACCCAACTACCCCCCGCTGCTTCAACCTTTTCTGACCCGAGCACCCCCCGATCTGCCACCGACGCCTAACTCCACAAAGAGTAGTCTGCAGGGACGTCCAGAGCGTCCCACGTTCCCGTTCCCAACCCGCCTTCCTCGTCCATCAGGAAACTCAGCAGGTCGAATCCCGTGTCGTTCGGCCCCGCCCCGATCCCCATGGTCTGATTAGACGTGTTGACCTCCCCATTCACCTGTTTGCCCTGTCCAGCCCCGTTGATCACTCCATTGCCGTTACCCATAGCAGCGATCCCATACGCCTGCAGGCCCATCAGACCCGAATCCACCCCCGTAGCAGGGTTCAACCCCGTCCCGCCAAACGCGCTCGGGGGGAAGCCCACGGGCGTGTGGTTCATCATCGACGCGTTGTTATGCGCGGTCTCGCCGGTGGCAGGCTTGTTCTGTCGAGGGTCGGGACACGGTTTGTTTCCTTGACATCGATTCTTGTTGCCGTTGGTGTAATCCGACGCCTTGTTGTGCGAAGACATGGGATTGACGAACAGATTGTCGAGCAGCGACAACTCGTATGGCAGTGTCACAGCAGGCAAGGGAGCAGGGAACGATTCGTTGGGGTTCGGCAAGGGATCATCTCGCGAAGACGAGATCGGAGCGGTTCGAGGGATAATGGTCCGTCCGCTTGGCGACGACACCGAATCGAGCGGCGCAGATGAGATTCTCTCCACAATGGCTTTGGACAACGCTTGCATCGTGTCGTGACACGCTTGAGCCGATGGCACGCGAGCTGCGTGTCAGCATCGTACATGACTGAACTGTGGCAGCGGCTGCACTCACGAGTCAAGTATTCCAGAACTGCGAGACACGACTCGATATCGCCCATGGCCTCTTCGAGTGAAGGTACTCCTTGCCCACCTCCCACGCTGTAAAGGTTGTAAAAGGCGTACAGGAAGGACAGACCGGCCATGAACGTGAAATGGCTCTGGGAATCAGACCTCACCAAGCGTCTAAACGATCGAACTCACAGTCATCCACAGCCAGCTTATGCGGTTGTTCAGCTGCATTCTACGATAGATGCGGATAATATAGCTCGAGCTGGCAAGCACAGTAGAGAGAGCCTGTCGACCAGGTCGTGGGTTGCCAGGAGACGGCCTGAACAAAAGCAACGCGGAGTCTGTTCGTGAACAAGAGTATGGTTATATCAGATTGCTGCGCTCACTGTGGAAGGAAATCGCGTAGCCTTCGGTCGATACGGTCCCCCGGGGCTCAGGAGCGGTGCTCAACCAAGTCTTCAGTCTATCAAAGCAATCATCAAACCAGCCTTGAGCAGGGTGATTGGCGCTTCCATCAGGTCGATGGATACCATACGTGTGGTCCAGGATCTCTGATTGGAGTTGGCGCAACTTGGTCGTGTGCAAGAAGACAGCCTTGTACGAGCAATGCTCCCCGGTCATGTGGCCATAGTGATTCGCGTGAATGTCAACATCATGCACGCCCGATGGCAACTGCGAGTCAGTTTTGTGCCGTCTTTGCAGACCGATGTGGATGAGTAGTCTCTTACAGGGACATTGATGTATCCATCAGGTATGCTAGGCGGTCGACCGAGCGAGATGCACAGCAGGCGATCCATTTTATAGGTGCACCAGAACAATCTTCGCCGCATGTCCAGCTCGAGCGAGTCGAGTTGATCTACAGGGGCGTTCTGCTCATTGTGGAATCCGAGATCGACGCAGGTCCGAGTGGCCAATCCGACGAGGAACCAGATCGAACCTTTGTCGGGGTTCAACAACGAGTACCACACCAACAAGAGGATGGCTTGTAGTCCGACTGGATTGTTAGTGCCGGTAAATAAATTAGGCAGGTAACTGACCATAGCTCTGCTCCTCAAAGACCGCATCGAGGTGTTTCATCGCCTCGGCGTGGAAAGCTTCGGAGCAGGCTCTCAGCTCGTCCGGGGGGTCCACAAATCTTGACGAGGCCATCGTACTTAGGGCTGAAAGTCAGCTTCAGACAAGACAACACCCGTATGAAGCTTACCAAGCACCATCATGACCACAAAGACGTCGCTCTGCTCAACGTCGGTGTTGTTCCGAATCTTGATGAGTTGCTTGCCCAGCGTCGGAATGTGTATGATGGGCGCCGTGACGCCCACAAAGTCTACATAAGCCGCGACGAGCCGTTCGACAGCGGGTTGAGGCGGCAAGGGGGGCACGCTGAATCCCGCCCTTCGCTTCGATCCCTTACTGCTGACACTGGCCGAGGTCGCCAGCGGGGAGCTTGCAGTCGGTAGACGCTTGTTGAGTCCCAAGGGGTCGTTCGGGGACAATGTATCTCCATTGTCTCCTACCGGCGAGTCGGTGCTTCCCTTTTCTGACCCCGCGATGGAAGCCGGCGGGGGGTTCAGGACGACGGCCGAGTTGTTCTGCGCGTGACCTGTCCGCAAGGCGGCGTCGTGAACCATCCGGGTGAGGGACGTGGCGCCTTGTTGGTTGTAAAGCCTGCCAAAGTATGGGGATCGCGGGGCCTCGGAACCAGTCACGCCATTTGGAGTCGGGGGGAATGGAAAGTCTGAGTGTCGTCTACCGGAGAAGAAGCTCGGCGAGTCCCAAGGGGACCGTAACGCTTGATCGGGTCCTTCGTTCTGCAGCGAAGGGTCGATCATGAGGTCCGAGCGGGCAAAGCTAGGTACCGCCGAGGTGCCGGGCGTGGATAGTGTAGGGCTTGGTTTGGGCAGGGGGACGTGTGCCGTGGACGTCGGAGTAGGCAGAGCAGTCGCGAGGTCGGGGAACCCAGCGCCGTTCGTTAGACTGGCGACTTGAGCCCGCAGCGTTTGCACCTCTTGCTCTAGTGAATGGAGGTAGCTAGCACGTCAGTCATGGTTGTTCGTGCTCCACATCGAGGCAATGACCCACTTTCTAGAAATGTTCGTCTTGCTTATCGCGTCGAAACCGATACATTCCACTTTTGCCCGTTCGCACGCGCTGCACGCCGGTAACTTTCCATCGCACTTTTGTTTTCTACTCCTACATCGCGTGCAAGAGCTAATGGCCCTTGCGACCTTGTACTGCGTCTCTTCGTTTGCGGTGGCATTCGCTGATTGCGATGAGGACGTTTTGCTCTTTTTGTTTGGGGCATTGTGCGACTCGGACGATATCGAGTCGTTTGTCGACGAGTTGCGTTTGTTCGTAGGGCGCGAGGAGGAAGATGGAGGCGGAGGGGGTGCGAGAGGGCCTGATGTGGCCGGTGGGGACGGTTGAGGTGGATAAGACGCGTAGAGGCTGTCCTGGGTGGACCGGTCCGACTGGACTCGCATGGTGATACGAGGTATTCAGGTAGGGGTGGGTGTGTGAATCGATCTGGGTCTGATACTTCCCCGCGGTATACTCCGGTTCACGATGATCAAAGTGATCGACTTCCTCTGTGTCCGGAATGCAAGAGATTCCCGAGGTAGGGGATAAAAAAAAAAGTGGTCGTTCCCGTTGAATGGATGATAGGGTAGGATTGATAACGATGGGGTGATAACTCGAGTTAGGTAGGTGAAGGCCCGGAAAACCCAACAGGGGCGACCACCACACTTCGCTCTTCTCCGTCGCCGATTCGGCTAACTCCTATGGGAATCAGGGTCCAGCAGGCCTATCAAAGGGGAGAGTGCCCGCCTACGGGAGGGAGCTTATGGCAAGCCTAATTACACCTCTCAACTCTGCGCCTAACTCCCCCTCGCCCTCCCCCTCCCTGCATCAACCCGCACGTGACAAAACGCGTCGCGTTGCTCAGCTCATGTCGGTTGACTGGACTCGTTACATCTCCACGACACTCTCCTCTCTTCATCTCACTTCCTTACACCACAACGCCATGAGCAACTGTGAGTGCACAATGTCGCTACCTCGACCTGCCCCAAACTCATATCCAGACGGAGAATCCAACCCTTACTACGGCGGAGCAGGAGGCGGGTTCGTGGCCAACTCTCCCTCGGGCAGCCAAGATTCACCAGGGGGCACCAAAAAGGTATAACGCTTACGGCCTTGCCCCCTATGAAGCATTTCTGTGCTAACAGCTTAGACAAAGGCACAGACGCTCCGACCTGTCACCGTGAAACAACTGCACGAGGCCTCGCAAGTGCACAACGACGCTGAGCACACGATAGACGGACACGAGGTCGGTCAGGTCCTCCTGGTCGGCGCGGTCAGGAACGAGAACAAGTCAGCTACAAACGTCTCTTACGAGGTTGGAGATGGGACGGGATACATTGACGTGCGAATGTGGCTCGACACCTCCGACGACGACTCAGGTAAAACAGAGGGGATCGAGTGAGTAGCATGGTTTACCTTTCTCTAGGTTGACGTCGCTCACACACCCTAGGCAAGACCACTGGGTCTCGATCATGGGCTCGATAAAAGTCTTCGGAGGCAAGAAACACATTTCGGCGACCCACATCCGACCCATCACAGACCACAATGAGATCTTCAACCACCTCTTGAAGGCCGTCTACGTCAGCTTGTCGATGAGGAACCCAGGTGGGGGCGGAGCGGTGCGTGCCTTTCTTCTCTCTCACGCTGAGGACGTCTTTTGTCCTGGAATACTATGCTCCCCGCATAATGACATACCTCCTGGATCACCTGCTGACCCCTAGGCCGGTGCGAGAGGCGCGACGCACCAGGATTACTCGGCGGGAACCACAAACGCCGCTACGGTCGACACCTCCAACTTTGCAGCCCTGCCTCCTATCCAGCGAGCCGTCATGGAGGCCGTCGCCGCGGAGGAGTCGGAGGATGGGATGCACGTCCAGGCTATCTCCAGAAAATTGGGTCACTCGAACGGCCAGGCCGTCATGTGAGTGGGCCGTGGACCTGCGGCTCGGGCGGGACGCGACGTGACTGATACACCAGGGACGCTATCGAGCACCTCATGCAAGAAGGCATGTTGTACTCGACGATCGACGATCTGGTGCGTGTCTGGCTGACGCAACTGGATCCGAGCTCACATGCAGCACGTCAAGGCTATGTGATCGCCGAGTACGAGGCGCATTGGACAGAGGTCGAGAAAAGCATAGAAGATGGTGGTGGGAGATGGCTTGAGTGGGACATGTCCGCGTGTATAGTAGTCTTTCATCTATGTGTGCATACCGCTGCCAACGCTTCGAAGTCCACCCTTGGTTTCTACAACTGGACACTATGGCCAAGATTCCTACACCAGAGCAGCGAAGACGGGATAAGCCTTTTCGTAGACTGTAAAGATGATACCTCCGCTCATCTGCCGTCAGCAAGGTCCATAGAGGGCAGTCGAGACGTACGACAAGACGACCGAGTCGAGGGACGGTGCCCTTCCAGAACTTCAAGACGCCTTCCTCGGTCGCGATTCTGTATGCGCAGTGCAAGGCGTTCTTGTACTCCTGCTTGGCCCTTATACTCTGCATTCGGGTCTTGACCACGCTGTTGATCAGCTCTGCTCGGGAGGCACTACCACAGGTTTTAGAGGACAAGGCTCACTCGAAAGGCATCGTGGAGTCTGAGGTCAGCCTATAATAAAAGGTGTTCAGCTCTGATACTCACAAACAGTGATGACACCGGCGACGGATCCGATCCCAAACGTCATCCACCCAGGCAATTGGGAGCCGGCAGGCGAGTTGCCCTGTACGAGCTGCTTCAGAGTGGAGTAGCTGGAGAATCGGACGGCCGAGTTGGCTCCCTGTCGCAGCATGACGGGTCCGACGCCTCGGTAAATACCCCGGTATCCCTCCTCGGCGATGATCGCGCGGGTGCCGTGAAGCGTGCCCTTGTACTTTGGCTCTGCGCGCTTCGAGTCTTCGATCATCTTGGTCCTGCATCCTGTTAGCGCTGAGTACGGGGTTGGACGGGATTCGTGAATTACTTGATGGTCTCCGACGGGGTGACGGCGATGATCGCTTCCATCATACCGGCTCCCAAACCTGCCAGCATCGATCGCGGGGCGGACAGCTTGCCCTGGGGAGTTAGCAAGGTCGCATCGGCGTGGATTTTCTGGCTACCTTGCCCCGACATTGAGGGCAGAGGCAATGCAGTGGAACGAGTCGAAAGAGGAGAGTCAGGGGATACAACCACTAACTCACATCCTTGTCCTTCAAGAGCGATTTGAACTGGTCGTAGGTCGTGAACCGCACTCCGGCCTTGACGGCGTTTCCAATCACGACAGCCGTGCATCCGGCATACAAACCTTTGACCCCACGTTGCGCCAAAGTCTGCTTGAACGCCGTGACAGGTCCGACAGGCTGGTAGTCAGCGACCTGGACTTTGCTCT
The DNA here is from genome assembly GCA_031326905.1 of Papiliotrema laurentii. Taxonomy (NCBI): domain Eukaryota; kingdom Fungi; phylum Basidiomycota; class Tremellomycetes; order Tremellales; family Rhynchogastremaceae; genus Papiliotrema; species Papiliotrema laurentii. The sequence continues at coordinate 1,706,648 of JAODAN010000003.1, forward strand.
ATTGCCCTGTGCCATTGTTCGTCAATAGGATCGACGCTATGGCCACCGATCTCAGCAGCCACGGCATCTCAACAATCTCTGCTCACCTTTCCCCCCTCTAGCGCGCCGAATTGCAGTTGCGTCTTGAGACTTTCCAAGGGGAAAGTGATAAACGCCTCGATACCGCCGGCAGTCGCTCCTGCGAGGAGCGACGCGATCGGTTGTTCCTTGGCTTTTCCCTTGTTTGCGGCAGCGGACATGATGTTCCAGGGGGGGCTTGATCTACCGATACGACAAGGACGGGGGGGGTTTAGGGAGGTGAAGAGTCTGAAAAGTGTCGTGTGAGGGTGAGGTGATTCAAAAGTGAGAGCCCAGCGAGTCGGTCGTCTCGGGATTCGCCGATGATGGCTTTGGGCAACAACATCAAGTAGTTACTACAGACCTTATATTACGCGTATTGCCTCGATACTCTCACTTGGTTACTCAGGTCACCGTCGCTGAAGATACGCTTCAGCAGCTCATTCCCACATCGATGCTGCAAAGTGCGGACGACGCGCAGGGAGCGTCCCGCGAGGGACAGCCTGTCCTGGGGTGGGGTTGGAAAGAGGTCGAAATGTTTGACGACCTCGAGGATCTGGACGAGTATGAGAGTGATGAAGAGGTACGTCGCGGTCATCCTCCAGGCGATGACAAAAATCTGTGCACGCCGCTCATAGCTGTTCGCGATCATACTGACACACAGGACGTGTACGTCGTTATGGACCTCGGCGGCGGGATCACGAACAAGGCGTTGCTGGCGGAGAACTCGTACCAACTGGTCGTACGTCGGGCCGCTGCTCACCCTTCCGTCCAGATCGGATGTGAAACGCGGTGTTCAAAAGACAGCCACTGACATCAAGGGTATAGACACCCCTTTGCCATTTCTGAAGCTCGGCAACCAAGTGTTCCAGGGCGAGGCCGTCGAGATGATCGGCGACGAGATCATCTTTGGCCGTATCAGAAGTGAGTGCAATCTCCCACTTCACCCCGGACCAGGCGTTGGAATGAGATCTCCCTGCCGCGATTCCTTACAAGCTTTCTGCTTACATCGACTCTATGTTAGCATTCCCTACCAAAGTACTCTGCTAACACCATCCCAGACGAAGAGGATCCGCACGCCCCAGACAGACCTCCCTGGCACTCCACCTCGCTCCACCTCAACTTCCGCCCCGTCGCACCTTCCAAAATCCCTCCTCCCCATCAAACCGCCGCGACCTCTGTCCATTTCGAGCCAGTTGATGCCCCGAACCCATCCAATGCTCACCAGTCATCCCCGTTTGTCTTCCCCCGCGCTCCGCCTCTCCGCAGGGCATCTCGCTCAGGAGATGCAGCCCCAGGACCGTCAAACACATTTGCGCAAGGGGGAGGGACAACGACGACGCCGAAGAAAGTGGGACGCCCCAAAGGGTCGAAAAGTAAACCTCGGCCGTCAGGGGATCTGCAGAGCGCCGAACCGCTGTTCCTGCCCAGTGATGTTGACGCGTTATTTGCGTCATCCAACCAGCCCGTAACCTCGAGTGGGCAGGGTTTAGATCGACTAAGTGGTGGAACATCAATCGGAGCGATTGATCCAGCCCCCGCACGGACAAGCATCGACACGAGCGCCGAGGCAGGACCGAGCCAACCTCGGCAGTCGCCCCAATCGTCTGCGCAGGCAGCATTGCTGACCGAGCCAGGTGTTAGGGGCGAAGACAGCCTAGAGTCCGCTCAAGCCGCATACGCTGTTGCCATGGATCCCGGAGCTCCTGGTGGTGGATTCCCCCTGAGGAAAGCTGACGGGAAATACATCATTGCGACGTCGTTCGACCTGTCCATCTTGGATGTGAACACGTACCCGCCCAATGCCCGATGTAAGTGTGCCTTGTAGACCTGTTCCGAGGGTTATTCAACCCTCCGCCGTATCCACGCCCAAATGCCCTGGACAGGTGCTGACCTCCAGTCGTCATGTCTCAAGAGGTCGAAAAATTACTCAACCCAGTCACGACCATGGCGCATGCCCGTGATATCGCTGCGAGAGGGTACACTCCCAACGAAATCGCCCAGTTACTCGCGGGCAGACCGATGCGAGGACAGGGTTCGAGACTGCCACGAGCTTCTTCCGGGCGCAGAAAGAGCAAAGGGAAGGAGGCGGACCCGAAAGAGGATAATGGGGACGTGGAGATGGCCGAGCCGGGGCATGAGGAGGCCGCGGAGTGATCGTCCGACTGGGCTGGACGAGGATTTCCCTAGTCTTGCATCCGACGCACAGCAAAACGTTTTCTGAGACAAAAGGAGACGGAGGTGAGGTGAGGCTTTGGTCGAAACTGTTGTATTGCCCCCGACATGTATATAGATAGGACGGGAAGGTGACCGTAGGCTCTGCTCGACGCGATGGAACAACATTGCATGATGACTATAATACTAGATGACTCGACTGACTATGCCCCTGCCTCGCCCGGCAAAACCTCTCGTAGGATCCTCCGCTGGTCTCGCTAGATCAAGCGTCGGCAGGTCGAGCCCGCTCAATCCCTTCAGTAGCGGAGACTTCGGCTTTGCGGCACGACTGGAAGTTGCCCATGCAAGTCTTGCAGGTCTTGACGTCGCTGAGAGTCAGGATTTGGCCGGGGACACATCGAAAAGAGAGCCAAGGGGGGGATACAGGCGGAAATGTTAGGGTAGAAAGGGATGGATGATTTCGGTGGAAGCGGGGAAGCTCAACATACCCAGTACAGGCCATAGCGACGCATCCGGCTCCTTTGCAGACCGCGCAGTGTTGAGGGTCGGCAGCGCATCCGCTCACTTCGGACTTGGCGCAGTCGGAGGCAGCTTGCTGGATGGGTCAGTATTGTTCGAGAGGTGCGAGATGGGTTGGAACGTGGGCGATGGGCGGCAAAGCGGCAGAGGGAGGGGGGCGGGGTCACTCACACCGCAGAAATCACAGTTCTTGGGGTTTCCAGAGCAGGACATGGTGGGGTAGTAGTGATTACTGTGGGAGTTCTGGTGAGATGGGAGAGTAGAGGAAGGGTGGAATGAAGGTTGTGAGGAGAAATTATGGTTGGGTAGAGCGGTATATATATGCTGTGAATCGTCAGACGTGGGTGGACAAGTGACGATGATCTCTCTCGACCATTCCCGCTTACATCGGTCTTGTCCGAGCCAATTAGAATGCACCCATTTGTCATGACATCGCATCCTGACCGCTTGTATCTCGGTCTCTCCGGCATCTAGACATGTGGTCTCGCTTTGCATGACGTGCATAGAAGGGTAGGGCAGCGGCATGAGTGTATGTACAATCACAAAAGGATCACAAGAAGTCTAAATCGGCCTCCACCTCAAGTCTCCATCTCTATCCACCTGACCATCCCCCGCCCATTTGCAGACCGCACCGGAACGACCGTCGGGTGGCCGCCAGATCACTTCTGCTCTCATTCGAGAGGATGCTCATGAGATCCTCTCCATTAACCGACGCCGAGCATGAGTAATCCTCTCCCGTTCGGACGACAAGTACGGTCGGTAAGCTTTTGGTGGCCTCCACAAAGGCGGGGCAGCGGTCGTGGAGTGGTGTTCTGCATAGTTATCCGTGGTCAATCCGACACTTGACGATCTGCCACTAACACTTCGCGCGCCTAGAGGAGACATTTGAGCGTAAACTTGTCAGTGGACAATGATCAAACCCGCCTTTGTTCTCTGGCACGGCGTGATCCCTCCTAGTCATGACAACTCCCGTCCAGTCCACACTCCATCCACTGTGTGAGGTCACATCGCTTGCTCTACGGACGTTCTCACCGCTGCCGATGCTTGCCGGTCCATCTTCGTCACTTCTGGCATCAACCCCATTGCATCTTTCTGCAGACATAGATGGTTCGCAATCAGGTTCCACGCGTGCGCGCTGCTAGCATGCCCTGAACCCACCTCAGAGCTCGGGTGGGCGGGTTGAGATGCGCGGTCCGTGACGCTCAACTTGCGATTCATGTACCCCACAGCTTGCTCCATACTGGGGTTAGGTTAACAGATGACCTCCGCCGGCTTGACTCTCGACACCGTCGTGAGCTCTGTCAGGCTACACGGGTGGCGTAGCAAATGGCGCACTGACCGGACGTTCAGTCCGGACATAATCTTCCGTCCCGTCCCCCATTAAACCCTCAGGCAAGCTTTTCTGGGCGTTCGACCTGACACGCCTGACTCTCAGCACACCCGAGCGTGCCAGCTCAAGGTGAGAGCCAATACCTCCGATCGACACGTTGTTCTTCGTAGTGAGAAGGCCATGCGAATCTACAGCGGCGAAATGCGCAAAATGCGGGTCAGAAGGCGGGGAGAATATGTAGATTGAACAGATTGACCTGGTGTCAGATAATGATCCTGTGTTGTTGTGTTTGCTCACGGACACCGTCGAAGCAATCACGCCCACTACCCCTAGCACAATGTGCAGGTCTGAAAGTCAGCTTTCGTGAAAACTGCGCTAAAGCTGAACATCCCGCACTCACCCGAGAGAAACTGCTTCTCGGCCACCCCGTGACGCGGGGTGAGTCCATTCGCCGGGACAATCTAGAGTATTACCAAAGATCCATCTCACCAGCGCAGACGATCGTGCTAGACAGTTTGCGACCCAGACTATCCGAGCGAAGACCTGTCCGTAAGTACGCGTCTTATCCTGCACTTGCCCAACCCGCAACTCACGCGGTACTTTGTCGGACACCTAAAGCACGCCAGGCAGATCAGGACAGCCTGGCTTCCTCCCTGATCCGGCACTATATCGAACAAGGCTGGAAATAGTGGGCTCACATACAACGATGGGCCTGTACAGCTTGTAATCAGCTGTGGTCTCGGACCCAAACTCGCACCAGAGTGGAGCACGTCCTGGCAAGTAGTGTCGACCACAGCTCAAAAATGCCATTAGACATCAGGGCGAACCACTGTTTTCAGCGTAAGCATTCTACTGGCAGAACCCACCGCGACTCTTGTCTTGAAAGCCCAGCTGCGGGTCGATTCTGTACGAGGGTCCGAAGCTGATCGAATCTGTCCCCAGCACGGGGAGTGGTGGACTGGTCTCGTCACCACGCACTCACCTGCATAAGTGCCAGAGGAATTAGAGGAAGCCAGTGGCGTTGCAGGTGCGGCAGAACAGCCAGCTGTTATTCAGCGATACCTCTCACATATGCTTGATTAGTCGCCGCGAAGGCTGGAACGGAACATGGCGACGAGATGTACCGCGTGGGGGACAATTGGGTCATTGCTCTTGGGACCCCCGAACAAGTCTCCAAGACCAAGGACGAACGGCTGGGTGGCGGGAGGAGATTCCTAGACCTGAATCAGATAAATCTGACGTGTAGCAGAAAGACTGTGCCGCCCGCGTGATCTCCCATCTCTGGACATCAAACATGCACCATCCCGGGTTCGAAGATGACCTAGTCCTACATGGGACGGATCCGAGCACGACTGACTCTGTTTGACTCTCTTGCTGAAGGTGTCTTGTAGCTAGACAAATCTGGTCTCCTTGACGACCGTGAACGCGCTAGCAGGCGTAGGGGAGGGGGTCCACCTTTGTGTCTGGAACTGGAACATGACAAGACAGGGGGAAAATCGGTGAGTTTCAGATAAGGAGCGGAAGGCCGAGGGTGGAGGTGGGGGGATTTGGAACGCATTCGAAGATATTTGTTCTGTTTTGAGAATGCTTCTGAAGTGGAGCAAGGGGCGCGACGAAGTCACGATACGTTTCAAGTGTGTAAGAGCAACGCCACGGCTGAAAGGTAGCGTGGAGGTCAAGTTCGCCTTGGAGCACACGGGTGGTACATTGCGAGGGTCATTTTGAAATCCTCCTCCATGAAGGCCAGCTTTGGGAAGCACGATCCGAAGTAACATGTCGTGTTTCGACCCGAAGCCATCATGCACCCTTCGTGGTCCGCCGCCTGCTTTCAAGCGCCACCTGCGACTATATCAGCAGGCCATACGAGCCCTTATTGAACCCTTTTCCGTCCTCCTCAGGACTTCTTCGCATCCTCTCAAGTTCACACACTAACTTACATCGTTCATCAGTCATGCCTGTTCCTCCATCGACAAATGGTTCCTCATAGGGGCACCGTAAGTCAGGTGGCCCTGAAGACAGAATGATTCATACAGACTCCTCAACTACAGGTTCTGGGAACAGCAACCTACTTGCCACAGTTGGCTCCGGTAATGCAGCGACAGCAAGGGAGCGAACTTACTGGGGCACTCGGGTCGACGAAATCGAGACAAAGGTTTTGAAACTGAAGTTGGCCAAAGACGAGCTGGATGAACGGCTCTCCTCACCCAGTGGAAGACAAGGATCAAGGGCACCGATGGAAGACATCATCGCGCTGAGCCACCAGTGCTGGGTTGTGGTGGAGGAGTTGCAAATTTTAGAGACGCAAGCTGCCGACGGCAGAAAGGCATCGATATCAAGAAGAGCAATCAATGATTAGAGTTACCTGGACATGTGTGCAGTCGAGCTGCAAGCAGAGCGACACATTGGAACGATTACGGGGATGATCACTCAACTTGAGAGCTTGTTTGCACCGAGTAACGGAGGATGAAAGCTGGTAGGGTGATGATGGCAGGGTTGTGGGGACTTGGGACGTGGGACGTTGATCTTGAACGATGCATTCGGTCCGTGCGCAGCGACTTGTATATATTTGTACCTCTGTAGATATGCACCACCTTCGCTTTTGCATAGAACCTCCAGATCCCGGGTCGTCTGTCGTGTAGCTCACCAAACCCGCATTCCCACAGCCTAGTCGTCGTTCGTATACACCCAGCGGCTTACCGTCTGTTCCGGGCTCTGCGCTGAACATCGCTTGGCATGCTTGCTGTGTCCTGTGGCACCTGCTGCGAACGCATCATCTTGCTCAAAGGTGCTACAGTCGCCAGGTGTTGTCTTAGTAGGTGGGCCAGAGGAATGCCGAACGGTCCGACGTACCATGAGGGTCCTCATGACGTGATATGATGCCATTTCACGCCTCATATGACTGTGAAAGGATGCATGTGCCCCCTTTGTGACACGCTGCTTGCTATCAAGCCCCACTCCCATTATAAAAAGCCCCCCCTTCCCCTCCTCCTCCCTTTCCCCACCCCCAACCCCCCCACCCCCCAGCCCCCCATCCCCCGCCCTCTTCTGCCCATTTTTCATACTTTCCGGAGCTTTCACAAATCATCGTCACAAATTCAACGGCACCGACCCACCAAGTGCATCAGGTACGTATGTCCCCACATCTTCCATCATTTCCCTCGCATCGGGCCGGGCAACCCTAGAACTGATGACCGATTGGGCTGACCCTTCCAGATATCGACGAATCATGTCTGGAACAGGCAGATCCCCCTCTGCTTTGGCCTTTACCGACCCCCCAAGTGCTGCCGGTCCCCAGACATTCGACGGCGACTGGGTCAGCATGCGTGAGGAAGTTACTTGCATTCGGCAGTCCCTGCACGCGGACATCCTAAAGGTGAACCATCATGTTCCCACAACAGGGAGAGCACCGACTGGAGATTCTTATCATGGATGGCAAAGCCGAATCTCCGCAATATCTGATGCACAAATGAATGTCATACGCAAAGAGCTGGAAGTTCTGCGGGCCAACTGCAAAGAATATACGAGGAGATTACAGCGGATCCTAGCTGTATCCCGCCCAACGCTCTCTAGAGGTGAAGGAGTCGCAGCATGCATCGACCGAACGGTGTGCAGACACCATGCCGAGCGGCAACTGGATGAGGTGAGCTTCGTGTCAAGACAGACGGCCGAATTTTTGTTTCGGGAGCGTGAGCGAGCCGAGACAAGTGCCCAATTGTTGGCAGCGGCCGGAGGAAGCATGCCCCCGTCTGCCTCAGGCGCTCCCAACGCCCCAACGACAACCGCTCCCGGCCCAAGGCACGCAGAGTCTTGGTTTGACAGGAGAAGCGAAGTCGCGAGCATTCGAGCCGCGTGTTCGGCTATTGTCGAGAATGCACCGGCGGAGCTCAGGACGGAGGGAGAGCCCACCGTTCAATCGATTCCAGAAACAGAGAGGCGGGAGCAGCTACACAGAAAGGCGCAAAAGCTTTTGAAAGATCTCCGCCCTCATCTCGCGAGGTTGGGGGAGATCAAAGCTGCGGCTGAGCTGAGCGAACATACTGGTTCATCTGCAGCAGGGTCTCTGCGAGAAGAGTGCAAAACAGAGGCGACAGCGCTATGGGACGAAATACAGAGGACAAATCGAAACGCCATCAAGTTGGCCCAGATCACTGCAGTGAGCAAGCGCAGCCGTCAGCCAGTTCATCCACGACACCGCAATCCCTCCATCGTTTACAACTTCGGACTCGGAAGGAATCTTGTGCCATCCCGTTCCTCGGCGCGGCTCAGGTCACTTCCGATGCCCAACGCCCCACAGTCCCCCTTTAATGGCTCTGTCCCCCCTGCACGCGTTCATCTCCACGATGTCTTCCCTAGCCTTGCGATGCAGCCCCGATCCTATCTCAACAGGTCCGTCAGTGACTTCGGTCCCACTGAGTCTCGGGGCAACCCTTTCCCGACTGCTGTTGGGGCGCCGGCAACCCAGGAGCATTCCGGTCTCAGATCGCTTTTTGCCTCACCCATAATTTCTGGGGCTGTTCGATGGCTGTTCCGAGGTTCAAGACCTTCGCTATCCGATCCCGACAATTCCAGTTCCGCGGGAGGCAGAAATGGGTGACGTGATGGGGAAAGACTGACAAATGAGAAAGGTTGAGTAGCGTTTTTCAATCTCTTTCATGTGGTATAGCCTTTTTATTATCTCCCGCCCTTGTATACAATGGCTCCTTGCCGCTCGATCTTCTTGGACTGTTCGTTTTCCTTCCATTGCCTTTCACAGCGGTCCACTGTCATGCATGCATCACTTTACCTATTCAGTTGGTTATGCATGCTGGTCCCCCCGTTCCCACATCAATGGGTTTCTTGTCCAGGATGCGCTTTGTCATAGCAATGGTCTTTGCCGCGAACGGCTGCGTAAGCAGATTGTCACGAGGCAGATAATTCAGAACGCGAGTAGGCGACGTTGAGATGATCCCGGCTAGGCCATACCATACATGCTCATCGATGAGGATGCTTGGTCAAAGCATAGATCAGCCATGTAGGATTCACTTGAATGTTGTGCGTGTTCCATGCAACTCATGACACTGAGGGAATGGCTTGTCGCTAACGTCCTCACCGCGGAGACACTGAAAGGACGGGACAGGAGTGACAGAAGTGGAGCCTCCCCATCCTGTGTCAGGCTGATCTCCCAAACACATGTCTTCTTGTTCACGACGAGATGTACATGTTCGTCACTTTTTCTGATTGTTGACAGGACGGGCGAGTCTGGTACAGTCGGTGTGCGCCAAAGGGGGGGCAAACCAAAGCGATAGGCCTGCCACAAGGCAGACCACCCTTTGACATGCCTAAAGCCGTCCACACCCCCAACCCTGATGCGGGGTAAGCCGTTGGTTTCCTCTATATGTATTCGATGCTGAAATTGACCTGTTGTTGACCACTCGGTTCATATATCCATCCCAAGACCGTCCCTCTCACGATCGCAGATCATGGCTACGTCGACAGAACACTCGATAGCTCAGACGCTCCAGGCTTTACAGGCGTTGTATCACGACCCAGACCCGGCATCGAAGAAACGGGCAAACGAGTGGTTACAGGAATTTCAGCATAGCGTGAGTGTCTGCCCTCCTTCAACCATCGAATGGACCATGGATGGAAGTAGACGACGTGGGCTTCAAGTACTCACCCCAGGTGGACGCTTGGCAAGTATGTCATTCGATACTGAGCGGCGCGGACAGCCCAATGGAGGCTAGACTGTTCGCATCACAGACCTTCAGAACAAAGGTGAGCCTCAATGTCCCCGCGTCATCCGTCTGCTTGTCGCAATATGTTGGTCTCACCAGCAGATCCTTTACGACTTGAAAGATATTCCCGACGACCACCTCATGCCCCTGCGAGACTCGCTCATCGCCGCGCTGCCACCCCTCATCCAACCCACTGCGCCGGCGGGTTCACGAGCCATCTTGATCCAGATATGTACGGCGCTTGCGGACTTTGGGCTGCAGGTCCCGAGCTGGGAGAGACCCGTCGCGGAGATGATCGAGAGGTTCGGGAAGGATCCCACGACGGTTAGAATATTACTAGAGTTCCTGAAGGCTTGGATAGAAGAATCGTTAAACTCGGCCGTCCGAGTCTTGGTGAGTGGTGAACAGCGTGCACGAGGCCCCCCGAGTTGTTCCTGACACACAGGATGATAGGATGGGAGAAGGCGCCGAGGAGGTTCTATCAGCTCTGACAATGTACATCCAAGCTACAGGTGGGTTTTTCCTACCCTTTCAGGATGGGCCTGATACCAGGTGTCACTGCCCAAATACACAACCTCGTCTTTGGCGTACTAGGAGGATGGCTCCGTTCGGGTGACTTTACCGCGGCTCAGGTCGGCCAGACCCCCTTGTTCCCCGCCCTCTTCGAGGCGTTAGCATCGGACGAACTGTTCGACGCCGCTGTCGACACTATCTGCGAACTCGTGCATGAAACGCAAGAGGTGCACGACAATCAGGCTATTATCGAACAGATCATCCCCCGCATCATCGCCCTTCGACCGCAATTAGACGTACACAAGGAGGACGACGATAGAATACGGGGTTACTGTCGGATCTTCTGCGAGGCGGGCGAGACGTACGTCGAGCTCATCACCAAACACCCACACGACCTCCTGCCCCTCGTCGAAGCCATCGCCTCGTGCGCAGCCTACCCGGACCTGGACATTGTCCCCATCACTTTCAACTTCTGGTATGTTCTCGCCTCGGCCATGGGTAGGCAGAACGAGGACCCATCCCTCAAACCCTTGTTTGACATTTTCGAGGCCTTGCAAACGATCATCATCGGGCACCTGCATTTCCCAGCAGAAGACGACCACGTGACGGCTCATCAACGAGACGACTTCCGTGCGTTCCGACACAAGATGGGTGATACACTCAAGGACTGTTGCCATGTTCTGGGCGGATCAGTGTGCTTGTCGAAATCGTATGACCTGGTTGTCGCCGCTATGCACAAGCCCCAGCCGACATGGCAAGAGATCGAGGCTCCGTTGTTCTCAATGCGGTCCATGGGCGCGGAGATTGATCCTGGAGACGACGAGGTCCTCCCCAAAATCATGGATCTTCTTCCCTCTCTCCCTCAACATCCCCGAGTGCTATACGCTGCGATCCTGGTCATCAGCCGATACACCTTGTGGACCGATCGACATCCCCAATACATCGAGTCGCACATCCGCTACCTGGTCCGTGGTTTCGAGATGAACGAGCCCGACGTTGCCGCGGCCGCCGCCATGGCGATGAAGTTCATGTGCCAAGATTGCGCTCAACATCTCGTCCCGCACATTGAGCAACTACACCAGTTCACGTCGCAAACCAGCGGGCGAGTTGGTCAAGCCGATATGCTGGAGATATGGGAGGCGCTCGGTTACGTCGTCGCGGACATGCCGGCCGAACAGGCCGCACCTGCCATACAGCAGTTTACTCAGCCGCTCTTCGCCAGAATACAAGCGATCGTGCAGGACCCTGCTCAGGCCAACAAGGCGACCATGCAGGAGCTTTCTGGTGAGTCATCCCTCCGACCTCGCGCGATGACGCTGACGTTGTAGACAACTTCGAGCAGATCGACTCTTTCTTGTCCGTTATCCGAACTCTCCAACCAGTTCCCGAAGCTTGCTATGCTACCGTCGGACCGCTGTATCAACTGGTGGACCAGGTCATCGCGCGATACGGCAACACCTTCCATGTGGCCGAGAGGGCCGGTTCGGTTGTCCGACGCGGACTTGCCTTCTTCCCTCGACGCGCATTGGAACCGCTTTTGGAGTCTGTGTTGAGCCGGATGGTCACATCCTTCCGAGATACAGGCTTTGCAAGCTACCTCTGGATCATCGGTAAGACTGCGGACAAGTTTGGCCAAGGTCCAGGGGGCGAGGAGTTGTCGGCGAACAGTGCCGCATTGTTCGCGCACGCGTTTGAGGGAGTGTGTACGGAACTGCAAAAGCTCGTGGCTGTCAAACCGGCGCCAATGATCCCCGACGGTGAGTGTTACCTCTTACCTAAAGTCAATGGCTGACAAGCAGTAATGGACGACTTTGCCCATCTGTTTATGGCTTATCTGCGTCACCACGCGTCGCTCACCATTGCCGCGCCGTCATTGCAAAACGCAATAGTCCTTGTGATTCTTGCACTGTCGTGCCCAGGCACGCAGACGATTCTGATATCGCTCGACGTCCTCGCGGTGCTTGCTCAACGGATGTCTCATACACAATTTCAACCGACTCTGCAACCGATCTTCCATCACTGCGGCAAAGAGATCTTCAACATCATCATCACTGGTTTGGTCGAGCAATTCCCAGAGGACGGATGGCAGGCCGTCGCGGATATCGTCAGTGCCACGGCGCTTGTGGCCCCACCTGCGGAAGTGGAAGGTTGGGCCGGAGAGGCCCTGTCCCGACTGCCGGGACACCTGCTGCCACTGGCTGCCAAACAGGAATTTGCGACGGAGCTGCACGAGTAGGTTTAGGGTGTTATTTCTCCAGAGCCACCGCTTATCTCTAGGCATCTCGCTGCGCCTGGCTCTGATAGATTACGGCCGGCGTTGAACAAGCTCGTCCGGGCGGCTCGAACGGCGAGGGAGAGGGGAAGACAGACTCGAAAGAGTCTGGGCCAATAGAGGTGGTGCGAGGTTGTGGGGAGGATGTTTCCGAGCTATTGGCGTCATCTCGGAGAGGGATGCGGCTAGAGTATGCGTATGTTTTGATGCTGTAGTATTGACGCACGACAAACCCAATGCACCTGATGTTCAAGTATCCAACCGAGTCAACCTGCGACGGGGTTAGGCGTGCGATGAGATGATGAAGTGACGTAAACTATCAGCGCCTAATCCTTATCTGCGCGTGCCTATGAACCCCTTTGCCGCTCGTCAGCCGAATGTGTGTTTAGCGCGTCGTCGAGCAACGTAAACGGGATGTGTGTCAACGTCCATTCCATATCCATCCCCCTCCTTCACAACCGGACAAGATCGTACAATGACCCGTTTCACACTTTGAGATCGATACACCGTATCCTGCCGATTCGCTTGCGCATCATGGCCGACGAAGAGATGGCATCTCGATGCGCGCCTTGGGTAGGAGGGGTCGCGATGAACAGCTCCGAGGTGAGATACCCGGACGAGGTGTTGACGACAACGCCAACTCTTGCGGGTCGTGCGTCTCGTGCGTCCGCTTTGCAGGAGGATCAAGGCGGCTCGGGTCGTAGCTCGAGTCTTGTGTTTGGGAACGGGACGAAGAGTCCAGACCAATTGGACGGAGCGGGGATCTTGCGCATCGGAAAGTCACCTGCGGTATCGCCAAGGAAGACAACGGCCAGGCCGGGGAAGAAGGACAATAGAGAAGGATGGGCGAGATTACCCATGGGGATTATCCAGTGAGCTATCCATCAACCTGCTCAACCCCTCCAGACGCGGTACATCACGGCCCGGGTCATGCTGACATTTCCCTCGTAGTCGGATTATGGATCATGTTGAGAGAGACGTCGAGGTGCCGTCTGTGATCAGGGACATGTGGGGACGCAGAAAACCAACAGCGATAAACTTCAGCTTGATCATCCTCATCCTCGCCCGATGCGCTCTATGTGACCTCCGTGCAGTCTGCAGGGAATGGACAATTCAAGGTATGCCTCGCCTGTCGCCCCCGCTGCCCACCCCCCCTCCCCCTCCTTGAGCAGTCAGATTGGCTGATACATCCCAAGTCGACAAGCACCCGTTCTGGATGAAACTCGTCGTTTGCCTTGATACGACCCGCCGCGCGCAGTCCGTCTTGGAGGATCTGCAGGCGAGGGTCATTGTTCCGCGGAATGCAGCATTCATCTCGCATTTCGAGCGCGCCTACTGGATGACCCGCAGAATGTGCCTCGTGTGCCGAATCAACCGACCCGACCAGTCTATCCACGCTATGGACCCCGACTGTGCGACAGTTACGACTTTTTTCCAGACTCTCCCTACGTGCGGGGAGCGTCTCGAGACTTACTGCGCCCATTGCCTGGTCGACGATACGACGCTGCAGCATAATGTACAGGGGGAGATGGAGCGGCGCACACCACGAAGCAACCCAGGCCACGGTGCACGCATGAACCACGGCGTATCATGGGTCTCCGAGTGGGATATCGACGAGACGGGTCAGAGGCGACGAACCAATATCTGCTGTACGACCTGCCGGTATCATGCCGTCTCCAACGAAATGCGGCGGATCGTCCAAGGTCCTTGTCGTCGTGATGGACCTCTGCGTGGTCTGGAGGAACTCGACTCTGTGCAGCATACCACCACGAGCGCAAAGTCTTACATTTCCCGCGCAGTGGGCACAGCTCAAGACGCGGCGATCCTCGCTCTCGACGAGTTCTTCCTCAGTAGACATGCCAAGTGGATTCCCCTGGAAGGCGCGGCGCTGTCATTGCAAGACTGTGACGCCAAGCTCAGGCACAAGTACATCGAGTCGAGGGGGATCCAGACCGACGAAGATCGACGGGAACGGTGGGCATACCTCGCGACGATGTACGGAGAAGAGACCGTCAGTCCTGCCCTGCAGTTGAGCGACCAGATCGAAGTCAGGAAGATGTATGCCAAATGGGGCCAAGAAGCTCTCAATCGAGAATTTGTGACGATAGACTCGGATGATGAGGATGAGGAGGAAGACTGCATGCAGTTGAACCGACGGGTGAGTCTCAACAACTGTTGGATACTTTTCCTTCTGTGCTAGCTGACATTGAAGTGGACGAAGAGACTTCGTGAGGGCGTCATCAATGACTACATCAATGATCGGGTACGCCTTGGCTTCTGGGTCTCGCCGGAGGACGAAATCGCCCAGCTCGCCTCCTCGGCCGACCCGCCTATACATGCGCCCATACCTGTTATCGCGGAATCGAACAAACATCCGTTCGATAGCGCTCCGCTGGACGGAAGCGGCAGAAGCCTATCGCCAATTGCAGCGTCCAAACATGCGACAGCGACAGGATGGATCGACCTGGTGGACCCGGAATCCGCGCAGGCCAGTTGCTTCTTGCCCACACCCCCACTCGCGCAAGCGATGGAAGTGCGGTTCGCGGAAACGTTGGGGCACACCCTGTGGCGGCCGTTCCGATCGATTGCTCGCACGATTCAAGCGCTCTCGCCGTCACCCGACAAAGCTGTTGCCACATGTCAGCAGATGGATCTGGACGCGCTTTTGCGCTGCCTGGCGCGCAAAGAGGCATGGAATGCGCCAGTGGCCGACCAAGTGTGGCGTCATGGAGGCACCGAAACTCCAATCGCTATCGATAGAAAGGTCAAGGGGAGGGATCTGCTCATGGAGGTGGATGAGGATGAAGAGCCGGAACTGGACCATATCGTGCGCCAAAACAGGGGCGGGGAGGACTTTGTGAATGTTAGCGTTCTAGGAAAGGACTGCCCCCGGATCGAGCTCGTAGTGGACGATCTCCCTGTCGGCGACTATGACATCAGGGAGAGCTGGACTTCCCCACTCCGCGGTTCGTCGGAGACGCGTCTACACCGCGACCAGACCGAGGGGGAGGGAGATTGCACGAGATCTTCAACCCTCCTGTTGAGCGACACAGAAGATGAGGATGCGGAAAGTGTGGAGGCCGTGCAAGATTTTACGATGAACGAAGCCCTGCGATCGTTTGCGGAACGGAAACACGAGGTGCACCAAATCCCGTTTGGTGGTGCTGTCACCCAAACCCTTGGCAAGCGGAAGCAGGCGCCCGAGGAGTCTGGGGACGAAAGAAGCAAGAGACACAGCCCCAAGGCGAGCCACTATAGGAGATCTGCTCAGCTCTACGAAGATCCGTCAGCTCATTTGCAGGCCCGCGATGCCTTTGAGCGCGCCGATCGCCCTTCGGGCGGAAGCGCGAACTCGGAGGACGCAGAGTGGATGTATATCGGCCACCCGACTTCGTTGAGCGTCGACGTAGACGGGAGATCCAAAGCGACGAGCGAGACGAGTTCGGGACCGCGTATTCTCACGCCAGAAGACGAGCCCAGCGAGGTCATGCCGAATCCACCGAAATTGCCTGCGACCGAGCTCAAAGCGGCGCGTATGGAGGTGGATCGGATGTCACCGCTAACCGCTTCGCTTTCCCCTTCCTCGCCTTCGCTGCCTCCGGTCGACTCGAGCTCGGACGCAGATACGGATCCCGAAGGCGGAGATGCGATCGTCGCTGGTACGCTCGCCGAGGGAGTGATTGAACCCTCATTGGCGGCGTCCAAAGTCCCTTGGATCCCTACTGTCAAGGGGGAGATGCTTGGCCCGAGGGCTGGGAAGATGATTATGGATTGCTGGTTTGAGGCTTGGGCGCCGTTGAGGCGGTGCGATTGTACGGTGTGTGAGAGGAGGAGGACGTGGGATTCGTGGACGGAACGCGCTTGACGAGAATTGTAGCAAGAGGTCATGTGAGGAGATTCACGAAGGAGCGTATGGGCCAATGGTTAGTATTCAGACTTCATGTATATGTAGGACAGGCAAAGGTGGGCTTTGTTGACAACGTTGTAGGATGATCGAGATGGACATGTTGATGTGTCTGGTGCTTTGGACGATCACGGTAGAAGTTGCCGTAGTCGCAATGAGACGAAAGGGATTCGGTCGGTTACCGAGGTGAGCCGTATTGACGTGATTGACCCTCCACCTGGAACGTCCGTCCCTTGGGTCTGCCGTGTGCTCTTCACTCAATCATCCCACATCTCTTCCTCTCTTTGGCACGAGTTCTGACCCTCTGCAAGGCAGTATGGGCGTAATCACTCCGAGCATCAAGCACTTTTTGTCGGCGGAAAAGTTCGCGGTCATTGGGTCCGTGATCACCGACCCGACCCGATGGGACTACAAGGTGAGCTACTGGGCGCTGGGCGCTGAGAGATCCCCGCAACAAATCGAGTGAGAAAGACTGATCATGGCAGGTTCTCCGATGGTGCGTGACGGATCGGGCTGTAGACAGAGATGGCACATAGCTGACTTGGGGGTCCTAGGTACAAAGACCGCGGGTTGGCAGTCACGCCGGTCAGGTATAATCGTCCGGGGGACCAAGTCGAGGGGTTGGAGATTATCGGCGACCCTGTGCGTTCTCATCCATCGGTCACGGGGCGCAAGAGGAGGAGTAAGACGTACCCGACTGATCTCACAGACCCTTCTTCCGGACCTGTCCAAGACGTCCCTTTCGATCATCATCAGGCCCTCGTCGGGATTGGAGATCCTCTCGCGATTGTTCCCCACCCCGGCGACGGGTCACGAGCCCCATGGCGTTTGGTTCCAGCCCGGCGCGGACGACTCGTCTATTGCGGAATTTGTGCGCGCCAGAGGTCTCGAGGACAAGGTCGTCCTCGGCGGGCGGTGCGTGTTGGTCGATGGGGATAGGGGGTTGCAAGCAGTCGCAGAGGAGAAGAACGAGGGGTCGAAGTTGTAAAGTCCGCCTCGAATGGGCATGTACATGAGCTTTCATTGTGCGAGAAACTCTATGCAAGGAGGCAAGGATGCACCACGCGGGATATATCGCGCTCTACGCCTGGCGCCGCAGAACAGAGGGTTCACCGAACGCCCAGAACAGATCGCTGCAAGGCAAAACCAACCTCGACCTGCTGAACCATACAGTACATCACCCGGTAGATCCCATCCGACCGAACCGGTCGTTTGTTTACCATTTCCCACTGGCGGTACCAATAATCCCATGGGACCTTGCGACGATCACCATGGCGCAGTCAAGCTTCCGCCGCGCCGCTCTGTCCCTTGCGCCGTGGGGTGGGGGGTATGGCACACGAGCAAACCCAGCCCAGCGCAGGTGGGGGGAGGAGGGAAAGCAAGCGTGGAGGGGGATACTACCCGGCATAAATGAAATATCAGGTGGGAAGGGATCGTTTGGCGTCATTGCCAAACCCGTAGTTGACATTAACACTCTCCCTGGGCCGGACACTGGACCGAGGGTGAAACGGGTTGGAGCAGCGAGCGAGAGAGCGAGAGTGAATGGTGAGCAGCTGATCTTGGTTCTTTCATGAATGCATGAGTCGGATCAGTCCTTGGTGAGACGACGTTTTGGGTTGTTCTCCACGCTCGCTCCGACTGTTATTATTGATCACTCGTAGAAGCTATCTCAACCCCTCCTCCTCCCACTCGCTCCTCCCCTATCTCACCCTTATCCATCCCACTCCCACCTCTCCCCTCCACGAGGCGTTCCCACGAGACCGACGTCCACCACCAAGCCCGGTGGAGTCTCTTGACGGCCACAATCTCCTGGCCCGCCTCTCTACCTCCTCCCACCGGACCCCCTAACAACACCCCTCCCGCCTCCTTTCACCCGCCGAAAGCGCCAGACCAAACGCTCTCGCGATCAATCGCCTGGAATGCCCTGGCGATGTGAGTCTCACCACCCCTTCGTTCCTTTCACACCCCTCTCCTTCCCCTCCGGCCTCCTCGCACCCGGTACACCTTTGCCATCGGCCCCCGCGCGCCCAACCTCACCTGCCTCACCAGGCTCCGGGGGCTGCTCATTTGACTCATTACATCCACACTGCGACGAAAGACATCTCGCCCGCCACATTGCTGATCCGCCCTCTAGTGCATCGCCGATAACCATAACCTTGGGTGCTTTGACTTCCACTGCCCCCCACTCGAGGCACCAGACCCCTGCGTGTCGCGTGTCGGGAGACAAGACGTACCATGGGAGGATTCGCCCTCCCTTCCTTACCCTCCTTACCCACCTTGCCGAGCGTACGTTCCTTACTGAACACCTCGCCTCCGCTCGTATATCCGTCCAGCAACCACTCGACGCCTCGACAACGCGATCGCGAAGCAGACGGCACACCGACGAGACAGCCCCAGACGCGAGGACGGACCGGACAGAACGCTTCTGTCCTCTTCCCTCCTAGTCCTCACGCCGCAGACACGACTAGGGAATGGGAAGCAGGCCATCGCACACGAAGGGGGAGTATCACCTCGATCAAATCGGTCAACAGTCTGCCCGCTTCGGTCGCTCCCTTCCCCCGTCGTCCCCGGTCCAAAACCCCTCCTCGCGGGGCAATGCTCCCACCTGACCACTACGGTCGGCACAGTCATCGTCGGAGTCAAAGCGCTGTGCCGAAACGACCGCCCATGCATGTGCCCTTGTACCCCGCACCGACGGGTCGACTGCACGAGATCTCTCGCAACCCCCTCGGAAGCACTAGCGCCATTTCCCTCCCGACATTGTGCGAACAAAGCGACCATGCACGACACCCCGCCTCGCCCCTGCTCAGCCCACCCAGCTCGCCCATCGTCGCCCCTCGGGAACGCAGGCAATCGTCCGCCCAGGCCATTGCCCCACTGCCGACGGACGATGACGAGACCGACTCGCTCGCGTCGTCGATATCCTCAACACTGATCATCCCGCCGTCTCAGAAGAAGTCGCACACCAGGTCGTATTCTTCAGTGCCCCCACCGAACGCAACATCTCCCCCCCTGATGAGCCGACCAGTAGCTTCTGCACGAAGTCGCTCGGCGCTGGACACGCGGCCTCCGGTATCTGTCCTCACCTCCCCAGCCGACAGACGACCCACTCGATCCCTGTCCTCGTCCACCAGTGTCTCGGATGTCGCGGTCCTGGCGACGTGGTCTTTCCCCGCAACACCGAGGGCCGCCTCTGGGATCAAAGACCAACCTGCCGACGTGGCGATCAACCGACCATCGGATAGGCTGCGGGAGCGATTGCAGCGTCTGTCAAGCCTTGACACGTCTGTGGCGGATCTACAGTCCCAATCCACACCCACTCAAAGCGGACACACGCCCACCGCACCATTCCCTCGTCTCGCACGCGCCCACACGACTGGCTTCATAGGCCGAGCGGGAGGGCACAGGCATTCGCAATCATCGCCTAACAACCTGGTCCCCCTGCCAGCAGTCTCCCTCTCCGGTCCCGTGTTGCCAGGTGCACAAGGAGGCACCTCATCCCCGCTCCTGCCTCCTCCACGACCACAGCGCAAACCTACCACGTCGAGGCTGCGCAACCCGAACCCCCTGTCCATGCCGTTTGCCTCATATACGAGCTGGTACGAGCGCACCAACGAGTGCAAAGGGGCTAGCTCGGCGTTGAGCTGTAGTCCGGGAAGCATGACTTCTGATTCGAAATCGGGGTCCGATGGAGACCTCATGCCGTCTCCTAGCAGCTCTATCATTTCGCTTCCGCCCATCCAACGGGCCGTAACTTGTCAGGAAAAGAGCAGTGGGACGGTCCTACGCCCCTGGTTCCGGAGGAGGGGGACGAGTGTGGGATCGGAATCGTCGGTTGGAACGTCAGTGACGGACGAGAGGGACGGGAAGGCTGAGAGGGCGTCGATGCCGTTCAAGGGAGATCTGATTGTGACGGCGAGGGATGATACGGAGAGTGACGAAGAGCAGTATTTATCTCTGGAGGATATCTGAGGTTGGCAGTGTTGTTGTGAAAGGGATTTGATGATTACGGTTTTGACGAGAGAACGCCACGATCGGCGCTCGGTGCGACATACGACACGAGTATGGGGATTCGCTGCGCGACGAAGAACAACGAGTCGGATGGACGAGCAGTGGTCGGCGACTTGAGACAGAGTGACTTGTGCGAGTATGACGTTCGCGAGATGGACGGGTGATGAGCGGACAAGACGGGTTGTAACGCATGCTGACATTATGCATGCTCGTGCTCCAAAGGACCAACGAGGGTGGGGCTTTACAGACACGTTACACGGGTTATAAGACAGACAGACACCATGCGAGACAGACGGATGATTATAAACGGCAACTTCCACCTCCTTTCTAGTCCAAACAAGACACCAATGAATATTGTCCTTTGCGACTTTTCGTCTTCCTCCCTTGCACGACATGCCTGCTTGATACACGACGATAGCCTGATGAGCCGACTATCCGCTCGCCTAGTTGCAGGTCCACGAGTCATCCGGGGTTCCGGGCTCGCCGACGTATACGTAAGGCCACTCGCCCTCGCTGCCGAGACAGGTGTCGACCGCGACGAGCTGGTAGCCCGCGCCTTGGAGCCTGGGGACGGCGTAAGGGACGACTTGGAAGGCGGCTGTGGATGAGAATTGGGTCATGCACGGCAACCAGGTACATGATGATCACTCACTGGTGTCGATGGGAGAGTGGTTGAGGACATTGTGCGGTTGCGGGTAGCTGCCGACGATGCCATCGTACACGCTCTCGGAGGATTGGACCGAAGCGCCGGTCGAGTCTCCCGTGTCATCTGACCACAGGAAGACCTCTACAATGTCAGTCGGACTCATTGCATCCAGCGAGTAACGAGGTTGGACGCACTCTTGTAGCCCCGCTGGGCGAGCACCTGGAGGACGAGATCATTGATCGACCCGTACGGCGGGCGGAAGTAGAGCGGTTTGAGGCCGAGAATCTTGATGAATGCGTCTTCGACCCGGGCGAGCTCTGCTTGTCAGCATGTGATCTGTGCTGGCCCCAAGCCAGGACGAGAGTACGGGAAGCTGAAGTCGAGAAGAAAAGAAGGGCTCACCATTGTTGATGCCCGCCTCGTCGAGGGTGGTCAGGTCGGCATGAGACCAGGTGTGCGAGCCGAGCGTGTGTCCACTGGCCATTAGCGATGCGTCCTGGGAGGTGGTTGGGGTGGGGGTGGGGGTGGGGGTGGGGGTGGAGAGAGTTGGGTTGGGTTGGGAGAACGGCGGAAGGGGAAGAGGGGGAGGGAGGAGGAACGGAGCACTACGGGTAGGAGCAAGGGTGATCACTCACGCAGCGTGGAGAGCTCGGATTTGGTCGACCTGGCTGAAGATACATTCGTAGTTGTTACCGTTGAGGAAGAAAGTCGCCTTGCCTCCGTTGAGCTCGCTGGCAATGTTGCCCTCGTACTGGAACGGTCCGTCTAATGGTCAGCTCCGAGGTGCGACGGGGGGGGGGTCCAAAGGTCGAGCAAGGAAATGATGCACACCATCAAAGGTGAGGGCGATTTGGCCCGAGTTGACGCAATTGTTGATGACTACCAAGCCGTTTTCCTTCTCCTCCAAGGGAGCGGCACGGGCGCCGGTGAGAGTGAGGGCTAGGACGGACAGGGTGGTGGTGGTCTTGAAGAGCATGGTGGGGAGGGGGGTTTGGGCTGGGTCGGGTTGTGAAGGTGTGGGTTGTGAAGGTGTGGGTTGTGAAGGGGTGCGTTACAAACAGCGGTAGGTGTCGACAAGCAAGGGCAAGAGCTTAGCTTGGGTGGGGGTGGTGGTGGGTGGGATGGGTGTTGAGGAAGAAGAGGAAGACGGGTCGCGGATATGTTCTTTATATCCATCTCTACACCGGTTGACCTGTGAGCCAGGAACGCTGTCCCCGACATGCCATGGTCGCATCGCCGGAGCGGGGGGGGGGGGGGGGGAGTCTGTAGGCGATGCGATGACCGAAACCGTTCTCTGTCTCTGCTTCCTCTGGGCTATCGCTCTCGGGCATAGAGGCATAGCGGGAAGACACAACTAAGGAACGGCGTCGTGAGAGCAATCAGCCCGGACCAACATCAACCCACTCGTCTGTCTCATGATGATGGTGATGATGATGCGGCGGAATGTTTTCGATTCCTCCCAATCAAAAATCATCAGCCCATCAGCCCATGAATAGTTCGCGTACCGCATGACATGGCCAAGCTTAACCCAAGCCAACCAGAGAGGGGGGGGGGGGGGGGGGAAGGTGACTCGAGGGGGAAAGAGCAGAGCGGAGGGACAAAGCCATAACACGATGCTAAGCATGCAACGGCCCTGCGGGGCGATGAGCTCCTTTGGCCGTCTGTCTCATCATCAGCGCTGAGCCGAAAGGGCGACGGGCCAAGCAACGCTCCGGAGTAAGAAGGGGGGGGGGGGGGGGGGGGGGTGGACGTCCAAGGTGGAGGGCAACGGTAACTAGTTCAGGATCACGAGACTTTGGGTCGGACCTATAGTTGGGGTGAGGGTGTCTCGGGTCTCCAAGCGAAACAAACGGACCAGGGGCGTCGGAATGCCCAAGCTTCATCCTTCGTAGGTGTTCGCAGTGGTTGCGTACTCCCCCTCGGCGTAAGCTTCGGAAAACGTAGTCCTCTTTTTTTAAGACTGTTCAAACTCTAAAGACAGCTGGACACGGGGGGCGCGGGGGCTGGGTGGAGTGTGATCAAAACGTCTCCTCCGAGATATCGGCTAAAATACATCTCAGGTCCCCTCGACCCCTCATTCAATGCTGTGCATTATGGGTGGGGTTTCCAGAGTGCGTTTGTTCCGCTCTTTCCGAGGTCTGAAGACCTCTCTCTGGTCATGGGCAATGTGTGTGCTTGCGAGACAAAGTGCGAGCCGAGTGAGAGCGAGGACGAGACCGAACGAGCAGTAGTCCCCCCGTGACGCTGTTTCTCCCTCTTTGCAACGTGCATCATCTCATGTCCGTTCAGCGCGGAGATCTACCTTGATCGCAGGAATCTCGACCCGGCGTACGAAGCGTACGAGCCGAACACGGACGGACGGACGGAATCAGATTCCATCACGGCTCAGAGAAAATTAAAACACCATCATCATCATCATCACCATCACCGCCATCACCATTAGCGTCATTCCCCATCAGAGGCTCCATCATCAGCTGAAGCGAACGGTCACCCATCACTGAATCCACCACCCTCGCCCTGTCCACATAGTAGCGAGTGAGCCGGAACAACACCCACGTAACCCCGGCCGCGCCTTGGCGGCTCCAACTCTGGTCCGGTCGCACATTGACCGGGCACAGCCGATAGACCAGGACCAGTCAGCAAGCCCGTGCCACAATACCTGAGACTCTGCGTCTTGGACCCCTCACTCCATTCCCATTCCCACGGCTTCTTCGAGCCCACATCTCGACCCACCTTGTACCACCAGCTAGGCATGCATGCACGTCTCGCACCACCCGCAAACTCCATTCACAATACAATACAGCATTCATGCCAACGCTTGCCCCACTCGTGCTTGACTGTGCATTGCGGCCACCACGCACCGGCCCGTCTGCCAGACCGTTGCATCTGCATTACGCACTCGTCTGTCCAGACTGCGCCGGCTTCCGCTCACCTGCGCTCCTTAATGACCTTACCCCTCCCAAGTCCCTTCCCACACCCACGCCCCGCAGTTTCATCTCCGAGCCAATCACTCCTATCCGCCCGTCTGCTTTCTGTCAACACGGCAAGCTAGACGTCTATTCGCACGGTCATAGAAACACACCGCCGCTAGCTTGGGCGCACCGTGACACACCGCAGAAAGTTCCAAGAAACTCTCTGCCTAAACGGACGTATGTATCCCCCGTGTGATCAGCGACCCCTTCAAACCCTACGCCCGGCGTCGCAATAAGCTGACAAAGTTCCCCGCAACCTACATTAAGTTCCGGACCTGATGATCCTTGCCAACGACTCCCCCCGGCACCTCGCATCAATGTGAACCAGACAGAAAAGTGATTACGAGTACCAAGAGATCGTCTCGAGATTGAACCCTCTCCTCTCCTCCCTGTTCCTCAAGTTACTGATCACGAGCCAAAACTCATTGGCACTCGCCAAACCATCATTCCGACCCTCGCCACAATCAGTCACGGACCTTCTCAGTCCCGCATTCGCACGCCTCGGAACGCCTCACCGGGTCTCGACATTGAGCGTGGTTCACCTGCAACACTCATCCCGACAATCTCGTCTCCAGATCAACGTACGCCATCCGCTTCCCCGTCTTTCAGGTTTCACAGACTCGTTATTCTTCGATTCCTTGGCCTAAAATTGCATCTCATCTCATCATCGTTGCGCTATTTACAAGAAATGTCCATGAATCGTTCGTCATCTGCACAGCCAAAAGAAGACAATATTCAATCCGTCGCAGTCCGGTAATCCCCTCGGACAAACCCGACTCAGTACGTCTCTTCGTCCTCGCCTGCGACCTCGGCCAAGTTGAAGCCACTCTCCTCTCGCAGCATCCTCATCCCCGTCCCTCCACCCAGCGCCCTCAAGCGGCCTTTTCCAGACAGACTCAACGTTCCAAACTTCGAGTTGAAGCTTGCCAAATCCATCTGAGACAACTGCGCTCGGGTCATCTTCGACGCATTGAGCGTGATGGTCGATTGCTTGTTCATTGCTCGAGCCGGCGAAAAGTCGTCGTGCTGCTCCTGCGAGACGACCAGCGTCGGGAGGTCATGGGATGGTCTTGTGGGCGAGGACGACTCTTCAGGCGACAAAGCGGTGTTGATCCATTCCATGATTTGGAAGACCTTCGCCTCGGCCTCTTGACATCGCTGGGATTGAACACGGACTCCAGTTTGTTCGAATGTAAGTGACCTCGACTCACCGCTTTGAGATCCTTATTCTCTGCCGTGACCATTCGCACATTCTCGTCCAGCCTATTTGCCCAGATTCGCTTGCTCTCTAGTTGAGTCTCGAGTTTTTGCACAATCCCTTGAAACTCGCGCTCGACATCTTCCCTGACTTTCCGGGAAGGCTCCAAGAGGTTTCGCTCGTAGTCATCTATCCTTAGAAGCCGCTTCTCGGAGGTCGAGCCTGTACTCACCCGCGATCATCTTCAATCCCGCGACCTCATCTTGCAGCTGGACGATTCGCGCGTCCGGGTTGACGGGCCGAGCGTCGAGTTCCGACTTGAGTCGGGTGATTTCGTCGGCTTGTTTCGCTATTTGAAGCTGTGCGGCATGGAGATCCTCTTGCAGCTACCAGTCAGCTCGGGGTGAGTAATTTGTAGGCATTCTCACATCAGTCGTGGACTTGTCAAAGTCCAGACGGGGGTATTTGAGCTTCGTAGGACTAAGCGGTCGAGCCTATCGTTAGATCGAAGTCTCAAAGCCGGAATGCAACTCACCTCTCCCGGTCGGTCAGCCCCAGTGGAGCTATTGACATTGACAGAGGTCAAAATCAAACTCTTCAGCTCGTTCAGTCGTTTTTCCATCGCCTCGTTTTTCGTTCGCTGCTGTCAATACTGCTGCACCCCACACTGGATCACTCACCTCCGATCGGCTGGTCGAAACACCGAAATCCTGCACACCGCCCACCTCCTTCTCCCGCAAGAGAGCTCTGAGCTCGGCAATTTCATTCTGATATTGCTGGATGAGAGCTTGTGGGTCGACGACTTCCTTCCGCTGAGCTTTCAATGTAACTCTCTTGAGACCTTGGGCAAAGGACAGGGTGGACAAAGATTCGGCAAGATTCAGAGCAGATGGCGAGACCGTACAGATCACCGAGATCAGCGCATCTCCAGATAGAGACGGTTGGAGCAGACGCGTACTGCTTGTGAGCTTCTGGATTGCGACACCCTCACACGTACAGTTTAGAGTCTCGGTACGGCACGTGCGTGACATTCCGCTTGGAAGCAAGATCGGCGAGTTTCGAAATAACCATCTTCAAAGTGAGAAGGCTAGTCGTCAGCCCGACACATGACCTGCTCAATGAAGAACATACGACTGGTTAATGTGTTTACCTTCAGCGTTCCGCTCCTTCGAACTCGTATGCTTCTCAGATCCAGCCAGATCTGATCATCAGCTCCGTCCCGTGCTATGATCTGTCGAACTGACCAATGATGGAAAGAGTGCTAATCCTGGTCATCTTTTCGCCCGCAGACTTCAAACGGCCCCCCGGGGTTCGACCAACATCGTCGGCAGCATTCAAGCGAGAGGCACGCGACTCGATGACCTTCCTGTCAGCTGGCTTATGGATAAATAATGGGGAAAGAAAGCGCACAATACGGAAAACACAGTGACTTCGGGAACTCCTCTGATTCCAGTCTGTTCCACCGACCTTGCGCCTATCCTCACCCGTCTGCAGCAAGCGCCGCACCTCTTCCTCGGTCCTCACCGCGCACTCGGTCAAGCCGTTGATCACAACTTCCCCCTTCTTCTTTCCCTCGGACAGAGTGAGCTCCTTGCCGATTTCGGGAGAGAGCAGGTCGAGGATGGTCTCGTTGTACAGCTCAAGGTAGGAAGCCCGGAGGAGAAACTCTCTATCGGGGGTGCCCCGGATCTGCGCAAAGAGGTCGGAGATGGAAAGAGGAATGATTCCGGGTTCGGCGCGAGACCCAGTCAGAGTGTGTGTCTTCCCCGATGCTGTTTGACCTGCGCGTGTGTGAGCCAAAATCTCCAAGCTGACGGATGATGCTTACCATAGGCAAAGATGACCGCGTTGTAGCCTTCCATTGCAGCTGCCAGTCAGCAAAGCGTTGCGTTGTGCTGGGTCTTGCACAAGAAAGGTTCAACCTACAGTGAACATGAGCCTGCGCGGAAGTGGCATATGCGCGAGCATTGTCGCTTTCAGGAGGCAAGATACGATCTGCGATCAGCAACGATACCGCTTGAGGGCGTTTTTGCCTGTAACATACCAAATATCCATTCCCTATCGTCCTTGATGCCTTCACGACCTTTGCCCAGCTTGATCAAATGGTGATCCCAGGACGGCGTGTCCCAGACTGTAGAGCTATCGCGCGACTCTTCTACTGCATTGGGTGGTCGGACACTGGCCGTGAGCGGACCGTAGCTCGTTCCGTTTCGACTCACCGAACAGTGACCAAGACGGCTTCAGACGCCTCTAGTTTCTGCCCCTGAGAGTCTGCTTGTACCGTCTCGTAGGCATCGCCCGATGACTGTCCTCCAAGCCATGCATCTGAAGTGTCGAGCGTAGACCCACTAGGCACTTGCGTGTCTGGAGCGTGTCGTGGGGCGCTGTGGGCGGACGCACGATATGACGGTGTCGAAAGGATGGGTGGGACAGGCGGGACGCCGGCTGGGGGTTTGCGAATAGCCAGACGAGATTTGGCTTCGGGCGTAGTGGAGGACTTGATACGGAGTTTGACTCCACCTTCTCTTGGTGTGAGGAGGCTGCTGACATGAGGTGTGTTGTCGAACTGCGAGGTGGTCAGGGGAGGAGAGCGTGTCGAGCTCGGAGTGACCGGGGCTTTGACGGCTATGCGAGGGCGAGACGAGAGTTTGGCCGAGGGTGTGGCTCTGCCCTCAGAGTGCTGGCACTGCATGATGAGAGGTGATGTACAAGAGCCAAGGGGAGAGATACAGCGGGTTGAATGAGAGAGATGTCGACAGACCAGACACACGGCGGTGAGAGTGAGAGAGAGAGAGAGAGATGGGTGTGTGTGTTTGTGACCCACTCGACGGGATCAAAATCTCATATATATAAAAAGCAATCGCGTCCAGTTGAAAAGATTATTATTACGTAATTAAATCATCCCGAGGCCTGGGCAGAATTTCTAGCTGCGCCTCCACCTCCCAGCCCAGCCCCCGTCTCTCTCTCTCTCTCCAACTTTTACCTTCCCGTTGGGATCCCCCCCTTGACAAAAACAATCACAATGGCGTCCATAGACACGCCAGAGACGCTCGAAGGAGCGCTCGCAAAGGTCAGACGACTGAACGGTTCCAACCTGCCGCACCAGTCCAAACCCGCCCAACTCCTCATCGCCATCGAATCGTCGTTGAAATCCACCCTCCCCGCCGCTTCCTCCTCGTCCGCCGTCCCGGCTTACACGTCCACCGCGTACTTCGCCGCCCTGTTCCAATGTCTCGAGAAGGCGGTCAATGACGAGGTCGGAGAGGATGAGGACATGGCGGAGACGGAGAACATGGGACAGGGAGCTCTGATCCCCGCGACGCTTTACCTTCTCGCCATTGTCATCCCCGAGACACCGGCGCAGGTCGTCTTGTCAAGGCTCTCTCCACTCCTCGAGTGCTTGCTGCCGCTCTTCGATACCGCCCTCGAACACCCTCCCGCATTGCGGTCGTTGCTCCAGATCACCACTTCCCTTCTGCTATTCGCCACGGGCCCTATCCTCTCCTCTTCGCCCTTGCTGAAGAAAGCTTGGAACTACCTCCTCGAGCTCAACCTCGATCCTCGACCCAAAGTCCGACACTTGGCCCAGGAGGGTGTCAGGAAGGTCCTGACGACCCCGGTCCCGCCCAAGCTCACCGCTGGGTCCCATCCCTACCTTCCCCGGGCTAGAGAATGGGTCACTGCGCACCTGGAGGAGGAAGCCAAGAACGGAGGAAGCTCGAGCAAGGGCAAGAAGGCTCGTTTCGCCGATGCGGACGACGGAGAAGGAAAGAAGGTTATCTGGATTGTCCAAGGCCTCCGCGGTTGGGTCGCAGTCTGGGGTGACGAGGTGAGTTTACCGGCCATCACTACCGATTCTTCCCCCCCTAACCAGCAGCAACTCTCATCTCTGTGCTCCCACCTCCTCTCTCTGCCCCCTCTTCCCCACCTTACCCCTCAAATATACTCTCTACTCGCTCATCTCCTCTCCCCTCCTCCCACTGAAATCGGAGCCAAGCCATCCGTTCTCCAAAATCTGCCGACCATCATCGACTCCCTTCTCGCATCCCCACCCGAGGTCAAGTCAAACTCGGCAGATCTCTCAACATATCTTTCCGCCCTCACTTCGGCCTTGATCAAGATGTCTCTGCAAGATCCCTTGTCTCTCCCGGCTTTCCTGCCTAAAGCATTCAACCTCATCTTCAACACCGTCCTCCTCGCCCCTTCTATCTCGCAAGCCGCTCTCGCCGCTGCCACCGAATCCATTGGTTCTCAAGGCATCATCCGCTACTGCGTCACCGACGAGATGATTCTCGCCGCTGTCGACTTCAAGCGACAAGGATCGCTGGAACCTGGAGCTCGAAAGAAGCAGAAAACCCCCTTCGTGACTCGAGTCATTGCCGCTGTGTCCGACGCTATGAACACTCACGCCTTGAAGATGGGAAGTCTGCTCCCTCTCTTGACTGCCTTGGTCTCGAGACTGCGCATTCACGTCACCCGCGAGGGAGCCGCTCAGCTCGACCTCTCCGGTAGCGGGATCACTGCCGTCGAGGAGCTCTTGCTGGACCTTGTCACCGATGTCGGAGATTTGCGTACCCAGAAGGGTTTCGAGGAGAAGCCCAAGGTCGACGAAGTGGTTGGAATGGCTATCGAGGTCATGGGTGTCGAGGCTGTCCTGAAAGCGCTGCCGCTCAACATCGAGCCTGATGCGTACGTAGAGTGGCGGTCTTTGGAGTATTGAGACTGATTCTTAGGTCTGGCGTCACGCCTTTCCCCGGTCGAGCACACCTGCTTCCTCTGATAAGAGCCAAGGTGACCAACGACTCGCTCGCATTCTTCACCTCTTACTTCCGACCCTTGTCGGAGCGACTCTTTGCCAAGAAGGTCGCTGCGGAGGATGCTGGCCGCGAGGGCGAAGCGAAGGTTTGGGAGGTTGTTGTCGGGCAGATCTGGGATTGTTTCCCCGGTTTCTGTGAGATGCCCAGGGATCTACGGGAGGTATGTTTGTCATCTCTCACACTTCAGATTCGACTGATAATCAGGGTCTGACTACGCCGTTCCTCACGCTGCTCACGAACCTCTTGTACACCCAACCCATGCTCCTCACCCCTCTGCTCCGAGGTCTCTCCCAACTTGTCTCGTCAAACCAACGGCTCGCCAACTCTGCTACCGAGCCAGAAGAGCTGCGAAAACAGTTCGGGATCGACCAGGCTATGGCCAAGGACAGCATCGCGTATCTCAAGACCCTGGCCAAGGACATGGTTTCGGTGCTGCTCAACGTTTTCAGCAAGCTTCCCCGAGAGCAGAGAGGTCCGGTAGGAGATGTGATTGGAGCCTGGGTCGGCATTATGACTGAAGAGGTGAGTTCTCAGGTCGCCTTTTTCATCTCTCTTGCTAAAGTCATAGGATGTTATCGGAGTCTACCAAACCGTGACTACTCACTTGTCTGCCAACCTCACCTCGACTCAGCCGTCCGCACCCGGTGCTTCCCCCATCTCCCACACCATGCTCGATCTGCTCATCATCTTCGTCCCTTACTTGCCTCAAGCTCAAAGCTCGGCTCTGTTCACTGCTACGGCTACTGGAACGATGCTTGAGCACCACGACGCCACCGTACAAAAGAAGTCTTACAGGCTTTTGAAGCGTTTGCTTGAAGCTGGTCGATTGGGTCAGGCTGGCCAAGGCGAGAAGCTGGACGAGTTTGTCGTCAAGATCGGAGAGGCTGGTGCGGGTATCGGACCGGGAGCTCAACGAGTGCGTACCACGAACCAATTCGACGTTCGAGACTTGCTCATGTCCAGGACCGACTGCAATTGCTGTCGGCGCTTGTTGAGGTTCTCCCCAAAGATCGACTTCACTTGGTCCCGGAGATGCTCTCGGAGGCTGTCCTTGGTACGAAAGAGGTCAACGAGCGAGCCCGTGATGCGGGTTTCGACCTCGTTGTCGCCATGGGTCACAAGATGGCTCGGGGTGGTACCGTCAAGCAGCAAGTCCCCATTAGCGATGACGAGGATGAGGAGGTCATGCGAGAGGGTTGGTGATTCTGCAGATCAAAGGTCTCCAGCTGACATTCAGGTGTCGTCGATGCCAACGTCGAGGAGTTCATCACGATGGTGGCGGCTGGTCTTACTGGTACAACCCCGCACATGATCTCTGCCTCTTTGAACGCTCTGTCTCGATTGATTTTCGAGTTCAAGGGTTAGTCTCGGCCTTCCACAATGATGATTACTGAGCTGATTATCAGAGCAAGTTTCCGAGCAAACCTTGTCCGAGCTCGTCGAAACCACGGCTGTCTTCCTTGGGTCCAAGAACCGAGAAATTGTCAAGTCTGCTCTTGGCTTCATCAAGCTTCTGACCATCACCATCGACCCGACCTTGATCACCCCTCACTTGCCGTCGCTTGTCCCTGCTCTGCTCGGATGGGTTCATGATCACAAGAACCACTTCAAGCAGAAGACGGTGCACATCTTCGAGCGAATGATCCGAAGATTCGGCTACGACGCTGTTTACAAGCATGCTCCTGAAGGCGGTGAGAGGAAGGTTCTCGAGGGTATCAAGAAGCGAAAGGACCGAGCAAAGAGGAAGAAGGCCAAGGCTGCTGAAGATGGCTCGGACGACGAACCTGTAAGTCTGCTCGGACAGTCGACTTTGCAAGCGATTAAATCTGACCCGAAGGTCGCCAAGACATCTAGCGGAAATGCGTTCGAGGATATCCTCTACAACTCTGATTCCGAGTCGGACGATGACGACGAGGAGGACGAGCAAGCAGCTCAGAAGGGCCGACCCATCAAACCTCTTGCCAAGGGCAAGGGAGGCAAGCAACAGCAGAGTCAACAGGCCAAGGAGAAGGAACCTCGACGGGACCGAACGCAGATTCAGACGTATATCCGGGACGAGGGTGACGAGCCTATGGATCTGCTCTCGCGATCCATCGCTGGCGGTGTTACTAGTGAGTGACATATGGCTGTGATTCGTTGTGGGGGCCGTGTCCTGACATTCAGCCGCCAACCCGAACGCCAAGTCTAAAGCCCGTCGACCGGGACAAGACGCTGCGCACTTCAAGACTGACAAGTTTGGCAAGTTGATCATCGCCGAAGAGGAGGAGACCGAGGCTACTTCCGCCAATGCGGCTCAGAGCGTCGAGGGCACAGCATTCATGGGCGCTCAGCGGGGTGTGGACGGTGCCAACAGGGACGCAAGGGGCAACTTGCGTTTCAACAAGAACACCAAGAGGAGCCGAATGGAGGAGGACGAGCTCATGGAGATCGAGGAGCCTGTCCGGGCTTCTGCTGCGCCCGAGAAGAAGAAGAAGAAGGATGCTCCGAAGAAGCTGGGAGAGGAGTTCCGAGCCAAGGTGAGTTTGGTAATTCCGAAAGCAGGTCAGAATGGATGACTGACTCTCGCAGCGGGCCGGAGGAGACATCAAGCGACAAGGTGGACCAGACCCGTTCTCTTACGTCCCGATTGGTCAGGCCGCTGCCAAGGGCAAGGGCGGACGAGTCAACTTGACCAACAAGAAGAAGGGATCGCGAGGATAGAGCGCGTGATGCGACGTTTTGTTTGGGTTGAGATGATGCGGTTCTTCTTGGATAGGCTCGATTGATGTATGGATTTATGACACCGAGATGGTTGGGGTGAATGTGCCGGTTCGCCTTCCAACCCTTCATTGTTTAGCGCCCTGCTCAACGTATCACCAACGGACTCGATTTGAATTTGCGGTGCAAGGTCAGTGATACATACTGCATCATGGGTCTCAAAATCAAGCCAGTAAAGCATTCTCAGACGTTGCATAGGCCCTGTGATACACAATGTCATATCTTCACGCGCGTGCTGCGCATTGATAGGTATACACACACCTTACCCTTCCAGTTCCCCGCGTTTCAGCATAGCCTGATCGACCTCCTCATCATCACTCTCCACCGCGTCCTGCTTGCCACTCTCCTCTCCCGCCTTCTTCGCCTTGGCCGCCCCTTCTCGCTTGGACACTTCCGCCTCGGGCGGGATCTCCCCTTTTGTGTTCAAAAACTTGAGAATGTCACTCTCCGTCGCGTCCATCTGTCGTATCCACTTGTGGAAGCTGTTTGCGCGTCAGCCGCCGCACACTGCCACTTTCTGTGTTTTCTTCCTGCGCAAAGACAGGCAGGCAGGCCTCACCAGCAAACTCACACATTCGTCTCGAGCTCGTCCTGTCTGAGTTTCTCGTAGATATGCTTGAGCTTGAACTCTCGCATTTGGTCCGCGTACATGTCCCAGTCGATCGGATCACGGTCGACCTCGTTCCCATTGTGTTTGTTCCCTATTCGATCGTTGTACAGTCCGAACTGCGGCGCTTCGAGCAAGAGCCCCAGTGGCGGGGCCTTGGGGATGTGGATCCGTTTCGGTCCTGTGCGAGTCAGTACCACCACCCTCTGATCATTTCTCCGCAATGGTCTCACCGAAAGTGTTGGAGATGAGAGAAGGCGGCGAGCCCGTTCGACACGCCAGCATGGCCAGTGACATCATTTTTCGCTGTCATGTCAGTAAAT
Source organism: Papiliotrema laurentii (assembly GCA_031326905.1). Taxonomy (NCBI): domain Eukaryota; kingdom Fungi; phylum Basidiomycota; class Tremellomycetes; order Tremellales; family Rhynchogastremaceae; genus Papiliotrema; species Papiliotrema laurentii. The sequence goes on from JAODAN010000003.1 coordinate 1,740,463, forward strand.
GTGCCAACAGGTGCACCCGAATGTCATGTACAATCTGATGAAGCATGAAACTTTGCCCGTGGATCTGGACGGAAATCCACTCGATCTCTCCGACCACCACCGGGTCATTCACCGTCAACGAGATCATATGCCTCTTGACCGATTTCTCATGGAACGGTTTCCCGAGAGTGTAGTTGTGAAAGTTGCTGGCAGAATGAGCATCGGACACATCTCGTCGCGATGGGCAGACTCACTGGGTACCCGCGTACATCGCGATCAACGCCTTGAACCGATCCAGAGTCTGTTGGTCCACTCTCCAAGCTCGTTTCCTCTCAAACTCGCCTCGCGCCCGGGGATCAACCTTGACTTCCTCGCCGTTCTCCCCTTCTTCCGCGGGCGGGATCCCTTCGTCGGCGAATTTCGCCGCGGGACCCAGAGCGTCCCTCCATCCTGGCGAAGACTTGTCCATCGCCTTGGACAACGCATCGTTTGAAGCGGGGGGCAAGAGGCAGTAGGAAGGAAGTAGGTATTCGTATTTCCTCGAGTCGCAAGCTCTGCTGATTAGCCACAGCCGCTCGCCCAGTCTATAACATTGGAGTCGTCACTCACATTCTCGCTGCGAAAGACTTCATGGTGCGGACAAAGCCCCACATACGGATCTGCGGGGGCAAGAAGGAATTGACATAGCTTGCCAAAGAGTCAAACCCCTCGGGCAGAGGCGGGGCGACGATCATCTTCATCGAGATGCTATACGTCAGCTGATGAACGGACCCGCAGAAGCAGCGACTGACACATTGCCAGCGGCGTGCACGCCAGCGTCTGTTCGCGCAGCACGGTTGATGTCGACTTTCCTGTGGTCGTCCGCATTGTCCGCCGACACGACGCCGGCTTTGACCAGCGCGTCGAAAAAGTCCCCTTCTATGGTCTTTGACCCATGAGTCTGACTGCAATGTATCAGCTGCGAAGCCCATCCATCATTCAGCGCTTCGCTCACATTTGCATCCCGGAATATCCCGTCCCGCAGTACCTGCACTGTGAGCTGATGGGCCGCGCGTCACACTTCATTCAACTCACCCAAGCAAGATCGCAGCCTTCTTCTTCGGCAATCGTTTCTTACCCTCCCCATCCACACCCTCCCCCTCGCCTCCCTCCCCACCTTCCTTCTTTGGCTTGGCGCTATCGTCTCGCTTCTTCCACTCTGGAACCTCCCACTTGCCCTTGCCCTTTCGGTTCGTGTCCCAAGCTCGGTTGCCCGGCCTGTCCGCTCTGGATGCCTTGATGGGAGGCTGTGCGCTCATCGCTGACTCTTCGTCATCTTTCGATCGAGTAGCGACATCAGAGTCATCTTTGGCAATAGCGGCAGAGGCTGAAGGAGGAGCAGTCGTCGAGACCTCGTCCACAGCTTGCTTTTTGGAGGGCGGCTCGTCGACGCCCTTGGGCGAAGGAGATCTCGAACGTTTCGAAGACTCTGCGATGGTGGTTTCGGCCATGATTGGTTTTGAATGTGCGACTCTGAACGATGGGACGAGACGGTGAAACCAGTTGGAGAATGACCTCGTGTAGAACGAAGGGTGCATTCAGCTTGAAAGTGATGCTTGTAGATTTCCGACCACCGCAGATGTTTCCAAAACCCAACCCCGGATCCGAGGCCAGCTTTCCCACGGTAAATTCCATAGTCTCACTTTACCCCGCTTGGGACCCGGGTGGGGGGGGACCGATGATGGCGGCATGATCTTATCAGGTCCGTAGATTGTACATATATTCCGGTCAAAGGTCACCATCATCGCGTCATCACGCAATGCGTAGGTATTTCATACCGCCAACCCCCATTCCGTGCTCGGGTCTCGAACATGCATAGGTCAATCAAGCTGAGACATATATCGAACAACTGACAGCCACGGTCGACCCGGGCCGGTTCCGGGGCGAACTTGCTCCGGATTAATCTTTCTCAGACAATTGCGTCTTGGCCTCGGCGTCTTCCATAAAATGTCAGACGACGATACTGAGAATCCCGCCCGAGTCGTTCATCTCAATGCCCCATGCCTCCTGTCTCCCCAGATTACCAAGAGATCGTGCGATCCGCGATCGCGACGTACCAACCGTATCTGGCGGCTCACCCGAGCGCGCGCGCGGAACAGACCCGCTCCGAGCCTCGCTCCCCACAGGGTCTCCCGGCTTTGAACTTTGACGTGCCGACCCCTAAAGAGGAGGACAAGTATCTGGAGGGGAATTTTGTGGAAGGGACTTGGGTGAGCAAGCTCGAAAGCGAAGTCGACGGCGAAGAAGGGTTATACAACGTTGCTGTGAGTTCGAGTTCCCTCGCCAATCGCGCTCGACTCCCACGCCATGGCATGTTTTCGATCCCAAGCAGAGGCTGACTTACAGGTCGACCCGGGGCTCAGGACACCCTACGCGTTGCTGCTCCCCACCAAAGACTACCACGAGCAATCAGCGCCCCTCCGCCCTGCCTACCTCGTACACGCCCATCGCCTCCTCGTCGCTCTGGAGACAGCGCTGAGCCACGAAAACGAACAAGCAGAGACGAAGCGCACGGTCCTTGCCGTGTACGACTGTGGCGAGAAGAGCGGAGTGAGGATCGGCCACAAATGTATTCGCTTTTACACAATGAACGGCGCCGCGAGTGGTAAGTCCTGTAATCGGGCTGCATGAGGTGCTCCCCGTAGGCAGCCTACCTCACTCACCCCAGTCCCTCCTATCGCTCACAGAACTCATGCCTTGCCAGAACTCGTCGTCGTGCAAGCGGGTCCTGCGCCGGATCCCCGCCTCAAAGCCTTCACTCGGTTGCTGAATGGAGAGGAAGGGGTCGCCAAACCTTTCATCCCTCGAATGCCTCATTACAACCTGATCATGACTCGGGAGACCTTGACGATCGTTCCTAGGGACGACGATGGGTTTCTACACAGAGAAGAAGGCAGATGGGATGGGGCGAGATTATCCGGTGTTCCACTATGATCGGCAGATGGGTGAGTAAGTACTTCTAGATCGAGAGGCGTTGCGGGGGAGAAATACGGAAAACAGCCAACGGGGTCAGTTATCCGAGGAAGGAGATAGAATGCGCCTAGCTTTTTTGGCAAGAGCACCAGTGACGAAAACCGCCCTCAACGATATAAAAGACGTGACATGCATGATCAAACCACTTCCCTATGTTCCCCGAATGTCAAGCGTAGAGTAGGACAGTCCGGCCCAGTCTCCCCAAACACCTCATATACAGGCCTATATCGATCGACAAAGGCCAGTACCTCCTCATCCGACATACCCTTGCCCCCATTGGCGTGCTTCATCATATGCTCCTGCTCCATCCTCCAGGCGTAGACAAAGTCGTACGACAATGGGTGAATGGCAACATGGCAGTCGAACATACCACGAGTAACTTCGTTGATAAACCCAAGGTTACGGTTGATCTGCTGGATCGTGGAAGAAGAATGCAAACTTGCCGTCCGCCCGTTCCGCCGCCGTTCGTCGACTTGAACCTCTGATAACGATGTGTACCCCAGACTCCAACCTTCGAGTAGGAACACATCGACTGGCGTGTCTATCCTCACCGACTCTTCAGATCTGTCTCCAAAACCCCGGTGCTGACTTTTATCGAAGATCGGCAGATGTACCGGACAAAGCGGGGATGGTAGCGGTCCATTCCGAAGCCGAAGGAGTGTATGCGAGAGCAATGCTAGATCGTGCGTACCAGGCGGACCACGTCCTTGGAGCAGCGGGTTATCAGGACATCTTTCGGCAAGCCCTTTCAACTCGGTATACGGCAGGTAAAAGTCTGCTGATGAGCGCCGCACGCGGTTTAGCTGCTCATGGGTATTATGCAGTGACGCCGCGACGTACCGTCTAACGAAGCGACACGACAGGTCAGATGGTAGGGCTCTTTCTCCAGAATCTTCACCAGCTCCACAGCAAGTGTGCTTTTCCCTGCCGTCATCTTGGGGTACAGAACACACCAATGACTTGGCCTACCAGAACCTTGTGGCCCTTGCAGCGAGACCAACAACGGAGAACCTCCCTTCTTTCGGTCCGCCTGCTCCTTGATAAAGTCCGCGACGAGCTTTGCTTTGAATCGAGTGCTCCGCGTGTCCCCCATATCCAGTGCAATTCGCCAGGATGTGTATCGAAAGTATGCATCGCCGACTATAAATTCATGGCCGTCGCGACCCCGGTGGCACCGTGAAGCCCAGCTAGGCACCAAGAGGGGGAGACGTGCGGAGTAACTCTCCTCCGCCCGGTTGTCGGCAGAGAACAACCCATTCGTCCCGGGCGTCTCCAATCCACGAGTCATGCTCATGTCGAACGAACCCCACACTTACGAAAGAGGACGATTTTACATAGGCCCAGTGAGCTGACCCATCATCCTCCCTCTCAGCAGAATCGTGGCTTACTGATAGAATGGTTTCCCGAGGTTCGCCGGGTCCAGCAGTGGGGTGTACCTCGCCGGGACTCTTTCGAGCGAGTTGTCCCCCGCCCGTCCGTTCAACACAGGCATCGACGAGGTGTACGTGAATAGGAACAATGACATTGAACCTCGCAAAGACGAAGTATCCCACTACTCTCAATTCACCTTGCAAGCCTCCGACTTGAAGCATCACGAGAAGATCCGTCAAGCGCTCAAACAATACTTTGCAACATGGCATCCCCTATTCCCCTTCCTCGATGGGGCGTACCTCATCAGCTCGTTCGACAGTGCAGTAGCCCTCGCACAGATGAATGAAGCTATCAATGCCTCGCTCGCGACTTCATCCGAATCAGGCAACGCTCCTCCCTCGCTGCAGAACCGACAAGCGTTCGACGGGTTGAAAGAAGAGGAGGACCTGGTGATGAGCGCCATCTTCAAAGCGGTAATCAGTATCGGAGCCATGGACCTTTCGCCCGAGGAACGCGCAGGCCTCCCCGTATGGTTTTCGACCACTCAAGTGACGATGATTGGGCATTTCATCGTCGGCGCAATCGAGAACTCGAGCGTGAGCGATTTACTAGCAATCCAGGCTTTGCTCGGGATCGAATTATACCTGTACCTGTCGCGACTAATGCGTCCTGCGATGCACCTTTCCGGGGTAATCTCCAGTAAGTCGGCTCTCTGTCGATCACGAGAACAAACCTGACATGCAGAACTCGCCTTCGAAGCAGGCTTGCATCGCTGTCCGGAGCGATTCACGAATACTTTTATCCACTCGGCGGACAGGCAGCTCCGGAAACGCGTGTTCTACTCTCTATACATCCTGGACCGTATTCTCACAGCGGAATTTGGGATCCCGATCATGCTGCACGATACCGATATCGATACCTGCATTCCAGGTGGGGCTGAGAAACACCATATCGACGGGCCATCACCGGACCACCCGGCTAGGACACCCAACACGGATCTCACCTCTGCAGCTCCCGCTAGTAGCACAGGGGAACGTCCGGCCAAGCGACCCCGGACGGAAACAGCAGAGAGTGACCCCCGTCCGCCATCCATATCTTCTATCAATCATGCGTCGCCTCAGATCGCGACGACGGAACCGAACCGTCTCCTCCCGGTATATTCTCTAGCTGGCATAGCCAAGATCGGTGGGAGGGCTATGGAGCTGTTCAACAAGTCTATACAACATCGATCCCTCGATCGTCAGTGTGCAAAGATCTATCGATGATTGGCTCTGACTAGCAGCTACAGAGACCTTGCACCTGCGGACCGATGTCGATCGCTGGTGGAATGACATGTCCCTGGACAATGACGACGAGGACGATGTGGGTGTTAATGTAGTGGTGTGTACTGATATAAGGACGAATCGACCCTTGACAGCCGTGCTCAGTACTCCACCCTCTTCTCTTGTCTGTATCATCAACAAATCATCGCTCTGTCTCGCCCAGCTCTCTCTCAATCCCCTTCGACAATGGAGCACGCCCATGCGCTGCAGACAGCAGTCACCTCGGCTCGCGCAATTTGTACTGTACTCCACCGTCAACTATCGGCTGACGATCTTGACGTTTACTGGCCCGGATATGTAGACATGGTGTTCTTCGCCGCTCTTATCTTAGTGTATAACGCGAAGCGAGAGTTGAAACGTGGAGGAGGGTGAGTCTACTCGGTTCCATCTGTAAGCTCATGACCAGAGAAGTCAATCGGTCCCGATCATCGCTGGGTAAAGCGGTCAGAATCCTGTCCAAGTTTTCCCTTCGCTGGTCCAACATCAACTCGTTCATCAAGATCCTGGAAACCCTCTCATCTCCACTCAGGCCCACGACAGATCTACCGGAATCATCAGCACCGTTGGAGACTGCGTATCCCCCTAATCCGTTCCAAATGGAGGTGGGCGGGGGTGCAGGGATCCTGCCGAACGTGCCCGACCCATTCGGGGCGGACTTCTCCTTCGACTTTGAGACTTTTGGGATCAATCCTGATGCGCTATGGGCGTTTCATACTTCTATACCTGGGTCGCCTAGTCTATCCTGAGATGTATATAGTACAGTTGTAACGTCACAGTGAGGACTGGGCGCAGGGTTTTTGCAGCGTACACATCGAGCGCCGTGGGAAGCCTGAATGACGTTTCTTCAAAACTATTTCTCGGGGGTGATCAGCAACAATGTTTGGACCAGGGGAGGGAGAGGGGAGCAAGAGGGCACGATGGAGTAAGTAATGGAGGGAAGCTCCGGCGCGCACGATCCTCTGTCCAGTTCAAGGACTTGGTAAGCACCTATACTGGCGTTGGCTCTCCCATCCACTTCTCTGAGCAACGCGTCATCGAGCCTTTGAAGTTGTCTCCACGCTGACAAGCACGAGGCAAGCAAGTCTTACATACATCCCACAGTCTAGCTAGCATCCTAAACACCCAGTCGAGCAATCACAGCGTCGGTGACTTCCTTCGTCCCCGCGTTCCCTCCAAGATCTCTCGTCTTAATGCCATCAACGCACGTCTTCTCAATAGCTCGCATGATCATCTCGCTCGCTTCGTGCTCCCCCAGCCAATCGAGCATCTCACACGCGGTCCAGAAAGTACCGACCGGGTTGGCGAGCCCCATCCCTGTGATATCGAATGCAGACCCGTGGATGGGCTCGAACATCGAGGGCATGGTCCGGGAAGGGTCAATGTTGCATGTCGGGGCGATACCGATCGATCCGGCGAGAGCGGCCGCGAGGTCTGAGAGGATATCCGCGTGCAAGTTGGTCGCGAGGATAGTGTCGAGGGATTCGGGCTTGAGCGTCATCCGCACCGTCATGGCGTCGACGAGCATGTGGTCCATGCTCTGGGCGTGTCAGCTTTGTCCATCTCGTCTGAAAGACAGAGCAGTCACTCACGACGTCGGGGAACTCTTTGGCCACCTCGTTGATCGCCTCGTCCCACAGGACCATGCCGTTGCGCATAGCATTCGACTTGGTCACGTACGTCAACAACTTCCGAGGTCGGGACTGGGCGACCTGGAAGGCATAACGGGCGATCCGCTTGATACCCGTCCTGGTGAAGATCGTCACTTCGGTGCCAATCTCATGATCGAGTCCACGGTGAGACCGCCCACCGTGTCCTGCATACTCGCCCTCCGAGTTCTCCCGGATGATTACCCAGTCCAGCTGACCGGGCTTGCAGTTCTTCAAGGGGGATTCTGTGCCCGGGATTACTTTGGTCCGGCGGACATTGGCGTACATGTACGGCTGGCAGATTGCCAGGCGCAGACCCCAGAGAGAGATGTGGTCCGGCACATCTGGCGCGCCCACCGCACCAAAGCTACCTGTAAGCTCCTCACCACCACCTGACGGTGTATGTGCACTCACAAGATCGCGTCGTGCTGCTTCAGGATCTCAATGTAATCCTCCGGAATATAACTGCCCGTCTTCTTGTATCGGTCCGAGGACCAGTCGAGCTCGGTAAACTCAAACTTGAAATGGCCCAGCTTCTTGGCGGCGGCATGCAAGACTCGTACGCCGGCGTCAATGACTTCGGGGCCGATCCCATCGGCGCCGATCTGGGCGATCTTGTACACCGACTTTCGTTCGGCTATCGTCAGTTTCACCGCATTCACATTGAGACAAAGTCCAATGGACATACGGGCTGAGGCGTATCCGGCAGGGAAGGAAGGCTGAGCCTCGACAGACGAGGAGATAGCGATAGGAGCCATGATGAGGGATTCTGATTGCGCGTGTGGCTTGGACCGTGTATGAAGGGGAACGAAGATCGATGACAAGCAAGGATCCCTCCAATGGGCCTTTTCTATCCTTTCCCCCCGGTACAGGAGGTCTAGGCGGGGTGACTCTCCTCCGCTCTGACTGCTGCTGTTTGCGAGCATGCCGACAGGACAGGCATGACCGGGGATCACAACCTCCGAACCGGGAGCGGAGCAGAAGTACCCCGCAAACCCGGTCACGACAACTTCCTCCATCCAGGCGGAGTAACACCCCTCCGCACTTCGCGCCAAGACCACCCATTTACCATGCCCAAAAGACTATATGAACCAGCTAGTCCCCATGGGACTCCTGCTCATCCCTCAAACTCCAGAGGGCCTCCAGCTAGATCCACTTAGCCCTACATCCCCAAGAGACATCATGTCCAAGCCCACCGTCCCAGAACATGTCGACAACCTGTCCTCCGCGGACATCAAGGAGGCAACGCTGCACGTTGAGGAGCTCGATACCGTCTCCAAAGACTTGCAAGGCCCGTTGGCCGCTGAACTCGCCGAGGTAGATGGGCTCTCACCGGAAGAATGGGCCGCCGCCGAGAAGAAACTTGTCCGCAAGGTGAGCTTGAGGTCGATGGCAGCGGGCAAGCCAACTAATATCCAGGTCGACCTACGTCTCTTGCCGGTACTGTTCATCCTGCTCATCCTAAACTACTTGGACCGAAACGCCCTGGCGTAGGTGCTCAAATACTATCCAAGTGAGACATATTGACTCTAGTTCTGCTCGAGTCCAAGGCCTCGAGAAGGACCTTGGGCTTGAGGGAAACCAGTTCAACATTGCTATTTCGATCCTCTTCGTCGGGTACATCCTAGGACAGATTCCTTCTAACATGATTCTCTCTAGGGTCCGACCGAGTATCTACCTGTCTGCCTTTGTCGCGCTTTGGGGCGCCGTCAGCACCTGCACCGCTGCAGCGGACAACTTCCAGCATCTTGTGGTTATTCGCTTCTTCCTTGGTTTGACCGAAGCCCCATACTTCCCCGGAGCCCTGTTCCTCCTCAGCAGCTGGTACACGAAGAAAGAGCTCGCAGTAAGTCTTTCAGCATGATTTATAGGATGTTCCTGACCCCAGTTCCGAACTTCTGTCGTATGTCCTCGGTCGCAGTGGTGGTGGCCAAACTCACATTTCAGCTATACACCGGATCGTTGCTGTCCGGCGCGTTCTCGGGTCTGATCAGCGCTGGCATCCAAGCTGGCATGGACGGCACACGGGGGCTGGCATCTTGGAGGTGGGTATTACATTACTTGCCCTTGACCTCGAGTGCTGATTCGCAGATGGCTATTCATCTTGGAAGGCGTCATCACCATCGGTGCTGCCTTTGCCGCTGCCCTCATCCTCCCAGACTACCCAGCTACGTAAGCGAAGTTCGAGTACAGTGACTCTGGGACTGAATGTCAGCACTCGGTGGCTCTCGGACCGTGAAAAAGCGATCGCCGTGCTCCGTCTGCAGCGCGATACCGGGGTCAAAGACGAGGAGACGACGACCTTGCTCAAGTCGTTCGGAATGGCGGCGAAGGACTACAAGCTATGGCTGTTGGCGTTGGTGATTATCACCAAGACTACGGCGGGCGCCGTCACACAGTTTATCCCTACCGTCGTCAACACGTTTGGCATGTCCAAGGTCACAACGTGAGCCACGTTCTCTCTACACACATCGGTTTGGCCTACTAACCCTTCATACAGCCTCCTCTTGACCGCGCCCCCGTACCTGCTTGCTGCCGTTCTCGCTCTCGCCATCTCTTGGACTTCTGACCGCAAGCCAGAGCGATGCTACCACCTCCTCACGCCCATTCTGTTCGGCATGATCGGTTTCGTCATCGCCGCTTCGACGCGCGCCACTGCCCCCCGCTACGTCTCATTGTTCCTCATGGTCGGAGGGATGTTTGGGTCTTACAACGTCGCTCTCGCCTGGATCTCCTCGACATTCGCACGTCCTCGAGCCAAGCGAGCAGCCGCCTACGCCACGATCAACTCGCTCGGCAACATTGCCCAGATCTGGTCGCCATACCTGTACGATAAAAAGTACTCTCCCAAATACACCCTCGCGTTCAGTGTCAACGCGGTCATGGCGGGTATCGCCGTTCTCGGGTGTCTCGTCCTCCGATGGTGTCTGGTGAGGGAGAATGCCAAGATGGACAGGGAGGAGCAAGAGGACCCCGAGGAGCAGCCAGCCCAGCGGATCCGATACGTCTTGTAATTTTGTTCTTAGCCGCCTTCGTTGGGGAATAGCGTGTTTTCAAGATACTCGTAATGTAGAAAGGGATGAACTGGTGCCGTGTGGAAACCACCAAGATCGTCGGGTATCAAGCTCCAGTTCGTATCAAGGGTGAGGCCAAGCAAGAGGGTCACCAGAATACATCGTCTCCCGTGTTCCGCCTCTTCTCTTGTAATTTCGTCTTCTTCCTAGCATGCGGCAGAACGTGAGCCACGGGAGGAGAAGACGCCCAAGAGGCCAACAAATCCGACATGTCCGTGTTGGGGCGGTGGACGTTTGCAGGAACAGGTGGGACCGCAGAGAAAGCGGGACCGTCTATGCGCGGAGCGATCTGGGAGAGCAGCGTCGTCGTCACCGGAGAGATCAAGCTCGCCGCGTGATTCGTCAGCCTGTCGGCTACGGCGAAGACAGGTACGTCGGACGAGGCTGTCCCATGGAGCTCGACGGGTGGTTGTGATACCATTCGGGGCGACAGTCGGTCGTTGCACGTGCTCCCGCAATCACTTACATCTGACAGTGAGCCTCCAGCAAACGTGCTGCCTGGCAAAGTAGAACGCACCTGGCGGGTTATCATCGGGAAGCTCGTCCATACCCTCCCGAGCCATCCTCCGTCGAAAACCAATCAAGTCGCCTAGATTCTTCATCTCGTTCTCCTTCCACATGTCCCGCCTATCATCACGGTCGTAACGGGACATGGGACAAGCGTCTAGCTCGGCGTTCTGACTTGTCAGACGCCTGTCCGGCCAGACCGTTCCGGAGACATACCAATCCGCGCTTTGCAGCTTGATCGTGTAAAATGTCGATGACCTCCTGGTGCCCCAGTAAGAACCACAGCGCCCGCTCGTATTCATCGATTCGTTCTTCCAATATCTTTGTCAGCCCCTGCATCGGCCCACTGGCACATCAGTTCGTTTGTAGGGCCAGAGGGAAGGGGCAGTGAGCTCACCGTCGTGCCCGAGGAGGCGGGTAGGCACATTGTTCATTCGCCTTGGCGCATGATTCGCACGTCGGTTGACGATGATCACACTGTCATCGTCAGAGTAGTTAGCAAGGATCGGCAGCACTATCGACGTACTCTTCGTTTCTTGGCGATGCATCGAAAGCAGGCGCGAGAGGACATGGCACAGTGCAACAGCAACAACAATGAACTGGCTCGCTTCGATTTCTATCGGGCCGGGTACTAACGGCATAGCTCGTTGATAGGCGTTACTTATGCGCCGCCTGGACACATTCATCGTAATCAGCCCAAAGAATCGCTACGATGCAAGCCTGTATGTACAGTTACAACAACAAAGCAGATCAACAGTACATGTAGATCGGCGATGCACCCTGTCGAATCGCCCAACCATTAGTGCCCCTTTTTCGCTCGGGTCTTCGACTTGCTAGGCGGTTCTTGCTTGGCCTTCTTTGCTGATGGCGAGTGAAAGAAGTTTGTTATAGACGGTTGCTGGACTGTCAGCAGAGCGTGGCACGGGGTTTTGACCATCCCACCTCTTTGTTGTCGTCGCCTGATGCTTTACGTATGACTTTCGTCTGTCGGCCGCCTCGCTTTTCTTGCCCCTTCCCGTTCCTCTCCTCCTGCTCTTCTTCTGGCAACGGCCGTTTCCGCTTGGAAGGGGAGACCCCGCTAAGTTTGGCGTCGTCCTCGTTGACCACTGGTTCGTCCTTGACTTCCGGGTTAGGAGCGTTTGAATCATCACCCAATCCTTTCTCCTCATCGCCTTCGCCGATCTCTGCTTTGATCCCCTCCGCCTCCTCTTTGACCTTTTCTGCAGACAAGACAGGCTCCTCCGCCTTGACTTTCTCGCTCTTCACAGCTTTCGGCTTCGCCGGGGAGGGCTGCTGTTTCTGGAAAAACGACTTGATCCCATCAGAGCGCTCCGAGACTGGCTGGATGTACGTAGGCGAGTTTGTCCCTATCTTCCCGACTTCCGGGTTGACGGGGTAGCTGGTGTGGGTCAGGACAGCTCTGGAAGGGCTTATTGTACTGACCAATCCAAACCCCTCGTCCCCTTCAACAATTCTCCAGTCCCTCCTCTGCCCTCTTTCCACCCCATAACCTCTCCAAGATCCAACCATCGCTTCACTTCCTCCTCTGTTCTCAAAATGCAAGGCATCCGATCGTGCAGCCACTCGATATCCTTGGCGGGGGTAGTAGTCAGGATCGTAAATGTCGCCAATGGCACGGGGTTGCCAGTCGGGTACGGTTCTCGATCGTCCCCTTCCCTCCTCTCGAACCGGGACTCTACAGGCGAAACGTACTTGACGACGTCATATAGCCCCGCAAAGAACATGACGGGCGGCTTCGCATTGGTGCTCTTCGGCGTGAGGGGGAGTCGAGTGAAGTGAGCGATCTTGGCCGATGGGCGTTTATGCCATTCATAGTACCCTTGAGCGGGTACCACACACCGTTTATGCGCTTTCAACGCATGCCACATGCCTCCAGAGCTCGGGTCGAGGAGGGATTCCGATCGCGCGTTGATGGTGTTCAAAGCTCCTGTTGGAGGGTGTTTCGTCCAATGGGGGATCAAGCCCCATTGCCTGGGGGGTTGTCAGCTTGGGACAGATGGTATCACAGTGCACAGACATAGTCTCAATGATAGGTTCGCCAGACTCCTCGTCGCGGTGGATCACGGGAGCGCGTTGTCGCGGAGCAATGTTGTAGCTTCCGTCAGCATCGTCGTGCGGTTGAGAATCGCACTGCTGACTCACTTTGGTCGATAATCCTGTTCCCTCTCCCATCTTGCCTGCCTCCGGAACACGCCGGGTAGCTGGTTCTGGAGCGACTCGTACACCTCTTCATTGGACAGAGCGAGAGCGTATCGGCCGCACATCCTTGTCGTCTCCAGTTTTCTCCAAGGGTCTGGCACGATCGAGCTCCTGGGATGACGTATGGATCTCCGGGCCAGCTACAGTGAGTGTCCTGTCCAGTGGTATCGTTGATAGTACCGTAGACCGAGGTGAGAGATGACTGGGACTCTATGCTAGCTCTACATGGAAGTTTACGTCATCATCGACCGGAGATCCCTCGATTCTCCGCGGCCCGGTGTTTTGACCCTTGCTCACCATGGACAATGGACTCTTCGACGCGTCTCATTTGGTACTGGGGAACGACACGGCAGGTCCAAAAGACGTACCGGCATGACCTCGAGGTCGTTATTAGTAGGGGCCAAGTATCTCATCAACCGTCCAGGCGCTCCTGCTCGTAAGGCTTCTCATCACACAGCTCACCTTCCTCAGCTCACGTCCAGGGCGAGCAACGATTCTCAATGTCCGACAAGGCAAGGCAGGTCCCGAAGCATATGTCACCTTTGAAGGAGCGGACAAGCGCCTCGACACCTGGGTCCCCGAGGCGCAAATTGGCGAAGAGATGGATCAGCCCGAGGCGGGACCGAGCAAGAAGAGGGCGTCTCAAGATGTTGTGAGCACGGATCGTCAGGGCCAACACTGCTGTCAGAAGTGACATTCAAGCACGCGAACGATATGACTGTAACCGTCGAGTCGAGCCCACGCATCGACGTTTCGCCCTCAGCCCCGAGCACCCCGGAAAGGGAGCACGCTGAACTGACCAAGGTCCGGAACTTCGAGGACGTCCGGTTCGGAGAGTTTCTCATCAAGACATGGTAAGGCTTTGGGCTGCGTACAGACGGGTTAGTACAAGGCTGAGACAAAGGTACTACTCGCCCTACCCCATGCCCTCCGAGGAGAAGAGCGAGCATGCCTCGACCCCTTTATCCTCGAAGAAACGCAAGACCGATGGTGTAGACGGAAGTGCAGCGGACAAGCCGGACAAGGTCCCGTCCCACAAGTCTCGCTCACACGGGGAGGTGTTTGCAAGTGTGGGCAAAGGCGGGGAAGGCGCCCGGGGGAGGCTGTGGGTGTGTGATGTGCGTTTTGCCTTCTATCATGCCCCGAGTGACATCGACGCTGAACCCGAAGTATTGCTTCAAATACATGCGCACTAGGGACGGGTGGACGCGGCACAAGGTGAGCGGGACAACCTTACGTGTACAACGGAAGAAATATGACGAGAAGACCACATGCGAAATGCTAAGACCACCGGGGAAGAAGGTGTATCAACGCGGAAGCTACTCCATCTGGGAGGTGGACGGTGCTCAATGCCCGGTATGTGTACTTACAACTATCGGTGAAACATCACTGATGTCCAGCTGTACTGCCAGAATCTGAGCTTATTCGGTAAACTTTTCATCGATCACAAGGTACGTCGCCAAGAGCGATACCTCAGACCACAGCTCATTTCAGTCGGTCTTCTTTCATGTCGAGAACTTCCTCTTCTACGTCATATGTGATGCTTCGACCTCGCAACACGACCTGGTCATGGCGTTCTTCTCCAAGGCAGGTCCATCGTCTCCGGACAAAGCCGTATCTAATTATCAGGAGAAACTTTCCTACGACGACTACAACTTGGCTTGTATCGTCACCTTTCCCCCTTGCCAGAACCGCGGCTTTGGCAAGCTCCTCATCGAATTCAGTCAGTGTCAGGACGATCACCATGTCCCGCATATCTAACCATCAGGCTATTTCCTCACCAAACACCCCTCGACCCGCTCGGAGAACCAGTCTCCTGGGACGCCTGAACGGCCCTTGTCAGACCTAGGGCTGAAAGGGTACACAGCGTATTGGGTATCCACTATTCTACGCGTCTGCCGATCGTTACTGTCCGACGCTCCGAGCGTTACAGTCACTCCTCAGAAAACCCCAGTCAAGCCTGTGGGGCGATCATTACGTGAGAGGAGGACGCCGAATGTCGCGGAAGATGTGAAAACCATCACGATCAATGATGTTGGCAAGTCTATTCACCACCCTATTCTCCACTTCGTCACCTGATCAAGCAGGCGTCTCGCGCGTCGACGAGGCGAACCATCCGGGTCATTATGGTATCTCCCTCACGTTGACGGATCTCGCCAAAGCGTGCCATCTTCGGGTCGACGATACTGCTTTCACACTCTCCGAGCTGGGCTTTCTGAAACACCACAGGACGCCTGAGGCATACAAGGCGAGGCTGCGGACGACGACAATGGCCCGGTCGCATTCAGACGATCAATCTTTCAACCAAGATGCCCCGCAAGAGCTCGATGAGGATGAACTGGGACAATGGAAAGACGTCGAGGTGGTGATTACCAAGGGAATGGTAGACGAGCAGTGGGATAAATGGAGGGTCAAGGAGCATGCTGTCCTGGACGAGAGCTGCGTGCTGATCTGATCGACGTTGAATGGGTCATACGAGAGCGAGGTCCATCCTCGGATTGTTGTACTTTAGCACAACTTATGCATACTCGTGCATGATTGGTATCGCTTGAAGCCCATGCTCCCTTGGGGCTTTTCTCGATTCTTGCTGCCCTCTGCAAGATGTCTACTGCAAGGCAGCCTCAACATCGCTCTGCATTGATCAGCTTGAACATTGACGATAGGTGAAGGATCAGAACGCACGACCTTGGTGCTCCTCGCTGGGAACCAGGTGATCTTGCCGTCCTTGACGAGGAACTTTGAGAAATTCTATCTGTTCAGCCGAGCATTTAACACTCCCCGCGGCGAACGGCTCACCCAGTCAATGTCCTTGACAGGCGGGTCAGCGTGCTCCTTCAAGAACTTCCAGATCGGCTGGGTCTCAGGGCCATTGACGTCCGCCTAGAGCGTGAGCGTGCGCTCGACAACAGGGAAGATTGATGCGCACCTTCTTGGCGATGGGGAAGGTAACACCGTAGTTGAGCTGACAGAACTGGAGGACCTCGTCGTCTGTCCCAGGCTCTTGCGCCTTGAACTGGCCTGTCAGTTTGCCCCGAGAGTTTGGATCGTGGTGGACAAACCTGGTTGCAAGGGAAACCAATGGTGACGAGCCCTTTGTCCCCGTACTTCTCGTGCAGGGCTTGCAGGTCCTTGTACTGCGGGGTGAGACCTGATATCAGGATGGGTTCGTGCGCGTCCCCTCAGTCTCGGGAGTGGAGTGTGGTCTCGAGAGCTGAAGTCTACCTACCACACTTGGACGCGACGTTGACAAACAGCAGCGTCTTGTCCTTGAGGTCTGCGAGGGGGATATTCGACTTGGGAGTCTCAACCTGAGTGGTCAGTGAGACTATTGGGGATGTGTTTACGCACGGTGTAAGAGTAAATGTCAGACATGGCAGAGGGGATCGATGTGATTGTCCTGTGATTCGAAGATGAGAGTAGAGCGACTCGAGAGATACGATTCCACATGAACACAGAGAGGGCCGAGGGAGTCGCTCCGTGATCGGTTCTCGTATCACAATCTATGGCATCATCTCCCACTGTCTCTCTCCCTTTCAACCCGGGCTAACCGACAACGGACATCGCCGGATCACTATACCAGTTATATCACCAGATTAACAGTCACCATCCTAAGCACGACCAGACGCCATGACCAAGGTAGTCCTCGACCGAATGCTCATGTATCCATAAACCCACAATGTCAGCCCCGCGCGCCCCGCAAGACTGCCAGCAAGAGGGTGAGTAGGACTGCATGGCCCAAGACGAATCATATTGACTCCCCTCCCCCCTCTCCCCTCTGCAGCCTGCGCCATCCAGTCGTGTCTCTCGCGAAACAACTACAACGAGGCGAAATGTACCGCCTACGTCGACAGCCTGTACAAATGCTGTAGAGACATGTACGCTGCCGCGCAACAACCAGGCGGTCAAGTCCCAAAGTCCACTGCGTGCCCTATCGAAAGCGTGGTCAATCGACGCATAAAGGCGATGGAGAGGGAGGGCCGGTGATGAGTTGGAGGATTGCGTACCATGTTGACGAAAAGTCATACAACACTGTAGCATAATGCATCGAGATGACTGTGTCTGACGAAACGTCTGCATCGCCGTTATTCTATCCCTACAATCACTCTACACATGCATAGGAAGGGAAAAGAGATGGTGCGGGCAGAGCTATACCTTGGCTAAATGTGGTGTAAATAAGTTTCGACTGTCACGCGGCTCCAGCTCATCGCACCTCGCTCGCTCCCTCGCCGGTCCCACCTCGAGTGTTCACTGCTATTCCCTACCCTATCTACTCTCCCCATCCTCTCCCAAAGATCCGCCGTTTCTTCCTCTCCTGGTCCTCCTGGTCCGCTCCTGTTCCCCACAATCACCGCACCTTGAATAACTCGTCTTCACCCCTCGATTCAGCCCACCATGGTCAGTCTGCCGTGCCCTCCACGTCCACGCGCCAACACTGACCCGTTTACAGTCCGACATCAAGAGACCCGCTTCTCCCGGTACCCCTACCCCTGGCTCTGGATCTTCTAGCGCCTTTGCGGTCTCGCGACCACACGGCGCCAACGCCGTCCGGTTCGTGAACTTTCGCTTGCACCCTACACACAGGCTTATCTCTAGACGACGGGCACCGCAAGCTCCCCGACCATCCTCCGCCAGAGCTGCCGGCGCGGGAGGCTCCTCAAACACCATGCTCAAGCTCTACACCGACTCTGGCGAGGCTGGCTTGAAAGTGTGCGTAAACAAGCCGACTTCTTCCCTCCCCTCACCTCATCTCATCGCGTTGGTGTTCGCGGACGGAGTCGGGCGTTCTTCCCTCCTCTTAAGCCGAACTGACAGACAGCGACCCCTTCGTCGTCATCGTCCTCTCCCTGTCTTTTATCGCCTCCATCTTCTTCCTTCACATCGCCGCCAAGATCGTTCGAGCCTTTACAAAATAGAGTCACGGGTCTCGTGCGACCCTCCCGCCGCGTCACACACGATCGCGTGGGCGTCGAGGCAGAAAGAGGAGAGGACACGTTCAAGGGTCTTTCAGGGTTTGTTGTCATGCATCGAAATCGTATTGCAGTCACTAACGGAGCGTACTGATACAACGTGCAGACGAATCAACATGCGGATATATTTGCAAAGACATGCGGATCGCTCTCGGAATCTCTTTCTAGTTTCTAGCCTTCGGCATCCGAGCGTAATGTATAGCGCCCACCCCCCGACTCGGATACTATCGTCTCGTCTTATTCGCTCCGGTCTACGGCCCCTTATTCAGCGTTTCCTCCTGGACGATTGATCCGAGCGCCTCAGCGTTGCCCATGTGCTCTCCTCATGAGCTCAAGTTTGTTGACCGTCGGAAGGCTGATATGACACGTGAATCATGATCACTGACTAGAACGCGGTGCTCTAATCTTCCCCATTTGTGCATTGTGATGCTCTCCGTCGTGAGCTGGCATCTCGACAGCGGTCTGAGAGGCTCGTACTTTGCCCAGGCTGTACGCTCCCGGCTGGTCAGTCCCGTACTGGTTAATTGTAGCCCAAATTCCACAAGGTTATCTAGCCATTTGGGACTGGGGCAAATCCCATGCAGGTCTGACCAGGAGCCACCTTCTAGGAAAAAAAATTGCATGAGCTAGAGATACGCCTGGAACAGGCTTGTCTGGACAGCGGAATCCATCAACACAAAACAAACAGTACAACTACTTGCAAGCAAAATGATACAAACTCAAGCCTCCTCAACGCCCGACCTCCGAGCTGTTAGAGGAGTCACAATCAACATTCGTCTAAGCAGTCAGCCCAAATCCCTCTAGTGTCTCCTTACTGCACTTGTGTCTTTGTTCTCAACAGGTGAAACAACAACAACAGTGTCAGAGTGCCTCTATCACCGATCTCCAGTTCCTCCTCCTCTAGGCTATATAACCACCGATGATCGGAATTCCTCCAATGAATTCCGATCACCTCGTTCCCTTTTGCTCATGGGTCAGCGGTCTATGTCGTGGTTTGCATAGTCACCGTCATGACAAACAGACCCTGTGTCAGATCCTGCCCCAGATCCTGGTCCAGTAGGCTCTACAGTGACTGTTTGCAAATCTTTCTGTGTTGCTGCAAGCTCTGATTGTTGCAAATCCTGACTGTATGATGAATCACCGGATTTGATGAATGGAACATGCAATGAACTGGCAGAAGTCGCAGCTGCCGGTAGGGAGCCGCTTAAGCCCTTTATCCATTCCAATATAGCTTGTTCCTTGCCTCCCTGGATTGAAGAAACATTTGATGCCTCCTGCTCGGGCATCACAGAGAATAGGCTGGTGACTGTACTGTGGTCAGGGACGGATGTAGTCACCATGTCATCCGTAATAGGATCATCTGACTTGTTGTGACTTAGACCCAGGTCCGTTTGGTCGTTTCGGGACATTTCGCTTGGTGTTGTGTTAGGCCACACCGGAGTTCTCCCCTCAGGGTATGCTGTGGATCTCCAGGAATTCTCGGTCTGGCCATCAGGTTCCAGCCACCGCCGACGTAAAGCATCGATCTCAGTCTTGACCCTCTTCCAGGTGCTTTGAACAAGCCCAGTGCATGGCAATACCGAGTCATGAAATGCAATGCTTCTCAAAATGGAACGGTTCCCAAAGTGTCACGGAACGTCCCGTCACAACACGGATAAACCCGCACATGTGCGGCTAAAGTCACGGGTAATCATCGAAAATCAACAGGACACGTGTAGAAAGAATCGACATCAACGCACGACATGGAAAATCCTGGAAAGCCAACGAAGAAGCGAAGTCAGAGAAAAGCTAGGAAAGTCCAGGGAATTTGCGGAGTTTCGAGGAGGATGCTGACTTCCAGAGAAACTCCGAGAGGTAGTCGGAAGGAAAAGGGGTCAGACGGAATATAAGAGAGTCGCGGAGAGTAGACGAGTTTCTCTGTTATTCCAGTAAATGCCATTTTAGTGCAACCTTTCAAAGAGGTCACTTCGCGCAAAGACTTACTCCAACCTTACAACGGGGATCGACGAGGATCAGGGATCTTCAGAGAGAACTACGGGGTCTTGCGGTAAAGGCTACGACGATTGGTGGGAGTCTTTGGATAGTACAGAGAATCGAGGATCTACAAGTCCGGTGATAGATTTACGTGGAATTTGGGGAACTAGACATTATCTACAAGGTTTGCCAGCATATTTCAGCGGCACTTGGGAGTTCAGGAGCTAAGCCGAAGTCCGGTGACATGAGCAATCTCCCTTCGCTCCCAGCGATCTTCTTCATTCTCTGCCGAGCGCACTTCGTCCGCTTGTCAGCTCATCTTCCTTTGCTCCCTAGTGCACCTCCTTGGGGTCACGGCAATCTCGCATCAAGCGGAGTGATGTGACACTGGAACAGCTGCTTGACAATAAACATGAGCTTTTCCTGTGGTTGTGTGTATCTGATCACAGCGCACACAAAGTTGGCCTAGACGAGGGCGAACTGGGATAGGGTTGCCATGCAACTCTGACTCATATATGCATAACTCAGTCTGTCTGTACTGTCACACCTTTGACACACTGGCTCTCATTAACCTTCTGTTCCGGTACTTCAGCAAGGGTGATTGACTGAACCACATGATGTGTCTGATGATCCTCCGTCTTTGTCTTCAGATGATTGTTGGGGCAAAGCTTCCCCTTCGGTAGCAATCTCAGGGTTTGCTTTGCTTTGATGCCCCTTTGTCGAGAACATATGGAATGGTGAGCTTGTCTGCCTTGATATGGATTGGAACAATCTCTTTGCTGTGCTGCGGGCATTGCTCAAGGACGTTTGAAACCTGTTGGTGGCAGATGTAAAGCCGTGGGCCACTGTATCTTTGGCTGTTGTGCAGGTTTTCTTGAGAGTGTCAAAAAGCCCGCTGTACTTGGAGAGCGCATTGGCAGTAGTGTTCATCCAGTTTCTCACATCTGGACCCCAGGTAACATGTAGATCTTGTATTTTGCGCAAAGTGTTTGCAACAAGCCCATTTTCAACTTCACATAACTCATGGGCAATGAGGCCTGGAAAAATGGAAGCCAGCGGCTCTGACACACCGGCAGCGCTCATTGCAAGGGCTGAAAAGCATGTATAATATGCCAAGCGCTCCAGCCGTTTTTGCCTTTCCTCGATCTGCACAGATTTGATGCAGTCCAAGTCCCTACGCATATCAGCATGAAGAACATCTTATGTACAGCGTACACATACAACTTGGTCAAATCTTCAAATGAGGTCAGCTTCTTCAAGATAGGCAAAAGAGATTGAATGCTTTTCATTGTCTGAAGAGTTTGGGCATTTGAGATGTTGCAGCAACTATGAGCCACTGAAGCACCAAGTCTCTCCAGATTCTTTTTTGCGAAATCATGGGCCAAATCAAAGCCAGCCAGATCTTTCCAAAAAGTCCCTTCTTGCGATCCATCCCGCATGTTTCTGGCATATTTGTATGCTTTATTACTTTGCTGCTCAAAGAGGTTCAGGCTGCATGATATATCCATGGAGGGGTGTCCTTCACACGCTGAAGGCAATGACCTAGCATAGTTTCGAATAGTGCTAACGATCTGGTTTGTCAACTGCCTTGCATGATTAGGATCTTGTTCTTCAACTGCAACATGAGTGCAAACACCAAAGAGATTACAGATCTAATGTGCTTACTCAGCATTCTCGCCAAGGGGTGGTCTGAAAGCGTGATAAATTCTGGCTGACTTTCCAAGTGGACTGATAAGTCAGTGTTGCTACACTGGGTATCATTGGTTCGTTCGCTCATGGATGGCAGGTAACTGGAAGGCAGGGGTGTTCTCTGGTATGGTTGATAGGTGTTGATGGAAGAATAATGTGGGGGGTTGACATTCCCAATTCTCCCCTCTCTGGGCTTGTGTGTGAGCTGTGGATTGAGACACTTGAGCCCACCTCTGCAGCTCCTTTCATTCCTTTGTTTGTGGAAGAAAGCTGTAGAATTTCCCTGCATCCGTGGAATAGCCTACTCCATATAAATTCATGACAGCCCACACAGTAAGGAGTGATTCAGGAATAGCTTAGGTCCTGCTCACTAATGCAACCAGGGGCGAGACTGACACTTGGCAAGCAATGGATTTGATACTGCTGCAGCGTTGGAGGTCACTGATCGTCTGAGGCCTTGACACTAGAAAGCCATGGAAAAAGCTCATGAAAGGATGACATCTGAAAGGATCACCTGGAGAGAGCGTGCCCATAAGTAAGATAGGATGAGAGGTCCTTCTGGACCACATTTTGCCTTTGCCAACCGACTCTCTCTCACACACTTGTTTTGACCCACATTTGTCCTATCACATCAATCTTGCCACGCATGTTTGATTGGAGCTCTTTCTGTGGCAAACCAACAGTACCTGAACCATGTAAGACATACACATTTTTCTTGAGTGCCAGCTGAAGTGTAGTTTCCACTTCAAGCCATTACACCTGTACAGTAAGAGATGTGCCTCAGATGACTAGCAGGATTACATCTGATGAGAAGGATCCAGGGCAATTCTGTACATTTCTGAAAGGTTACACTCAGCTCAATCGTCATGTTGAAGAGTGGGTTGCTCAAACCCTGGCTGGTGATGAAGAGGGAATCGAAGCAGCCAGATCCACAATGAACAGTAGTTATGGAAGATTTCAAGGAACTCTGCAAGCGTCATCAAACACCATTTGGCCTCAAGACGGAAGCCAAAACGGAAACTATTTGAATGCATTTGCTTCGGATCTTGCCACCTACAGTGCTGTGGAAGCAAACAGCAAGTAAGTGAATATGATTGTCTGCTACCTTGAGTAATGCTGATCCTCCCAGAGCCCCAAGGTCCCAGTCACAACTAAGATCAGCTCTAAGTCAGTGGGGGATCAATATCCCAGAGACTTTGGCGACCGGCGCCGAGCGGGCTTGGAAGGTATGCAAAACACTTGCCACATATGGGGGCCTTGCAAGCATGGGTACTTATGTTGGAATCCCACCTTTGGTGACTTTGGGTGCCTTGGGTCTTTCAGAATTTGCGTCAAGGCACTGCCAGGATGAACCCAGGGTGACATCTGAACGGTGCTCTATGATTGAGATTATGGCAAGTGCAATGAAGGGTGTGGCAAGACAGGCGAGTCAGTTCTTATACCCAAGTGCAAAATGTACTGCAAGTCAAAGCACCGGTGCGTCCTCTGGCGGATGAAGAAGGGGTCCAGATACTGTTTTTTACAATGATGGGTTATAGGCTTGTTCCTTATCGCCCACGCCGGAGCAAGGTGTCTTGACACAATGTGTTATGCATCCAGTTATATTTACCTTACTTGTTGCATGCTACAGGACTGTGGAGGCAATGCAATTGACTACAGCCAGTGAGTTCTTGCTGAGGGTCAACTGATCTTGCTGCACCTCGGTCCAGGTATTACACCTTGTCTGTGCGCCCCACCTTCCATTATCATCTTGCTTTCCCCAAAGCCAATGCTTTCTCTTTCTCCGATGATCACTTCTCCTCTGAGATGGCATTGTGACATGGCCTGATGGGACAATTCAGATGAAGCGTTGAAAAGGGTCAGATGGTTGTCTGTAACATGCCTGATAGGGGGACATTGGGGTGTTGCAAGGATGCCTTGAAGAGATCATAGGCAGCGCCTCTCCGATTTGCCATGAGGGTACTCTCACCCGCTCCCTCTCTCAGATCTTCGCCGGATCTATGGGTTCTAGCCCTTGATACCCCCGATTGCTTCGCACTCCAGTATTCCACTTCCTCATGTCTTCAGCAACTTCGTTCCGGGTACAGCTTCTCTTGCTTCACTGCATCAGATTAGCTACACCAGCCCCTTCCATTGCTTTCGAAGACGTCGTGATTGCCTTGATGCGTCCCTTGTGGGCGGTAGTTCGGGTTTTTGGGCAACAACTGTCAGAGTCGTGCGGCGACCCTATCCCAATTGGCCCTAGTCTAGGCTAGCTTCTTTGATGCTGTGATTAGGTACGCTCTGATCACAGGGATGTCCTCGACGTTCTCTGTCGAGCAAATGTTCCAGGCCCGTCGCACTCCCACTTAGCTGTACTTAAGCTACCTTTGTGGGGCTAAGGCGCTGATCGATGACTTTGTTGTAAGATAGCCGAGAGCTTCTTGCGGCCGACTATTGAGGGATAAGGTCGTCTATTGTATGCAGAGTTATGACTAGCTACTACTTATATGACTTCCATTGAGAATTGCCAAGGAACCCTCTCTCACTGCCGCCTTCCTTCTTATATGTCCGTCTGCTCCCTCGTCTCGCCTTCTTGTCAGAGTCGAGCCTCTGACCGGCGACCTCCGACTACCTACGGCGAGTCCTGACTACCCGACGCAAAGGGCGGCGAAGGCCGACAATGCCCTGCAGCGAACCCTGAAGGTGGACTCTTCCGGAAGCAACGAAGGATGACGGTCAGCGAGGTGTGATGTAATGATCGGCCAAGGATGATTAAGCTTGGCGATAGAGGACTAGGAGCAAGAATGTTGGGGAACCTGCTGGAAAGAGGAGGAAGTTAGGCAGAAGACGAGACGAGGGACAGGACGGACATATAAGAAGGAAGGCGGCAGCGAGAGAGGGTTCCTTGGCGATTCTCGATTGAAGCCACATACGTAGTAGCTAGTCATATTCCTGCACACGATAGACGACCTTATCCCTCGATAGCCGGCCGCAAGAAGCTCTCGGCTATCTTGCGACAAAGTCATCGATCAGCGCCTCAGCCCCACGAAGGTAGCTTAAATACAGCTAAGTGGGAGTGCGACGGGCCTGAAACAGTCGCTCGACAAAGAACGTTGAGGACATCCCTGTGGTTAGAGCGCACCTGATCACAGCATTGAAAAAGCTAGCCTAGACTAGGGCAAACCGGGATAGGGTCGCCGCACGACTCTGACACTTCTGCCTAACTTCTTCCTCTTTCCAGCAGGTCCCTTGACGTTCTTGCTCCTAGTCCTCTATTGCCAAGCTTAATCATCCTTGGCCGATCATTACATCACACCTCGCTGACCGCCGTCCTTCGTTGCTTCCGGAAGTTTCCACCTTCAGGGTTTGCTGCAGGGCATTGTTGGCCTTCGCCGCCTTTGCGTCGGGTAATTGGAACTCGCCGTAGGAAGTCGGAGGTCGCCGGTGAGAGGCTCGACTCTGACAGAAACTTGCATTAAATTAGGTTTGCAGTGCGGTATCATGACCGGGTTCTAGGGAGGTGCACGCCTGGACGAGACTTTGCAAGAAGTAGTTTTCGTAAGAGAAGGAAGGTGCCAAGCAACAGGGCGACCTTCATGACTGTGCCATCCCGTCCCAGCGCCTGCTATTCTTGTGGTCATGGCAGCCTGTAGAACTCTTGCCAGGTCCGGCCGTCGTCTCGTCCTATGAGAGGATTACGCGACTCGACGATCGACGAACTCTTCTGGAGAGAGAGAGAGAGGGTGGGGAGGGGGGGGGGGGAAGCCCGGACCACCCTTGCGGGATGATTATCAGTGAGCGGGGGTCAATGCTATTGTGAATGTTTTCCGATTTCGCCCATCGCTTGCCTGTAGTGGGCTAGATGCAAGAGCACCAAATTGACCATTCATGTCGTACAATCATGCATCAGCTGCGTTGCCCCCCGCAATCATGAAGCCTTGTGAGCCAGCTCCACCGCCACCTTGAAAGCGCCGAGTAGCGCTGTCAACTGCATCTTCTCCGAACCTCCCACCGAGAGCCGATGTCTGGGATCAGCTTAAATTTTGGAAAGACTACACGGGATAATTGGATGATTGCGAGTCACGGATCGACACGCACTCTGTGGACCCCAGGTGGTCAAGGAGGTATATTCGACTTTGCTTTGGCAATTCGACCGTCTGCAGGAAATCGTACGCTCCAGCGATGAGATCCTGCAAAGCCAGACCTTTCTCCATCTTCAGCGAGGTGATCACTGCTGTTAGCGATGCAGGAGACGAAGCGAAAGACGCGGCTGGAGATGAGAAACGCACGATCAAACGAGGTCCCGAACTCGTCGGACATCATGCTCTGAACCACCCGCTCAATGTCCTTGGGATGCGGGTTTCCAGTACAGTTGTACACTGCTGTCTCGTCGACCGTGTCGTACGCCGCATGGCAGGCCTGGTGTGAGCGACATGCGGTTTGAACACCACACGAGCTCACCTGCAGTACATTCAAAGCTCTTCGCATGTCACCTCTCGACAGCTTCAGCAGCGCTTCTCGACCGTCCTGCGTCAGATTTACCCTGGCATCAGCTACAGCATCTTCCGGACAGTTCCCCACACTCACCCTTCTTTCTCCACCACCTCGTCCACTTTTCGCTGCACCTCCTTCTCCGGCAGGGGGGAGAATCTGAAACGAGTGCACCGGGATTGAATGGCCGGGGTGATTTTATTGACGTAATTACAGAGAATGCAGAATCGGACGTTTTTGGTGTGTTGCTCGATGACTGCGGTCAATATTGAGTAACATGAGCCAGCAGGAGTACGCTCACCTCGTCGGAGAGCTGATTGAGCCGCCTGGGTCATCATATCCGCCTCGTCCAAGATGACCAGCTTGAACCCCTTCCTAAACAATCAGTTACAGTCACCGCGGCAAGCAAGAGCTATCCGTACGAGAAGAGCACTTTGGTCATGGCGAAATTCTTGATCTGCTCCCTGACTACATCGATACCTCTGTCGTCTGAGGCGTTCAGTTCTAGTATGTGTTTTCTAAAAGGTGGGCCGTATAATCGTCTTGCCAGAGCGAGGACAGTCGAAGTCTTACCCGTTCCTGCACGTCAGTCCTCTGTTCCATGGGGACCATGATTGCCCGCTTACCGGGTGGACCATACAACAGTAGATGAGGGAGTCGACCGGCATCGATGAACTTTTCGACTGCGTCTTAGCTCACCCCGATGAGGCGAAGAGACCTGACCCACTCGTTGCTGTTATATCCTGATGCGAAACGACGTCGTCCAAAGTGACAGGTCGATACTTTTCCACCCTGATTGTAAGCGTTTCACCTTTCGAGACATGTCGCCTGTCAGTGCGGGACTCGATGGCAAAGCGAACCCACCAAGGCAACCCTTCTCTTGCTTCGGCCTCTTGCCTCTCCTTCTCCGTCAGTAGCGCCTGAGCATTGTCCGCCTTTGCCTTCCCCTTCGCCCCTGCCATGAGGGCCGCCATAGCGTTCGCTGGCTGAGCTGGCGGGTCTATGTCCATTTGGTCGTCGGTCATGGTGAAGTGAAGGCTTGCGAGGGGTGGGTGTGACAGGTATAGGTTGGAATATTGAATCGGGCGTTCCTCCCTCGACGCGTCGCGCGTGCCTACAGAAGTGGGGAATAGGCAAAGTGTTTTAGGCGCGCCACAAGGGGGAGAGGATAGGCGCCTAGCTGCCTTGTTATGACGCTTCGGTGGCCACTGCTACTCTCACCTCACCCATCCCATCTCTGGTCCTCTCTTGTTGACGAGACCAAGCAATGCCATCCCCAACTCAGACAAATTCCATACTCAACCTGCTGAACCCCTACGCATCGCCCAACCAATCGACCCGTCTTCAGGATCCCGACAGCCCTTCTGCTCTGCTCCTTCAAGAGCTATCAGGCGAGAGGGGGCCAACATCACCGCCTATCCCGCGTCACGAGCTTAGTCCCACACCGACTTCCTCCAGGAGACTTCCGTCGCATGTCATCTCAAACTCGGCAAGCTCGTCAGACGACGAAGATGCACCTCCGCGATCGATAGTATACGGCGAGGGCTCCCCTGTAGCTCCCCGACTCTCGGGGGAGAGGACTCCCCGGTCACCGGGTACTACCTTTACGGCTTCGACATCAAACATCGCGCCTTACTCGCCCAACATACCCAGACCTGACAGTCCGGGACCCTTCAGACCATCGTCAAGCTCCGACTCTGGTAGAAGCAGAAGCACAAGTCCAGGTCCCTCTACGATATCAATCTACGCTTCAGGACTTGAAGGGACCGCTTTACACTCGACCTCTTCCATACAAACCTCGTCCAGAGACCCTTCCACCTCCCCTGATACCACCAAGACACCACAATCCCGACTCGCTCCGACGTTCCGCGAACCTCCCACAAATGACAGCGTACCACCACCTCGAGTGACTTCTGGCTCGAAGCGTGCCTCCCCCAGAATAGGTAGCGGAACAGGATACCTCGATCCGAGTTTCGCTAGCAGTGCCGATAGGAAGGGGAAGCAGAGGGCCAAAAAGCAAGGTGGGAGAAAATACATCTCTGTCCCCGCCGAGGACGCAGACGATCGGGGTGAGGAGGAAGTCGAAGAGCCTGTGGGTGGGCGATATGCCGGCTTCGGGGTGTCGAAGCGTAAGCCAGGCAAAGAGGGACTGGACGAGTACGAGAAGGCTTTGTGGAGCTGGGTCAACGTGGAAGACCTCGATGGTTTCCTGCAGGAGGTGACTTTGCTCCTACGTGTCGCGAATCGACCGCTAATCTCAGGTGTACGCTTATTACAAGGGCAAGGGAATATACTGTATAGCCCTGGCTCGAGTCTTGAACCTCTTGTCAGCAAGCTAACCTTCATTGGTGCCGTCTAAGTCTGACGCACAGAACGACGTTTTTCGTTATTGCCTTCTCGACGTTCCTGCTCTCTTGCATCGACTACTCGAAGCTCACCTCTTCCGTCTCGGGTCCCAACTCTGTGACACGGCTGGACGACGTGCTCGTGGGCCATTGTCTTACTCGGTCAGCTCTCCTCAATCACTACGAGAATAGTACTGACGTTTAGTGGATCTATCCCTCACATGGTGTTCATTTTCACCGTCATGGCATTCTACGTGTTCCAACTCGTCACTTTTGCCATGTCCCTTCCTCGGCTGCTGCAAATGTATCGTTTTTACACTTACCTTCTCGGAATACCTGACGTAAGTGTTCATTGACATGATCGTAATCCGGCTGACGCTCAGGCGGACATCTCTACGTTGCCCTGGCCGGAGATCGTTCGGCTGATTGGCGAGATAAGAAAACATAACCCGGTGACCTCTCTTTCCAACGGTCAAGCGAGTGCGTTGGCAGAGATGGTAGACGGACAGGTCCCCTCGGATCCGACTAAGCTTGATGCGCATGATGTGGCCAAGTAAGCAACGCTGTTGGCTGTTCAGTATGGCAACGTCGCTGATGGATAGCCGCATTCTGCGCCAGGAGAACTACCTCATCGCCCTGTTTAACAAAGATCTCCTCGACCTCCGAGTCCGCTTCCCGATCCCGCATTCGGTAGTCCACCTTGTCCCGACTCGACTCCTCGCTCCTCCATCAGGGACAGCCCTGCCCTCCCATGCCCAGTTCGCCGAGCGGAGATACATCTCATTCGGCAAGAACACCTTGACGAAAGCCCTCGAATGGAATCTCCGCTTTTGTCTCATGGGGTATCTGTTTGATAAGAGAGGACAGGTCAGAAAAGAGTTTGTGAGGGAGAGAAGGCGAAAGGACCTGGTTGAAGGGTGAGCTTGAGCCTTGAGGCACGCGACAATGCTGACGGGCAGCCTGCGGAGACGATTCATCTTTATGGGCGTGTTGAACGCAATCTTCGCTCCGTTCATCGTCATCTACCTCCTCATGTACTCCTTCTTCCGATATTTCGAGGTGAGCTCGACGCCCCTTCCTGGCCTGCATGCTAATCCACAGGAGTACCACAAGAACCCCTCCTCCATCGGTAGCCGGCAATACACCCCATACGCCCAGTGGAAGTTCCGCGAGTTCAACGAGCTGCCTCATTTGTTTGAGCGCCGGCTGGACAGGAGCTACCCGACCGCAAAGGAGTACATCGATCAGTTCCCCAAGGAGAGGACTGCCCTCGTCATGAGGTGAGCTCACGCAACCCATGACGACCGAAATTACGGTCAAAGCTAATAATATCCAGGTTCGTGGCCTTCATAGCAGGCTCGTTCGCTGCTGTTCTTCTCGTCGCCTCTCTCATTGACCCTGATCTATTCCTCCACTTCGAAATCACCCCTCATCGAACCGTATTGTTCTATTTGGGCTTGTTCGGGTCGATCCTCGCTATTGCCAGAGGTATGGTACCGGAGGAGAACCTTGTCTTCGATCCCGATGCGAGCTTGAGGGAGGTTGTGCGATGGACGCATTATCTGCCGGGCGAATGGCGTGGGAAGCTTCATTCTCAAATGGTAAGCGCCATGCTCGGTTGGCTATGTGATGGAGTTTGCTCCGATCCGGACGCTGACTTTGCAGGTACACGCTGAATTCGGGACATTATTCGCCTTGAAGATCACGATATTCTTCACGGAACTTCTTTCAGTCATTCTCACCCCATTTATCTTGTTCTTCTCCCTTCCTCCATGCGCCGGAGACATCATCGACTTCTTTCGCGAGTTCACCGTCCACGTGGACGGCGTAGGCTATGTCTGCTCTTTCGCCGTCTTCGACTTTAAGCGTCACGGGAATCTCAAACCCGGAGAAAATCCGTTGTCTCCCTCAGGCGAAATCCCATCGGGCACCGAGAGACTCGGCCGCAAAGGAGGAAAGGAATGGAGGAGCAATGAGAACAAGATGGAAAAGAGCTTTTTGCATTTCAAAGCGACTCACCCGGACTGGCAACCTTCTGATCCGGCTTCTTCGATTTTCTTGGACCGGCTGGTGGGCATGCATCAACAACACCTCAACTCGCCCAAGCAAACAGCCGCTACGAATTTTGGCTCAAGTGCGAAGCGAGCGGGTCGGGTAACCAATGAGCGAGACCGCTCTGAGGAACGCAGGACAGACGAGGCGAGGATCAGCAGGAGTTATGATCGCGCATGGGCAAAGTCTCCGCCTAGCGCCTTGATGCGACGTCGGCTGGAGACGATGAAGGAAGGCGAGGAGAGCGGCGAGGATGAGGAAGAAGGGGAGTGGAGTCGAAAGGTGAACCTGCAAGGTTCTGGCGAGGGCGAGAATCGTGAGGCTGACGGACGTGGGCGGGGTGATGGGACGGGAGGCGGAGAGCGAGGAGACGAAGGCTTTTTGAGAGATGTAGGGATGATGGGCTTGCTGCAGCAGGTCATGGGGCGGTGAACGATTTTGTAACGAGTCGGTATATGGTCCGAGGGGTATACGTTGTAGAGCTCGAGACGTTGTCTGTCACCATTGCTTTGCGGGTGGTGTAACCAAGAGAGAGACGGATGGCTCAGGCGGCATCGGTTACTTTGCCCATTGTTGTTGACCGTTTCAACGTCACTTGAACACTTTGACCACTCTAGACATTGCTCGGCCTTTATACTCTTCTCCGTCGTTCATTACTCATCGTACACTGAGATACCGGGACAGAGCCCTCGAGGATGCTCCCATTCTCTGCGATCCTCCTTCGCGACTACTACAATGCGATAGGGTGGAATGAGGATAACCAGTACACCCAGTTGACCCGCTCGTCCTCCTGTAAGCATTCGGCCCTTTGTCAACACCTCATCTCCCACACAAGGGGCTCACTGCGAGATTGAGAGGACCACACTGACGTCCAGCATTGCTGTAAGCTACATGTGTTCGAAGCAGCCCCAAGTCGCGCATAAACTTACATGTCAGAGACTTCCAGATCCCCTCCTCGCTCATCCTCCAATTGGCCAACTCCCCCACCCCGATTTTCTTCACTTCGTACTCGCTCGACGCGCTGCCTCAGCTGAACGGAGCGATCTCGTATATCACGACCTCGGAGCCTCTCGAAGAAGTGAGGACGTCGGTCATGACTTGAGGGTGAAGAGAGCTAATCCTAGATCGGCCCGTCGAGGAGTATCCCCTTTCGACATGTTGTCGAGCGGTTCCGGATCTACCCTCCGCCCAAGAAACCTTCTCCCAAGCCGCCCGTTTTCCTCGCCGGCAGGCGGATCGAAGGTCGTGGTAAGTGTGCCCGAGTATCGAAGCGTGGAATTCCATCCAAACGCAAGAGACTGATCGTCCAGATTACCTCCTCTACTCTCGTCTGCACCTCCCCTCGCTGCATCTATCCGGGCTGGCGACAACACGACTGACGCCAACCCTACAAGCCCACCTTGCGTTCCTCTCTCAACCATCACCACCGACCCCGCGAGCCTCGTCATCTTCTCCCACGCCAAACCACATCCGGCAGCCATCCGAATCCTCCGCCCCTGCCCCGCCTCCTGTCCCTGGAAACGTCCTCCTCAGCTTGCAGCATGACACGGGGCGGTATTCTGGCGAGTACACGTATTCGGCCCAGGATGGGATGTTTGGCGTGCGGGGGTTGTACAATTTCGGGTACCTATCGGGCGTGAGCGAGGAGGTCAAGGGCCAAGTGGAGGATGAAGGGGGTAGGCGGGTGGACGAGGAGGAGATGATGGAGGGTGGGTTGAGAGGTCGGTTCTCTGCCGGAGGGGAGGTGTATTTCTCAGCCAAGCAACGGAGTTTCGGTAGTGAGTGAAATGTTTCCCCAGCCTACCCGTCGACAGGGATACCACAGAGATCAAGTCAGCGGCCGCTGATCCCCAGTATCCACTGGCTTGCGATTCACCACTCTACCCCCGGTATTGACCCCCGGCTCTCCGCCCCCATCGCCCCCGACGACTCTCACATTGCTCTACAACCCCTTGATCGGGTTCATCTCCTCGGCGTATTCGGCCCAAATATCCCCGACAGTCGCCCTCTCATCCAGGTTCGGCGTCAACATCTACTCGTACGAGAGCGACCTGTCCATTGGCGGGGAATGGTGGATCGGGAGACGACGAGGCAAGAGGAATGTAACTCCGGCCCCAGCGACTACCGTTGGGCATCCTGCCCCGGGTCCTAGCCTGCGGGGCGAAGATCAGGTCTTGGAGAGACGCCTTGATAGTCCCTTTCCGATCGTCCGAGACGTCAGCGAGACGGAGGCTGAACGGATACCCACTCCCGTCTCAGCATCGCCTAGGAAGACTGCGCTGGACCCTCGATTGAGTTCTATGAAGGAGGCGATGAGACGGGCGGAAGTGACTGGGGAGATGGACCGAGATGGCATACTCAAGGCGAGATTGTCAGGCAACTGGGTGAGTAGTATTTTACTTCTCGCCCATTCTCCCATCACCTTTGTGGAGTCCGTGAAGCGTGGAGCTCAGCACAACTGCAAAGCCATTGATTGAGGTACTAGCTGACACTCAAGTCATTCGCTATGCTGTACGAAGCGAGAATACGAAACTGCCTAGTATCCGTCGGGTTCATCTCCGACCTGGCGGCCAGGAAACCGATCCGATCGGTGGGATTGGAGGTGCAGTACTTTTCGTGACTGGATGGTATGGTCCCCTCACTCCCTGCATGCACATGGTCTGTCGTGATCATACACATATTGTAATTGCTCTCCTCTCTTCTTGCGAAACCCCCAAGACGGCTCGCCCGTTTGATACTGATACCTGAAAACCTCCTTGAATACCCAAATCCGCCATGACCATCGAAACAGAAGCAGCTTGTCAACAACACTTTGCCCCCTGCCAACCACATCTCGCACACTTCCAACCACACTGTGCTCTGTAGCTGCACCACCGATCTCCGCAAGTCAGCTCTTGTTGATCATCACACCAAAACGACACTGCTTATTAGCTCTTTGCCACGTCAATGACGCCTTGAGCACGACATTCGAAAAAAAAAACCACGAGCGAGAAGCTCAAGAGTATCAAAGGAGTGAAAGGGTGGATGTCAAGGACAACAGGGAGGAACTGACGCGTACATGTTCATCATCAGACTCGACGCCGCTGGCGGCTTCGAAGAGCGGGACGGGCTCCCTCTCCCGCCGCGAAATGATCGAGGCAGGGGACGAAGGTGGGTTGGGAGCTAGCCCCAAGTTGGGTCCGTACCATGTGACGACAATGTGACTGGACCACCATTCCTTGGCGAGTTTGTCAATGGCGTCGACGTCGAGCTCCGTGTTGACGCTGCTCCCACTGGGTCGTCGGGTGTCTGTCCTCGACCGACTGCGGGACCGCCCGACCCGAGGAGCCGAGTATGTAGGGGAAGGACCCCCGCGCATGCCAGGTCCAAAGGCCATGCCCATGCCCACGTATGGGCCGGGTCCTTGCCCAAACCCCAAGAGCGGGTCCAAACCCGGCGGGTCGATCAGTACGTCCTCAGCGTCAATGTTCGGGTTGAGCTCGAGCGCACGGTGTAAGAAACGCTTGAGCCTCTCAATGTGGACTCGGGAGGGACACGGCGAGTTCTGGTACGAGGTGAGGACTTTGCGCATGATCTCTGTGAGCTGTTCGAGGCGCTCCAGCGGCGCTAGCGCCTCGAGACCCGCAGCAACAGCGGTGATGGACTTGGGCGCTGGTCGTGGGACCCCGCCCAGGCGACGGCGTCGTCCCCCGGGGGGTATGATCGATGGGGACTGCATGCCGCCGAGTGAGGGGACAGTGTGAGCCCCGAACATGGGCTTGTTGCCGTATTCCATGATGTTCGGTTTGTAGGGAGGGATTGGGAGAGTGAGTGGGGAGGAAGTGAGGGAGGAGGGGACGAGAGGGAAGGATGTAGAGATAGTAGTTGCCCGTGTCCGAGTCAAGCTTAGCCAGGGGTCAGTCGGGCGGGGTCAGAAACCGGGCAAGCGACTGGAGAGAGCAGCAGCAGCGATGGGCGGCTCACGATGAAAACCGGGGTGTATCGCCACAGAAGAGGCGATAGCGTGTTGTGTAGGTCAAGTGGGGATCTGCTGGACAGTTGGGTGAACAGTCGTGATGATTGCGGTAGGGTCGAAATGCGATAATGAGTGAGTGTGGAATCGGTCAGAGCTGGGGGAATCTGGCGGAACGACGAGGAATTATATAGAGGCTGCAGGATTCGAAATCACCCATCGAGAGCACGTCAAAGGCGGCGTTTTGACCACCCCTTGACCCCGGGGGACAAAGGATCGTACCCTCCACCCCTGCTGGACATCCCTACAGCACAGGAAAACCCCCCCGGTTTGAGACGGTATTGATCGGTTACGAGCCCTCGAAGGCCATACACAACGGATCGACCGTCTTATCTCGTGTAGATGAGGGTGGAGGTGAGCGCAGGGTGGGCAGGTGAAAGGACGAGGGGGGTCGACTGCTCTCTGGGTCAAGATGGCACGGGGGGTGATTGTTTGACAATTCGCCGACGGGGGTTTGACGGAGACCGATACGGGGAAAGCTCCACGGGTGATCCAAGTGAGGTAAGGGGTAGATGTCCAACAAACACGGCTTTTTTGTTTTCGTATACGACCGCGGGGTGGAGGGAGGCCGAAGGTGGAGATGATGAGTCTTGGCCTGGAAGCGCGGTGGATCGAGGGGCCATGGCCATTCGTGGACGGGTTATGACGGCAGAATCAGCATGCGGACTCGATCCTCCATGGAGAGGCCCCGAGGTCGTCGGATCAGTGAAATGAGCATGACAGGACGTCAGGTATCGGCGAAGCGATCCGGGTTCAGAGTCCCGTTTGAACATTGGTGAGGTGCATCCCCTATTATCAGCCTTATCACCCATCGATGTACTCAATCTCACCCACCCAAATCTACTCCACGTCTTCTCTCATACCAGTCGCTCCGATCCACTAGCAGCCTGTCCGGTCGCACCTCGCGCCTCGATCTCTGCCATAGCTCTCTCGCTGCACTTCCACAGATCGCTCATCAAGCCCCCACACTTCTCCGCGACTTGCTCATCGGCCAGCAAAGAGTTTGAATCGAGGCACGATCTATATTTCTCTATTTGGTCGACACAAGCCGACTTGAGCTCTGCGAGATGCGGTACGCTAACGGATTAGCGGTTAAGGCCTGGCGAGGTGTTGAGGACCCGTATATCCACCACTCACCTCTCATCGGCGCATTGCGCTAATGCCCGGCCTTCGGGCCTGCAGATGTTCGACCAGTCGCCTGTGGCGTTCTTGACCACGCACTGGCTGTCAGACGCGGTCGCAGAAGAAATGCGGAAAGGCGAGAAGCCAACACACCTCTTGGTATCTAGCCATCTGACTTGCGCATTCTGCCTGGAATCAACCGTGTCCGACTTGATGGAGCAGGAGGTCCGAGTCGCCAACGTGGCTCCCAGTCAATCACTTAGAGTTGGGGCTTACTGGCAGCTACGACGTTGTAAGACAGGTCCATCTTGGGAGAGAATCGAGGTTGAACGTCAATGCACAGTATAGGACTGTCGAGGATGGAATTCTCGTCGCTGGTCGAGATTTCCGTGCTAAGAATCGTAACTCTTGTTTCGTTTCCAACGGAAACATTATGACGACCTTTTCCACAACGTATCTCTTGCTTCTACTACAACACCCTTTCATTGGGACCGCACCTTCAAGCTGATGGGACTGGGATCTGTTCATTGGCTAGCACAAAGTCAGAAAGACCCGATCATGTCAAAAAAGACGACACAATCGACACACATGGAACAGCTCAAGCAATCGGCGCATGGTCCATCAGGTGCATTATATGACGCTACAACCCAGGTCCTCCCTCCCGCGCCAGGCGGGATGTAAAGAGGTGCAAACGAATGACAAGAGTAGAAAAGAGTAAAAGGCTACAGCGTCGGGAAGAAGAGGTCAAGACGGACATGCGGTAGGTCGGATGTCAATCACTGCACGAGTGATTTAGTCGTTCCACCACCAGGTGATGTCGAACATGCCCTCGTCGTAGTCTGCCATCAGTATCGTTTCGCAAACACCGCACGATCGGTGGACTCACTGAATCCGTTGAGCTGTCCGAAGGCCTCGGGAGAGAGGTCGAGGGATCCCCAGGAGCAAGTGGGGCACTCGTCGGCAGCGTAAGCCTGAGGGATGGTCAGTGGTTGCTCCGGGGAACGATGAGTGAGGACTTACAGCGACGGTGTTGCCGTTGGCATTGTTTTGGATGGTCAACCACTTGCCGCAGTGCGATCCGCCGTCAAACTGAGCAGAGTTGACAGCGACGATCAAGTCTTGGTCTGGAGGTTAGCGGCGAGATTGCGTGCGGGATACGTCACAAGAACCGGGCCAACACTCACTGCCGTTGTTCCAACCGCAAGCACCGAGACCAGTCTCGTAGAAGGTGGCGCTTCCGCTAGACGAGTCCCGCTTCTCGACTTGGGTCGCAGCGGTGCCCTTTTGAGGAGAAGGGGCGGCAAAGGCGCCTCCAACGAGGGCGAGGAGAGCAAGGGGGGCTTGGAACATCATGGTGTGGAGAGCGTTTTTGGGTGTGGTGTGTCTAGGTCGACGAGTCTGTTTGAACGACAGTAGGAGGTTCTTGACTTGCAAGAGCTTTTGGGTTCTATGTGTGCAGAATTCGAGGTGGCTGGTGGGGACCAGCGTATATATACCTTGCATGAGTTACAGGCCCACCCTCATCTTGTCTTCATGTTCGCACGAATAAAACACCCGCCAGTCCCCTAAAAAATGCAGCGTTACTTGTCAGAACTGCCTCTGCGCCCAAAAGGGGCGACGGGTAAAATGACACCGACGTCAGGAATAGCATATTAACATGAGGTGTGGAAAAATATCCATCAATTGGGATGCGATGATGTCCCAGGCCGGAGGACCCTTTTCAGGCGGCTCCCGCCAAACCTCACTGCTCGAGGGGGGAGACGGGGGGTTCAGGCAAGGAGAAACCGGCACCCGTGGTTCTGGGCCGTGTTGTCTACCCCAGATCGAATTAGCGTGAAAAACACCACCACCACCCCAGACAGGACGACACTGCTTATGAAACATGGGTAAACCCTCCAGAGTTGGGACGCATGACGTGGGGGGTGGCTGAAGGGGGGACGGGGAGGGAGCGTTATGCAGGCCGACAGACAGTTGGGGTTCCCCATAGGTATGTAGGCCGATCGGAAGGGCGGTATCCGCCGATCCAGGGTTCTGTCCTGAGGGAAGGGGGCAGCGAGGTGAGGACTGTTAAGGGCTGTTTCGGACGGGACGACCATGCAAAAAAGAGGGTGTTGGAGCGGGGTGATGGAGATTGAGGAGGACGGTTCGATTGGCTCCCGACAGCCCAACCGAGCCGAACCGAGTCCAGGCCGCCGGGTTGCGTAACCAAGGCTGCACATGGTTGATCGATGGGAGTGATTTAGGCATGCATGTAGGCGGAAAATGGGTCGGTCCGGACTGGATCTCATCGTCGGTCCGCTGATTAGATTGGCAAGGCCAGAGGGGATCGGAGAGAAAAAAAAAATGAGGGTGAAGATGAATATCGTGATGTCATCGCTTCTCGCCTCTCACCGCTCAAGGTCATACCCCAATGCGTAGGGTTGCAACGGTGTTACATGCATACGACGGCACTTCGTTGCGAATAAGAGGGATTGGACCTAGTCGGCCGGCAATGAACTGGCACACGATAAGATCACGACTGCGCCAGTGCTACTGAATCAAGGACGACCTGGCCCGTCCGTCACAACACGATGATGTTCGAGAGACATGCATTGTTTCTCGTGCGCACAGCGCTTTTTTGGGTTTCTATACACATAACAAAGACGATTGGATAAACGAGTGTGACCATCACAGACAGACACAACTCGCGACAACAACAAGCAAAGACGATGAGCACGCTCAGCGCAACCCAACATCTCGCTACCACCTCGGACCTCCCCTTCTAGGGCGAGATCCCGATGGTGCCAGCGCAGCTGGCTTAGGCGTAAGACCAGGTCATCTGGAAGACACCGGCGTCCATGTTTCCGTCGTTGAGGTAGGAGAACAAGGTGGGGGACATGTCGAGGTCTCCGTTGGAGCAGCCAGGGCAGAGGTCGACAATCTTGGCAGTCTGGGTCTTGCCGGTGGAAGGGTTGGTGATCTGGATGTTTTGACCCTGCTAGTCAGCGGCGTGTACCATGTCAAAAGGACATCAAAAGTGACGTACGCAAGTGCCGGAAGAGTACTGGGGCGCGTTCATGGCGACGACGTACTCGGAGTCCGAGTTGGTCCATCCGCAAGCCTACATGTCAGCCAAGTGTTCTCAATCCTTAAACTCCTCCAGGGGCACTCACACCAAGGCCGACGGCGTAGTAGGTAGCCTTTCCGGAGCTGGAACCCGAGGCGGGGCTGCTGGCGCTGGAGCCGGAGCTGGCGGAAGAGGCAGCGGCCGGGGCAGCAGAGGACTCGGCGGCAGCGGAGGACTCGACGGCGGCGGCAGACACGGCGGCGTCAGAAGAAGCGGCCGGCGCGGCAGAGACGGCAGCGCTCGAGGCGGAGGAAGCAGCGGCCGAGTAGGCAGCGGAGACCTCGGCGGCGGCGCCGTAGCCGAGCTGAGAAGTCGCGGTCGGGCCAGCCGAGGCAGCGACGTCAGAGGCAGACGCGGAGGAAGAGTCCCACTGGTCGGAAACCTCCTTGCAAGGGGCGGCCGAGGCGACGGCGAGGACGGAAAGGACAGCGAGGTACTTGGCAGCGAACATTTCGGTGTGTGTTGTTGAAGGGGTTTGTGTGGGTTGTGGTTGGGAGTGGTTTTTTTTTTACGTCAAGTAAAAGACAGGTGGGTTGCGTCAAGCAATGAAGGTGGTTTTGGTTGGTACAAGGGTCAAAGTTGTGACAGGACAAGTGGATGAAGAAGTCGGATAGGTCGACTTTGGTCAGGCTTATATACCTATGCATCGGGGTGAGTGTCTACTACGCAGCCCACCAATTGTGGTTACCCAAAAAAAAGGGTGGTCGGGAAAACGAGGTTTTTGAAACGCGCACAATGCATCGCATCAATTACGCACGTCTACGTGTGAGAGATCCAGAAGCAAGGCCTAGAACAGGCAACACCCCGAACACACATCATGGAATCAATCATTGTTCCGAGCGTAGTGGGCGTGTGATGCGTTTCTCGGGAATAGAAGGGGGGGACACAGGGGGGTAAGAGAGAGGTGGACTGGAGATCGGCAGAAGGTTTTCCGACCCAGTGACAAGCTCCCGAGCCGCAGGCTGACGTCCCCAGTACTATGGTTCGCTCCCCCCGTGGCCGTGTGTCACCCAGCTCCAGGCCACGCTCTTAAGCGCGCCGGAACACGTTGGGAAGCATCACCAGCTGTAAAGTTACAGGGAGGGGCGGCACGGCTCGAATCCTAAACCTGCAGTGTGTTTTCCCACACCCCGGAAATTGCAGCGACAAAAAGGACGCGCTTGTGTGTGGTCTCTGACTGTCTGACGCATGCGGACGCGGGCGGGGATCTTCAGATCGGCAAGGGGGGTAGTATCCCTTGCGGGTTATGCTAATCCACCTGGGACGAAGCGAGGCCAGAAGAGCCTGACCAGGGTGAGCTAGGGCCAATGACGAGAGGGCGAAATGGGGGAGTGGCTCGGGTCCTAAGGGGGGGACGACAATTTTTCAGGGGTAGTCGCCTAACCTCATTTTTTCCGAGATGAAACCACAAACCAGATTGTCCACGGGAAAGGCCGAGGACGCAGTTAACGTTACCGTATGCAACGGCGATCAGGTCGAAAGGGCCACTACGCCTTGAAACATGGTCACGGGCGGGGGTGTCATGCGGGGGGGCTCGTGCAGAAAGGTGTCATCATGCATAACAGCAGGGCAGGAGGGGAATGTTCTATACATATCTATACAGTGTCCTTGGGTGTGGGAAGGATGCCAGGGGAGGGGGGCGCCGTCGGTTCGAGAACTTTTGAGGCGTTTCATCACGCGACGATCGTTTTGGTGCTGCCGCTCGTGGAAGGGGGCCAGCAGCGACTCCCCAGAGTCGGGCTCTCCATCACAGGACTCACCAATGTTTCTGAGTCCTCTGATACATCCGACGAGGGGGACAAGGGCGGGGTCGGCTGTGTACAGAGCAGAGTATGGGTCGTCGTCCACGTCCCCTCGATCAAGGTCAACGTGGGGAACGATCTGTGTATCAGTCGATGTCCCATGGCTCCCGTGCAGAGGTTATTGCAAACAAGCACAATGTACCGCCTGTATAAATGACCCAACGTCACCTGCCACAAGACTCACGCGTAAAAAACAAGCAAATCTTCCGGTGTCGTACCCCCGAGCTTGGTTAGTGACTTTGCACTGGTCGTCAGGCATCCTTCCCCCGGGGTCTGCAATTGGATATACGTCACCACGCACATTTCGTCTGCGGGAATCTCGGTTCGAACGGCATAGAGGGGGATGATGTATCCGGGGTGGCAGAAACGCTCAGCGCTCCAGGGTGGCAGCTGCGGCGCGAAAAGAGGGTTGAACTGCGGGTCTCGAATCATGTGGGTGGGCAGATAGGGGGATGTTTCAGGTGAGGGGCGGGGGTGGATAGCGCAAGTTTCAGATGAGATGCGGACGCGAACCTGCTTGGAGATTGGAGCAAGCAGCGCTGGTTGACGCTGGCAAGAGAGGTGGATGTGAGGTATGTCGATGCGTGTTTGCGGGCCTTGATGGCGGGGACTAGTCGTATCCTACCCAGACCGCCCAGCCATGCCGTCCTTTGTCCTGCGACCTCCCTTGACAGACCTCCAGGATGAATGGATGTGTGCCCAAGTGTCCAAGCATGCAGAATAGGCGCTCTGACACTGCTCTACCTGCTCTGCTCACTACTTATATCGCTGCGTATCACACAGGCGATCACGAACAATGACGGCCGTGGCAGACGGGCAAGTTCTCGAAGCCGTCCTATGTCTTCTTGACGCCAACCCCCGCCCAAACATCCTCTTCAGCGCACCAGTGAGCGTCAGGGCCGGCCTCTTCCCCCTTCTCCCTGCAGCACTGTGACGAGGCACCCCTCACACTGACCCTAGGCCGTGCCGATGGTTCTGCTAGAACGTACCATCGGGTGCCAACCAGGCAGCATTACCCTCAACCAAGTCCTCCGAGTCAGCGAGCCGCTTCTCGGGACTGTGTTTGCCGAACCCCGCAGACCTGTCCCCCGGAAACTCTCACGGAACGGCAAGACCGAAGAATGGGTGGTGTTTGAGGCGTCCGACGATGCGGGTCTGGGTCGGCAGCACAGCGATAATGCCACGGTCTCGGATCACCTCAACCCTGATCCCGGGCGAGAGGGGCGTTTGAGGAGTCCTGCAGAAGTGTGCCGCTCTCAACACCCCGTTGAGGCAGGACCAATTGCGACCATCTGCGAAGGATACCCAGACCCGCTCGCCTTCCCCGAGCAGGGGCAAACTGGCTGTCGTGCACGCTCCTCCCTCTGAGGTAGCCGGGCATGCCTCATCGGCCGCGGAGCACTCTCGGCCCGATACTCTCCGATTGCCACGGTCCATCTCAAAGCCCACTGGACAGACCGGTCACGTCGCAACGCCTACGAGAGACCATCAGGACCGAGCTATGCCTCTCACCGACGTCGCCAGAAGCCGGGCAGTCGAGCATGTAGCAGAGAACAGACTTCACAGCAGTGATGCAAAACGCTCCGCCCAAGAATGGAGGAGAAAAGGCGTTGTGTGGGAGCAGAACGAGGGAGAAAGTAGTGCAATGGAGGCGTACGCTCAGGACATTGTCGATGAGACGTCGCGGGTGGATGAGAAGAAACCCTCATTCCTCCGGTCATTGGCCTTGCGTTCCAAAGCAACAGTGCAGTCACTGCAAGTGAGCGAGTCGGGCATAGAGGCTCGAGGGGAAAAGTCGGGTGGGCACAGGGCGACCCCGACGACTGCTGCAGACCACCAAGGCGAGCAAGCTTCACCTGTTTCTATCGAAGCGTCAGAACAAGATCCTTCGAGACAAGGCCATCATAAGATGCCACAAGGCGACACTCTGAGAAGCCCTGACGGCCCCATTACACCTCGACACCCTTCCCGGAACCGACATCTACCCTCGGCCTTACCCGCTATCCCTCCCTGGCGGAACGCTGAGAGATCACTACCATCTGCCCCTTTACCCGAACTTCCTGTCACGTTGCGTCTCGATCCTTCGCTCCCGGGGGGCGAATTTGAGCCCTCGTTGAGGACCGCGGTGGGCGAGGGAGAGAAGGTGAGGAAGAGGGGGTTCTTGAGAGATCTGATCAGTCGGAAGAAGTCTCAAGCGCCCCTTATTCGAGATACACCAACTTGGGAGGAGAGCTCGGCAGGGGCAGCGGAGGAAAGCCGGCGGCTCGAAGGGAGAGGGGAAGATGATCCGGTAGGATATGAGAGCTTGCCTCACGGCGATGTTGGACAGACAAACATGTATCGGGTTCCAGTCGAAGCAAGAGGGATAAACCAGCATCACAAGGGCGACACGGATGCTCAGGACGCATACCCGGTGGAATATCCGGATATTCACCTGGAACATCTTCACCTGCCGAAAGCTGATCATACACGACAAGATGAGGGACACGCTCGAGACGAGGCGGAGCAGATTCGGCTACGCCGTAATGACTCATCAAGCTCTAGGCGAACCAGGGAGCATGACTCACAGGGAACGGACAAGGAGCAGACGAACGCGACTGACAGCTCGATGAGCCGGGCAAGCGGCAAAGACCATTCCCCCAAAGCGCAGAGGCAGACCCTCGAAGTGAAGGTTGACGATGATGACGCACCTACCCAAGATGAACTCGAGAATGAGGATCTAGAGGCGAGTCGTGAAGACAGTGACAGCGACAGTTCCCCGTCAGCTCTCCACGAAGCTTCTCGTTCTACCTCAACACGGCCCTTTCCGACCACGCCGGTCCCGACTACATACCTCGGCAAGGTGTTCGATGGGCTCCCCTTCGGACCGGACGTGCCCGCTGTGAGTTGACCCTAATCCTTGAATCTCCGCGCGTGTTGAGCAAGAAGCCTCAGAGCGATAGCTGACGGCAGATGCAAATAGCAGACTGGATCAAGGATCGCTGGCAGCTGCTGCTGGCGGAACTCATCGTCGTCGTCGGGCTCGCAT
The DNA here is from genome assembly GCA_031326905.1 of Papiliotrema laurentii. NCBI lineage: Eukaryota > Fungi > Basidiomycota > Tremellomycetes > Tremellales > Rhynchogastremaceae > Papiliotrema > Papiliotrema laurentii. Next base: position 1,784,164 of record JAODAN010000003.1, read on the forward strand.
ACATGGTTCAAGCTTCTGGCCTGTGAGGCCATCCCGCGCACAAACATGTCGACAGCCGAACATCCCGTAGATCCCTATCCATGCAAGGTATTTATGTAGATGCGCCCAATGCGTAAGGCCTCTCGGGCCTAGAGCATGACGATGCCGATTCCAGAACCCTGTCGGTTGGCCGTGCCTCGCGCTCCGCCGTCGATGCCTGCACAAGACCAGTTGTAAAGATAGTCTAGATGTCAGCGATGTCCTTTAGATGAACTCGAAGTAGACTCACAATTCTGCACAGATATAGGAAGGGAGAAGAGTCAGCTTAGTCCAATCTAGCGGAGAGAAAAAAAAATGGGAGCGTACCAAGAAACCGTCTCCGGGTCCGAACTGGTCATCAGCGACTAGACGCGCAGTAGGAACTTTCGACTGACCTTCTGATCATTCAAGAACATGTTGTTGTCGGCCATGGTCAACGCGTTGACCACGTCGAACCCGGCATTCTTCGCGATGACAAGCAAGTCCGAGACCAGCGCGTTGAGCCTCTCGCCCAATTTAGCCTTGGACTTGGCGTCATGCGTCGCCGCGTCGTCGGCGGAACCGCCCGGCGAGGAAATGACGTCGGACGCGTAGTAGAACATGTACGCGGCGTTGAGGACGTTGTGATTCTTGTGCTTCATGATGGTCGAAGGAAGCGAGTAGAACGAGACGAGGTCGGTGATCAAGTGGGTTGTGGGGTCCTGCTTGTCAGACGGTGAAAGCTGGTTGTTCCGGTACTCACCTCGACGACATAAGCCCAGACGACTTGCTCCACTCTTTCTCCATTCACCTCCCTCCCCTGGCCTGACAAGAACCAGTGAGCAATTTCTTCGTCTTTGCTAAACGTTTGGGCGATATCAAATCGAGCCAAGTATCTTCGCAAGAGCTCCCCGACCTGTGGCACGTCCGCTGCGACCATCTCCCTGAATCCGGGTATTTGAGGGTGAGAGGGTACAGCGTAATGTCTGACCAGACGCGAGATGGTCTGATTCCGTCCCAGCGGGGAGAAGCCGATATCAACGAGCTTGGGCGGGTTGAGGTTTCGGTGGAAGTAACTGTCGGTCAGGCTCCGTCGTATACTCCCCACGGCCAGATACTCACCGCGATGTGCCGAAAGGTGTAGGGAGCACGACACCCGCAGTGTAGATGGCTTGCCACACATTGGTCAGGTTGACGCGACGGGTGACTTCTTTGATCAAGACCGGTGTGAGACGCTTTGATCTGAGCTTCTTGTGAACGCAAAGGAAATTGATCTCTGCTGCTGGGAAGATTCTACGCGTCAGCCGGGCTACATGTGTAGGAGTGATTTACTGACTGAGATCGCACACGGATGTCAATGTTGATACCAGAGATGAATGCGACGAGTTTCCCAGTCTTTACGACTCGAACACCGATATGCCACTCGGGGAGGTATCCGGGTGCGGTCAGAGCCCTGACAGTTAGTCTGCGCAAAGGGCGCAGTTTGTGTCCACACCACTGACCATAGCAGAAACTCTTTGGAGTATCGGAACCGGAACATCGCGTCGTCGTCCTCGACGTAGTTCTCGGACAGCAGCGTATGGACCTCCTCACACTGGCATTAGCATGAGGTGAGCTCACGGCATAGTCCGCTCACCTGGGCCTCATTCTTGATGTCTATCAGACTCCATTCGAATCCCGAAGGCAGAGCTCCCGGCTCTTGCTTGACATCCGCAGGAGTCTTGGGTTTGTCTATGGGACCTTCGGTAGGGATAGACGATGAGGAGGAAGCGGTAGGCAGTTGCGGGACCGGCTGGGTGTTCCAGAACTAGTACAGTTCAGTCTGTGTCGGCACAGTGGGGTTGTATGACTCGCCTTGTGTTCGCCCAAGTTCTTCGAGTTGGACTTGTTGCCCAGAGCGACTTGGCCCTCCAGGATCTTCATCAGGTCGATAGCCTTCAAAGCCTTCTTGATGTCCTCTGGGCGTCGTTAGTTCAGCTTGTGTCAAGCTAAATGACAACTTGCCGTCCGTGGCTCCCTGTTCACTCGCGTCCATGTTGTCTCTGACAGCATCGATCAGCTCCTGCGGAGCTCCTCCGGTCGCGATATTCCTATGGTCAGTCATGCGTAGACCTGAGCGTACGCGAATGGCAACACACTTGAGCTTGTCGACAGCTTTGCTCGCCTTGCTCTTTCCCTTCTTCTTCTTCTTCTTCTTTTTGCCCCCCTCTCCTCCGGCCCCAGCCTCTCCTCCAGGTCCCGCTGCTCCAGCGGCTGCCGGCTCATGCTCCTCATCGTCCTCATCATCGTCTTCCTCCTCTGCCGCTGCGTCCACGCCGAGCTGCTTGAACTTTTGCAAGACTTCGCTGGTGGAGAGTTCGGTGACTGGAGCTTCCGTGTGAGAAGTGAAGACTTGACTGTTGGCCGGCAGTGTATCGTCCTGAGGGAGTGGCATGGTGTGTTTTCCGATATGAGGTGGTCTGTAAGATGGAAAAAGACTGGTGTATCCATCACATATTGTTGGTCAGAGGTGAAACGAACGTCATATGGGAAACATAAAGTGAGGGGATAAATCAAGTTTAACCGATTACCACACACACACACCTCCCCTTACCCCTCTGAGGGATACACCTACCTACTGCTCACCCGTACTCAACCCCTCATCTTCACTCCCCCCTCCTACCACACCTCTCGCCTCATCCACGTACCCAAAACAAAGAGGCGAGGGACAGCATAACATGTCTACAAATCAGCCAACCCTCTCTCAAGAGGCGCAGCAGACATATCCCAATCCGGAAGCAACGGCAGATACCACCAGCCTCGCCGACGAGATCAGGAAGCAGGTCGAGACTGAGCAAGCTCTGGCCGATGCTACGAAGAGATTGAGGGAACTCGAAGATGAGCTAGAGAAGGTGAAACGCGACAAGGAGACGATCGAGGGCGAGAAGGAGGGAGCGAGTGAGTCGACCGAACGCCTACAAGCCTGTGTTGGATTCAGGCGCTCATAACCTAGACTCCACCACGAATCAGCTCCGCTCGCAATTGTCCACCCTGCAGTCCTCCTTCCACAAGGCGAATGCTGAGCTTTCCGTGTCACAGACGCGCCTTGATGTGAGTGTGATCTTCTTATAACACATCTGGCTGACATTCAGGCCGTCGAGCGCGAGAAGCGAGAACTATTAGAGGAAATAGAAAGGTTGCAGCAACGCGCGACCCGTAACGCCCGTACGTGGTTTTGGTACATGTCCGAATACTCGCTCATGTCCAGAGGAACTGCACACCCTTCGTGCTCAGAGGACAGAGACATCGACCAAGCTTGCTCATCTTGATGTCGAGGTTTCAGAGCTGAGGATGGCAGCGGAATCCGCCAAGGTGTGTGAACCCTTCCCGCACCCCTCGACTATGCTGACAGTTCAGTTCAACGAGCAACGAAGCGTGCAGAGCCTGAACAATGCCCGAGCGGAGATATTATCCTTGAACAAAGCTGTCGCCGATGCCGAGGAGCGATTCGCCAAGTACAGAGCGGAGAAGGTGGGTAATTTGAGGCTTTGGGGAACAGTCTTGCTCACATGACAGCAAACTGAGCTATCTCAACTTCAACTTGCCAACGAGACTCTCGTGTCGCGAGTGACTGCCTCGGAAAACTCCTTCAATTCCCTCCAACGCACGTATAACGACCAGTCCCGACGGCTAGCGGATGCTCACGCCAACATTGCTTCCCTCACATCCGCCGCTGCTGCCAAGAAAGCGTCTGCGACTAATGAGGTATCGAGGCTTCTGGATGAGAATAGGATTTTGGAGAAGCGAGCCGAGGAAGCTAGGTCCACCATTGCTGAGCGCGAGGCGGAGCTTGAGAGATTGACAGACGCTCAAGCGGAGAAGGAGAAGGTTTGGGAAGACAAGTGGAGAAAAGAGGAACGATTACGAAGAGAGGCCGAAAAGCGATCGGAGGATTTCAAGATTGTCGTCGAGAGGTTGGCATTGGCGCAGGGCGCGGGAACGGATCTTTCCCCAGCGGCAGCTCTTGCGGCCGATCAACGGCAAAATGGAAAGAGCTATGTGCAATTCATGACCGACTACTCGCTGCAGGAACACAAGCTGAGGACTGCGGAGAACGAGGTGGTCAGGTTGACCGAATTGTTGGATGAGATTAGTGCGGATATCCTCGAAAAGGTGAGGAACGCACGCTCGTGCCGGAAGCTCGAGCTGATGGATCAGAAACCGCTGCTCGATGAACAGGCCGCTGAACATGCTGCTGCCATAGAAAGATCAAACGCTCTCGCAGCGGAACTCGCGACCGCTTTGACCGCTCGAGACCTACGGGAGCATGAGGTCAAGAGCTTGAAAGCGGAAGCTGAGCTTCGGGCCGAGGAAATGAAAGAGCTGCGGACGACGACAGACGACCTCTCTCGACAAGTCCAGGGTCTTCTTCGACAAATCGCCTTGCTCAACGATCCTTCCCTTGCCAACGTATCTATCGACGGCAATGCCGAGGTCTCCTCCGATGGCGATATCATCACGGATCACTTGGTCGAGTTCCAGTCCATCCGATCTCTGCAGGAGCAAAACGCCAAGCTCCTTCGCCTTACCCGCGGTCTCATGGCGAAGCTTGACGCGCAGGAGATCGATCGAGCCGCTATCAACGATAATGATAGAGAATTCGGTGCATCTTTGGACCAAGCTACTGAGACCATCACCAAGCTTCATCAATCTCTCGTCGAGGCACAGAAGAAGATCAGCGAGGTTACTCGGGAGCGAGATACTTTCTCTAAGCTCCTCGCCCGAGGGGAAGGACTTCGAAAGCCGGCGCAGATGTCAAACAACGGGCCGCTGGATGACTCGTTGGGCTCGCAAGAGCAGCTCGTCGCGTCGTTGCAGGAGGAGATGCAAGCCTTCCGACACAAGGCTGATGTGGAGATTGCGGAAGTGAGGGCCCAGTTGACCGCAAAGGTGGAAGAAGCAGGTCAGGCCGAAGTCGAGAAGGCCAAGGCAGAGGCGCAGGTGATCTTGCTCAAAGGTCCGTAGGGAATCACGGAGGATATTGCGGCACTGACATAGTAGAGCAGCACAAGACTCTTCTGGACTCGAGCTCTTTGCGCAAGCAGCAGTATGAGGATCTCGAGTCGCAGCTGCGACAAGCTCAAGCCTCGATCTTTCAGGCGCAGAACGAACGGAGACAGGTGAGTCGTCGTGTCTTAAGACCGAAAAAAATCTCACAGTCAGGCCTTGGAGCAGGCCGCCACCAAGCAAGCGGAGGCAGATCGACTGCGGAACGAAGCTGCGAATCTGCGTGCAGAGAAAGAGCAGTGGAGGGTCAGTCCCACCTTAGATCTTCTGGACGCTGTATTGACGGTGTAGAGCGTCGAGGACCGTCTGCAATCAGATTTCCGAGCGGTTCAAACCGAGCGGGCCAGGTTGCAGCAACTTATTGACGGGTACAACAACGTCAATGTTGAGACCGATCGTACAAGGAATGAAGAGCGAGCAAAGCTTGAGAAACGGGTCGAGGAGTTGCAAAACGAAGCGTGAGTCGACATGCGTTGGTGTGGCGATATACTGATGATCAGAACATCGTTGCGCACCCAGATTGCTCAGGCCAAGGAAGCCACTAAGATTGCAGAGGTAAGTCTTCGCCCGGACGAGGCTTTGCTTACTCAAGAAACGCTCGGAGGACTTTGAGGCTCGTCTCGAATCCGCTACATCCACATTGCGAAGCGAAAAGGAGGCTGCCGAGGCACTCGCTGCGAGCCGAGCGACGGAGATTGCCACGCTGCAGACAGAACTCGATCAAACTAAAGCCGAGTCGGAGCGCCGATACCGGATCGGAATCGGTCATCAACGACGTTTCAACGAGGTCAAAGCTGAAAGTGTCGCTCTCACTACTACTGTTGCCGAACTCAGGACGGAAATTGCCAACAAGGACGCGGAGATTGCGACGGCCAAGTCTCAGCTGGAGGAAGAACAGTCAAAGTTGGCCGACCTGCAGAAGAAGTTGACCGAGTCTGAGGCGGGAAGCCAGAAGAAGGACGCGACTGTCTCGCGATTGCAGAGCGAACTGGCCACAGCCAAGCAATCGGCTTCGGCAACTCCTGCTCCAACCACTGACACTAGCGCTGCGCTCGTGAGTCTCGATCCGAGTTCCCCTCTCCCCCCCCGCCCCCTTCTCTCTTCATGACTGACGAGTAGGCTGCGCTTCAGAGCGAGCGGGACGCGCTGCAACAGCGATTGACTGCTGTTGAGAAAGAGTTGGCCGAGACCAAGAGCGCCCTAGATGCTGCTCAAGCCACATCCGTTGCTACTGTGGCGCCAGCTTCGACCTCGTCTGATGCGATCACGACTGCCAGTGCCGATGCCGAATTGCAGAGCCGATATGATGCTTTGCTGGCTGAAAAGCAAGCTTGGGATGCTGTACGTCCTTGACCACTTCCAGTGCTTGATGGCTGACGCCTCAGCGCCATGAACAAAATGTCGGCAAGGTCAACCGATCCAACCAGGCTCTCTTGCGTGCCAAGGGCGGCCTTGAGGCTCAAGTAACGGATTTGGAGAAGAAGATTGCCGAGCTCGAGGCTGTTATCGCTGCGGCAAACGCGGCGGGTACAAGCAGCGCGGGATTGGACATAGCTTCAACCGAAGCTGCCGTGAAGGAAGCGGTGGAGAAAGTCAAGGCGGAGCATGCTGCGGAGCTGGAGGCTGTCAAGGCGGAAGCAACCTCATCGCCCAGTGACACCTCTGCCGTGGACGCGAAACGAGCCGAATTAGAGTCGACATTCGAGACACGAGTGCAGCAGGCGATTGCGGAGAAGGCTGAGGAATGGGAGAAAGAGAAGGTCAAGCTATTGGCGGAGATTGAGGAGCTTCAAGCCAAGATCAAGACGCTGGAGAGGCAGGTGAAGAGTGGAGAGATCACGCGACGTACACTGGAACGACAAAAGGCCGACGCAGAGTCCAAATTGAAGAAGCTTCAAGACCAAACGACTGGTGCTCCCTCGCCATCGGTTACAACACCTGCGCAGGCTGGGCTGGTCGAGGCTCCGACGACCTCTGCACCAGCTGCAACGGCGGCGCCGGCTGCTGGATCTTCTGGCCCGGCTGCCTCAACACCAGCGTCAGGCGCTACAACAGCGACTCCAGCCGCACCAGCCGTGAGAGGAGCAGCTCGAGGCAGAGCAAGAGGCACGGGAGTACGGGGTGCTGCCGCTGCACGGGGACGTGGCGGGCGTTCCGCCAACATCTTGGGCAGTAAGTCTAGTCAGATGCGAGACAAGAAGCAATCACTGACAGCTAGACGTCAATGCCACTCTCACTGCGAATGCAGCACAGCCCGCTGGACAACCTGCCCCTGCTGCTGCTACCGCTGCTGCTGGCAACAAACGACCATTTGAGGAAGGTGAAATATCGGAAGCGAGTCCTGCATCCACTCCCGCAGCTACGCCCGGCCCAGGCGCGGCGAGAGGTGTGCGAGCGCTGAAGAGACCCAAGGGACCTGAACCACGGGAGGGGTCTGCTCCTCCTGCGACTGGGACAGGAGGTGAGGCTGCCCCTGCTGGGGATTCAACGAATGCGGCTGGCGGAACTGGGACTACAGGAGATGCTCAGAAGGAGGGATAAGCGTGGAGAGTACACGATATCAATAGGTTTTGAACTTGATGACAAGGATATGAAATGTATAGTTCCATGAGCGCAAGGTCCTACAAATCAACAGGGGCTTGTCAGCTGTGCCAACCTGCAGTGTACGATGATCTATTCGCTGGCCAGGGGTTTCATCATACAGGGCATACACGATAACATACAACAGAAAAATGAATGGTCCCTATCAGACCGATATCTGTGAGCCGAACTGACCTGAAGAGATTTCCAATTCCTCGCTCCAGGGTGTTTCATCTCGCGTGCAGCTCGCTCGGTCAAAAGCGATGCCTATACGCCGAGGTCAGAGCGATGGCTCGCTCGCACATCGAGGAGCTTGTCCGTTGGCTTTCACGATCGTCCTTTGGTGCCCCGACCCGTTTCAGACTGGACTCCGCGGACTAAACCATGGTGCTGGAAAACACGACTTCTTTCTCCTGCCGCTTACTCCACTTCACCCTCGTGTGGAATGTCTCGAGGTCGATCGGGGTTGGTGGGTTCCACAGACTGCTATCTGGAATCTCTGTGCGCGTGGTATGCGCTGAGCACTCGATGCACAGCGGTACGAATTTGGAAAGAGAGTAGCGAGACCCATCATTTTCATGCAATCCACGCTACGAATACACTGATACACACATCACGCGCCTTGATCAGATCTCGAAGACCGACAGGGAAGGGCCGGAAACCAACTCGTGGAGTCAATTGCCATGGTAGCTCAGATACAAACACCTCGTCCTGACTTACCTGATAATGTTAGTCATTCGGGGGCTTTCTCAGCCGTTCAGATATCCATGGTGAAAACCCCTTCGTCGCCTTCGTCGCCTTCGTCGCCTTCGCCCCCCACCGGCCGCTTTGGGTTCGGAGCAGGAAGGGAGAATCCAATACCCGTCGGCGTGCGGGTGGTCCCTGAGCCGGGTTCCGTGCTCGGGATCGGAATCGACTTGTCCGCGCTCTTGACCAGCCAACGCGTACGCAAATTCTTCAATTCTATCTGAGTCCGCGGGTCAAGCGACGCCCATCGGTCATCGTCCGTCACTGGATAAGCCTTTGTCAACCACCCTGAGAGCTGATCATCGGTTTCGGCGTCGGCCGGTGCGTAGTTGATGAGCCACCTGCACTCAGTGTCTTGTTTCGTCTCCGAAGTCGGATGACCCATCGGTCTGTACCTACTTGACATGCGCCTCTTGGGCGCCTGGAATTGTTGTTTCCCGAAGAGTCTTGGTAAGCGGTCCACATAGTGCTGCAGCTCGCCCTCCTATGCCATCGAAGTGACTTAGGATGAGCGAAGGACCCCCTGGAGCAGTAGACATGAATATTAGATTCCGAATGATAACAATATGGGCAGATAGTACGCGATTCACTCGGTGACGAGCTGGGGCGACGTGAGTAGGACAGCCTTATATACCGTGCTCAGTACAAAGGAACGATCTCCCTATGTCGTATATGACACATCTGCCCCCTCTTATCGTCGATGTCCGTCCCCTCCCTACGCAGTGCGCTCCGAAAGCGCTCGATGCAGGTCATGATTCTCGCACTCAGCTTACTAGTCAGACCCGACATGCGAACGCGGATCACCCGCCCCAGTCTGAGGCCAGTCGGTCCGACTGACACTCGAACGACCCTTGTAGGTTGCAGCCGGATAGCGTCAGACAGCACTGTGACAGAGGACCCTTTGTTCCAGGCTTGAAGCGCCTGAAAACGGTATGAACCGAGGAGAAGCCGTATTTAAACACCGATCGGTCCTTATCTCTCAGGTCGAACTTGCGAGAATGGCGGGAATTCAAGCGCTAGATGAAGTGCGCCTCGGTCAATTGAACAAGTCTATCAACCGAGGCCAGAGGAGGCGCGGGGACTTGGCGCTCTGTGTCCCCGAGATACGGGCGCGAGAGGAAGGGGTGATTGACTCTGAACAGAGCGCCACAAGTCATGCCCCCAGGCGCCACACAGCATGACCCCACAGCGAGGGATGCGCGCTGTCAGTAACCTCCAAAGACCTTGCGGTCAAAATTCGTCCTTCTAGTCTGGCGTGTTCTCGAAGGCCGCTTGAGGTCGATGCCAACGGGACATTCGCACGATATCTCGTAATATGGATGCATAAGTATGTAGAAGAAACCCAATGACCTCCCGGCCTAACCTTGACTATAGCCATTCCCATACACCCTTTCACGACGATTGTGACCGGTAGGGCGACAGCGCAACAGACGTCACGGGCTGAGGCATAGGCTTCAGTTCTGCGCTGCCTTTCGCGACACTGTCCTCGAACGAGTACTCGTGTGAGCTGTAACCATCCGACCCGCTGCGTTCATGCCCGGCGACATGGTAGTTGAGCTTGACGACGTTGTTCGGCAAGCCCTGCACTGAGTCAGTATCCAACCCGCGTATCGACTGCGACCACCTCTTACAGGAGTCTGAAGGCTCAGGGTCCTGCCCGCCGAGCTGATTGTATCCAAATCCCTATTCCTAGGCACGTCGACGGTCTCACTATCAGCTCCCAACTCTCAGCGGGAAACTCACCTCTAGATCGATCGTCGTCGGATTGAGCTCGGAACGCAACGTCCGCCGCGCGTTCAACACGGTGAAGAGGTTCATCGCGGAAGATTTCGTCAACAGCCTGTATAGGGATGTTTCAGCCCTTGACACCCTCCCCCCTCGGGCAAAGACTTACGCGACCATGACTGGTGTTGAGCCGATATTGCCCGTCGCGTCCATCACGCAGATGACGATAGCACTAGGTGCGATCAGCCACTCTACTCGAGGAAGCCAATCGAGGACCACTTACAAGATGCAAGGGGGGAACTGCGATTCCACACTAAGACTGTACGAGTTGTCAACCATGCGTGATCGTCCTGCAAGCGAATCACACTCACATCATCAGTCGTCGAATAAACCTGCTGGATGGCCCGGTGCCCACACGTCGGCGCCAGAGCTGTATCAATATACACCCAGTGATAGCCACATCAAGTCCCGCGGACATGGAAGACTGCGAAGTCAGCGCGGTCCGTAGCAGGGCTAGACATCGTATCGGCGTCCGAAACTCACGACAGCGGTGAACAAGTCGAGCTCGACCTGGTGTGGAGTCAGTGATCTACCATGGGTCGGATCTCCATCGCGCGAGGTATGAGGACGTACCTTGGGCCAGACAATAACTTGATGCATCGCAGGGAACATGGCCACGCAGGTGATAGCGAGGGCAGTCACCGCCGCACTTCCCGTCAGCACTGCCTGTACGGTCATCTCTGGTCACTCACATCATTATCACCAACGCTATCAAAAGGACGATACTTCGATTGGCAAGCACGTAAGCACGATGCGTGAAGAAGCCCTGCGGTGTCAGTCATACACCCCCCAGAGACCAGACCAGACCAGACCAGACTAGACCAGACCCCTCAAGCTTACCTGAACCGGTATGTTGACCATGAACAACATGACAATGAGCCATTGTGCCATGGCATTGGCGAGGAACCCAGAGTATTTCCCAAAGTCAAACGCGAAGATCTGGAGGCATCTTGCCGTTTGGCTAGAGTGAGTGAGTTTGATTTCCGATGCGGCAATGACGGGGCGAGCCAAAACTCACAGGCAGGTGAAAGCCAGACACACGACGAGCGTCCATATCTTATCAGGTCAGTCACCATGTCAAATGCATCTACCCAGCGTCGCACTCACCGCCAGTGTCCGTAGGATCCACCGCTCCTTCGGATATGACTTGCGGAACCAAGTGGCCGCTTGGCAGAATAGTATCCCTTGCAATATCCCATCGAGCACTAGGCTGGAGACGCGGTCAGCACGCATTCCACCATGTCCAAGTCATTCCCACACACCCCATCAGGTACGGCCAGTATCGAGCAGCTGGGTTACCACTTGTAGCGGCCTTTAGAATCGCCTCCACTTGCTCCGGCGTCAACTCCATCGCTCAATCGAGCCCCTCTGGCAACCGTTATCGTCGTCGTAAGTCGTAAAGTCGTAGCTGAAACTCCTCCCCAATATTCCTCGCGCGTCGGATGGGGATCCCGTGTACCTCTTATCCTGGGTGTCTGGGTGGCTGGGTTCCGAAACCGAGCAGGACGTCGCGTTCAATGATGTTGCAAGAGAAGATGGTCGTCGATCTTGACAATTCTCAATGCATGGGATATGCGGCTCGACGCGATTTTACCCGCTGTCACCATGAGCTCCCATGGATAGGCCCAAAAACCAGCCAAACCGGCCCTCAGCCGTTGCCTTGCGGATTATCACGTGCAGGAATCTTTGGTGGCTTCAGCCATCCTCAAGGCACAAAGCCACCGTATACAGGCAAATAGCAGAGTACTCGTCTTGCACCGGGCCGTTGTCCCATGCTCGTTCCATCCCCCCCGGCGGAAAAATCAGGATACTCCCCGCATGAGACCGGCGTACGGCATGTGAGAGTTTCGAACTTTACGAGACATGCCGTTCGACGACTCAGCGTCTGCCTGGGGCTAGGTCGTAAACCGAAAGAGACGCGAAGATACTCTTCGCATTTGTTTCCTTGATCCCTAGAACCCTATCTTCGCGGAGGATTCCCCGCTCTTTTCATTAGCCGTCTGCTTTGCAATCGCCCTTTGTCCAGAAGCTGACAGGTAACGGCCGAGGGTTATGAATTAGATCCGCTCGATAGTTCAGGGGTCTGTCTTCAGCAGAACCTGATACGATCGAGTAGCGAGAGCTTTCATGAAAAGGTAATCGCGACTGATCGCGTCAAACTACCTCCCCAGGTCAGGCTTGGTCCAGGGCGGTCCTGCCGATCTGTCTAGAGACAAGGCTTGACTCGTGCCCAGAGGCACCGCTTGAAAGGCTTGGCTTGCAATTGACAACCGAACGATGCGCACTTTCCGGCCAGCATACACCGATGTCAGTCCTCTTGGGCTTAGAGACCCATCCATGGCATGCACAAGTATGTGGGGATACTGGTTCACATGCTATCTTGCTCATGAAAGCTTAATGCTCATGAGGAATGCTCCGATGTCTCACATGAACCTCCCAGAGGGGCTGTAGAGCCTCGACCGACAGAATTGTTTCAGGCCAACGAGATTTAACCTTTACTAGAAACTAGATTCCGGCATACACTCCACACCCGTCAGGAGCTCCCGCGTCGGTGGTTTTATCTCGAGATGGACTATGTCAAGTGGGCCCACCGGCATCACTCAATTCCTCGTGATACTCCCGACATCCTGTATGGTCGGGAACACTATGTCGTAACGGCTGAGTGAATTTGACCACAGCTGATCGCGTCCAGGTCGTCACCACATGGCCGAACTAGCCGTCCCGTGCCGGACGATGCGCAGCGCTCTTGCACATGACTTCCTGCTCCTAGGATAGATTTCAGTGAGAGCGGCGGGCCGTATATTCATGTGGTTAGCACCGATGAAGGCAGGGTACTCCAGGAACTTGGCGTGATCCAGCCAAGGTGATGGTGACCTAGACGCTCCATCTTCGTCCTCCAGCTCCTTGACGCGATCGCGGCCCAGATCGAAACCTTGCCCTTTATGCTTGTCGAGGCGTGCCCGCAGTATAAGCCACCCGTAGACTTAAGGAGGCCGCGGAACAGAGGACGCCATGGGGGCCACTCCATATAGTGCTAGATCATCGTGTCGCCGCGAGTCCATTGATCGGCCGCTTCGAGGGAGACCGACTTTGGTTCGACGGGTAAGGACTTCTTGCGCAAGAAATATTCAGGTCCCAGCAAGATCACCGATCGGAGGTCAAATTCGTACCACGGTCAACGTAATCATCTAGACGCTTGTTCAATGCAAGGCGTGTTGAATCCATGGGTGCGAAAGGTAGTCGCCCGCGACGATTATCGTCGTGCAACGGCCTTTTCATGCGCAAGTCTTCGTGGGTCGCTCGTATACCTATGGATGGGTCCAGACACATGATCTGAAGGTTAGCGAAAGAGGATGCGTCCAGAAAGGGCCCACTCTCGAGACAAGACGCACCAAATGCAATATCACTTCTGTTCATTTCCCTTGCACACGTCCTCGCTCATTTCTTTGCTCACAACCTCCTCCCCCCAGATCTCTCGTGCGCGAAACATTGCGACCCCTCCCATAACCACGACATGCTATCAAGCCTGGTCGTTGAACACTGGGTTCTCGAGGAACTCTCTGACGACGACCTTGTCCTGATCCCAAATACCCTCCGTCCAGTACACGTCGGTCTTGATCTTCTCCCAAGCTTTCTCTACAGTCTCGGCTCGGAAGATCATCAGAGATCCGTCAATCTCCAGACCGCCCGACGACGAAGGATTGAGGGGTTTGTAACCGGACCCGAACTCTGTACAGGCATATGTGTCAGCTCATCATCCTGGCTTACAAGAGACGGGACATTCTTTAGACAGCCACGACGATGGCTCTATCCAGCAACGGATCCAGAGATCCGACGGGACATGCCGATAGAGACAGATATAAACTCACCTCCGTACCCTTTGTCCTTCTCCTCGCTCCAACGCGCCAGATGCGTAGGTCTCACTTCCATCCTCTTACTCAGCATCCCAGCCTTGTCCGGGCAGTAGGCGAAGAACAAGGGCAGCCTGCGGAGGGAAGCAGCGGAGGTGATGAAGGGCATGGTGGGTGATGGTCTATAATCAAGAAGTCGAGATCAACATGGCTCCCGGTTAAGGTTGCTTGGTTACCGCTACCATCGGGTCCAATGTGGCACATCCCTCGCCTCGTCCATACAACCATGCTCATAACCGACAGCGTTGGTTGCCTGGTGTTGGACTTCTGTGGGGTGACATGCATGGGCTTAGACATCTATCCCAGTGGTACAGCAAGCAGACTATCCCCCCGCCCCAAACCTTACCCACCTCACCCCACCTCACCCCACCTCGCCCTTCCTCGACTCACGGGACGTTCGTCCGTCCTTTCACACTCTGACCATGACCCTTTACCCCCTTGATAAAAGGTAGGACCTGTTCTCGCTCACCTCTTACACGCCAGAGCCCCTGTGGACAGTGCTTCTCAAGGCTCCACAAGGGGCAATCGTTTCACGGCCTCTTTTCAATGCTGGGGACAAAGGGACGCCCACAGAGGTCTCATGGAGGAAGGATTGGGGGGGAGCACCACCTGTGAAATGACTCAGCCAATATTGGTATTCTTCTCACTCAACCATTGCCACCCTAGGATATACTATCAACCCCTGCTCCTGGTCAATTGGTGGCCACTGAACCCCTCACAACAATCCGGCTCTAGCAGGCCTTCCATGACTTCCAGGCGAGCCACTTCCCCGTCGCCCTCGGCGTCCTCCCTGCGGTCAGACACATGGAATTCCACAGAAAGCGAGCGCAAGTCGGGATCATACTTGGGTAAGCTACAAAAGCAGCTAGGCAAGCCGGGACTCACTAACCACCCAGCCCGTGAGGGGTTGACTACACTCCTGCCCGTCGGGTGGGCACTGTGGCAGCAGCCATCTGGCCCCGCACGGTGGGACCTCATGCGGCACACAACTGACCTTGCACTGGCAATACGCCGATACATCGCAGTAGCAGAAAGTGCTGAGCCGATCCAAGACGCCAAAGATTCGCTCTCTGCATGCATCAATGCCACGGTGACAGCGTTGCAGGTCTGTGATCAAGAGACAGGGCGAGGGCAGACGGGAGAGGAAACTCCAGCAAAGTGCGCCCAAAAGTACTTGAGGATCGCCCAATGCAAATTGGAGGGGAATGCGTTGAGTAAGAGGTGCGGAATGATTTCTCTCGAAACCGAAAAATGAACGCTAATACTCACAGTCAAGAGCGGACACTGCGACCTTGGCGAATGACAAAACATGCCTTGGCCGTCGGCAGTTCTCTGGCCACGGCAGCTGCTGCTACCAGAGTGGCACGCTGGTTGGGCGTTCCCGGAACCCTTTCTTTCGCAGGACATGAAGCATACAGTTTTCTGACTGGACGCAAAGGACTGATCCACACGCTGGTAACCGAGGGACGGGGTCTCGTTGAGGACACCCGGGATGCTGTGAATGACTGGCTCAGCGGGCCGTCCAAGCCACCCGAGCGCACGTCCACAGAAAAACCCGGCTTACTCTCAAGGATCAGAGAGAGCGCCTCGGGGATCCGCAGTCGATCATTCCAGGCCCTGCAGAAACTCTCCTCCTCCTTGCCCTCTGTGGATCACGCTGTCCCGACCACAAGCGGGGTCAAATAAGCATGATGGCGCCATATTCTTCTTCCAGACTCTCACCGCAGTGAATGTATTCCCCATGTCTTGCCGTATGTGGTCAAATCACTTCCTTCCCAAAGTCGCGATCGATCTCCGAGGTGCTCGTTGCAGTGAGCTGCCCGCAGACCGTCGTGAAGCTACTGCCACATCTGTCCTAGGCGTCTCGGCGTCCTCGTTGCCATTGTCAACATTGATGCGTTGTACCCCCTGTTTATACTCTGCCGTTTCACTATGCATGTTTCCCATTAGAGCTTGTATCTTCCGTGTCACTTTCGTCCCTGAATCGCAAGGTGGGAACAACATGGGCCCATCCGAGACCCCTCCAACCGGCCGATGAGAACCGGAACCACATCATCATCAACCTCAGCTGCCACCAAGAGTAAAGGTCGTCGATGCAGAAGCAACAACCCCTCAAACAGCTTGCGTCATACAAATGGTCGAAGTGAAAACTACTCGGGGGAAGTGCGTCCCTCTTTCTCCCTTAGCTACAATACAATCTCCCCGCTCTGGCTACCACGGACGATTAGGCTAGATTTTCCCCTTCGTTCTCATCTTCCTCATTCAATCAGCCATGTCTCCCTCGCAAGCCCCTTTCCTTTCTCTCAGAGGCGCTCTTCCTCACAACATTGGCAACCGACTGATGACTGGGCTGTATACATACACATGCGTGGAGGGATGACGCCTGATTGTATGCTGCACTCCTGCGCCAATGTCGTGGCACTGCCTATGACAGCCGAGATTCTCCACGAGCATACCACCTTCAAGGTCGACCGTACGGTGAGAGCTACCACTCAAAGATGACATTTGCATTTGGGTTCTGCATGTTCCCGCGTTGTGCTTGCGAGTCGCTACCAGCACGGTGTGAACAACCAGGTTCTCACGGGCGAAGGATGCCCTGTCCAATTGCTCCTCCTTGTTCCGGGTGAGCAAGCTCATATCGCTCCGCGCTGTACACTTCGCCTCGGGAGCTGACTTCTGCCAGAGAGGGCTCCCATGATGCCTGCGACGCCTGCTGGTCGTTCCTTACAATCCGCCATTCATTCATCTTCCCCCAACTCCCTTGGCATGAACGTCTCGACCAGGATCTTACCGTTTCAGGGAGACTGGGCTTGAAACGCGCTTCAAGATGTCTCTCCTTGCGTGGATTCCAAGCGCGATGCGGGTGGCAGAGGCTCTATACAGTTTTCCTCTGCACGCCCCCCTCGGAGTTCCGGTCATCGATCGTTCGGTTCCTTGTGATCCAGTCAAGCTCGTTTGAGCAGCCTCGCATCAGTATTTTGACCACCATCATACCTCGTATCGTAATACAGGAGAGAGGACTGGACTATCAAAGATTCGCCCCTCAAACAGCTTGTCCACCACCTGCATGAAAGGTAGGCGAGCGGAGCACCTTCGAAGGGGTGTTTTCCCCTTTATCGTCCTCCGCGACCTCCTCTCCGACCAGCACCGCCCATACACCCCTCCCAATCTCTCTCTCACCCTCTTCTGCCCTTCTATCCACCCATCACCCAGATTCACCTTCAGGCTCGCTCACAGAGCGTCGCGACGACTTGTCTATTTGCCCCTCTCCCTCCGTACCACTTCACAGCATTATACACAACATCATCGCAACCCACATCACACGCTTCACCGATGGATCCTGTAGCTCCCGCCCCCTCTGAGTCTACGAGAAAGGGAAGCAGCCAGCACCAGTTCCAGACGTCGAATCCAGGTGAGGAAGAGTGGACTCTCTTGTACAAGTCGTGTACGTGGCTGACAGATTTAGAGGTCGGGTTGACTCCTTCTCAAGAGGAGCTACTCACCCGTGCTACCCTTGCATCGATCGAGGATGTTATCAGTCATATCAACACGAGAACGCATAGGTATAGCCCTGCACGACCGCAGACTGATGCCTCGTCGCAGACTCATACAACACCGGGGAAGAATGCGGAATCCGATGATGATGCGATATTTGTGGACGCTTCACAAGCCGGGACCGTCCAACACCTGAGACTTCCTCACCACCTCAGACTGATCTACCACCTGTCCCATGGAGATTGTGGCGCCTCAGAGAAGAGGTCAGCAAGTATTATCAGTCTTATCGACAGTGTCCGGAGGGCACGGGAACCCGCGAGTCCATCGAAACTCAGAATCAGCTTATACAAAGCTTCGCCACATTGCAGGAAGAATTGTCAAAACGGCCACTGAAGGGTGTTTTTCTCTCTGGAGTGACCTCGTTATTCAACGGGGAGACGAATCATGACTTGCTCAGTCGACACTTCAACCTCGCGAGGAAGATTGTCACCAGGACGAAGCTGTCTGAACAGTACGTACTGTAAAAGCCTCGCAGGGTCCCGGGGTTCCAGCTGAATTCGACAGGGACCAAGATCTTCTTTCGCAGTGCGTTCAACGCTCTCGGTGGCACCGCTTGGCCAAAGGACCCGCACTCGACAATCTGACGTGGCTTGCGGCATTGACTGCTACAAAGACTTTCCTTCACGGACCTGTAGAGGGGGCCAAGTTCAAGTTCGCAAGCGAGTGAGTATCATGCCTAGATGAGACCGTGCAAAACGCAGGTTATCCAGGGTTTTTCGACGTCGCTACGGGATTGGGCACATATCTGAGGAAGCCTGATCCTGTCCCGCTGGATTGGTGGTGTACCAAGACGGCGAAGCAGTCTAGCGAACCAGATGACCAACTCAATGCAGCTCAATTCACCCAAGAGAGAGGCGAACTTCCTGCTCAACACGGATGCCCAGTCTGAAGGTGCTCTGGGGAATGACAGAGGAGAGGAGGGGGGAAGCGGGGAAGGGGGGTGTGAGACTTCAGTATACAAGCCATCCCTTCCGTATCATCAGCCCAGACAATGTGTATGATTCGACTACCTCCTTCGGGAACCTGCGACCCAGTTATATAGTCGACGAGCATGTACAACTGTGGATGATCGAGTTGGTAGCTCTCGAAGAATGTACATTGTTGTCTACCGACTTGGATCTCATGGACACTTTGGGACGGTTCCAAGCGAAGTAAACCCTCAAGTGACATTAGGTCTCTGGCACTGATGCTTCCTACTCGCAGGGTAGGGTGATACGAACGCCTGCAACGCTTCGAGGTTCTTCCTTTTAATTCTCCATCCATTCTTTTTCTTTCCCCTTAACCCCCTTAACCCCCTTGACAAGAACGGTTGCGCCGTGATCTCACTCGTTTCACGGACACCAGACTTGGGACGCCATTCGGCTATGTCTCTCCCTATGAAAGCCTGGGGAGATAGAGTGGATCTCGGCTGTCGGTGCAACTCCGGGTGATAAGTGTTTCATCCTGTAGTGAGGTTGTACTGTACCTCGCCGTTGAGGCACCCTATTCATCTACCTCTGCAGTCCCCCTCCCCCCCCCTCTCTCCTGTGCCCTGCTGCCTCCGGTCCCCGTCCCTACAGCTCATTAGCCGTTGCTCCATGACTTGCAGCGACTGATATCACTCCTCGTCGTACAAGACAAAGGACTGGACTGCTATGCGAGTCGCGTTTCAGACAGCCTGTCCGCCGACCCCTTGCATGAAAGGTAGGTGGGCCAAGTCGCTTTGCAGGGGTATCCTCACTCTCCCTCCTCCTCCCCTCTTCTCCCCCGTCTCCTCGTTCCCTCTATTTCTCACGAATCTCTCCTTTTCTCGTTCCCACCCTATAGAAAGACACACGTCGAAGCTCTTCCACGCTACTCTCCCGGCCAACTGCTTATTGCCACACCGTCCCGTCCCGATCACACACCATACCTTGAACACTCGATCATGGCTTCTCCTGGGAGTTCAGAACCGACCCCTGGGCAGGTCCACGGCCCCGCTACCGAAACGTCCGCAAGTGAGAGTCATTCGCGGTACACAACGCGTTGAGGTTGACTCACGATGCCAGGTTCTCGCCAAGACTCTCGTCACCGGCAACTTGTGCAAGCGACCTTTTGGCCGGTGAAATTCGCGGCGCAATCAGTCTTCTCCAGAGCGGCTGATCACAATCGTGTCCACCCCCTACGATCTCGCTTAAACGAATTGGAAAACTCGATCAACACCTTTTACGACACCTACGAAGCCCAGCTCTCGGGGCAAACCGACCACTCCGCTCGTGATCAACTTCTGCGCGATCTCGAGAGCTTCCATCAAGAGCTGTCCCGAGTCCGTCTGAAGGAAGAACAAACCGGAACGCCCTTGCCTACCTGCGAGAGGACCTGTGCTTGGCTTGAACGAGTCTTCAAAATTCCCAAAGACGTGATCAGTCGAAGGACGTCTCCCCCAGAGTACGTGACTGAAGTCCTTTGGTTTGCCGGTTGGTTTGGTACCGCTGTGACTGAACGCTTAGTACCGTTGCAGCTTTACGAAGGGAGGCCAAGTTCGCCGATTGGGAAGAGCTTGACACGTCTTCTGCCCTCTGTGCCACCTTGGGGTTGTTGGCCGAAGCAGTTCCGAGTTTGGCGTCGGAAGGACCTGCAACCTTGGGGTATTCCATTGCAGCCTTGGGTTTTATGGAAGCCGTACTTCGTGCTTGTGGCAAAGCGGGACCTTTGGGGGTCGTCTCTGAATATGTCAGGACACATTTCGGAGAGCCCAAAGCTCCATCGCTGGAATGGTGGTGTACCGGACCAGCGGGAGATGAAGACGGAGAAGGTGACGGTGAGGCTGCTGACGATGACAAAACGTTGGTGGGCGATGGCGAAGACGTTCCGTGACTGGCAGCTCACAATCCACGGGACTGACGTTCTGACTTCCCCTTTCATTGGGTTCGAACAATCGCAACCGATTGAATGGTGAGTGAGGCACAGATCGTGGGTGCGAATCGTAGAGCAGGGGATGTGCATGTATATAGCGAGACATTATCAGCTTCTGATCCAAGAGTTTATCACATGCCTATGACTCTGCCACCGAGGTAACGACGGTGACCAGTGTCCCTCGACCCTTCCACAGTGACCGAGTTGTGTACAAATACATGCATGAGAAGAAAAAGAAGCGCATCTATATATTTTATTCCTCCGTCAACGCCATGACAAGCACCAAACACGACATGAACCAGTGTCCAATCATCGCTCCCTTTTCACCAGAGCGAACATCGCCCCCTTTTTGCTTTCTATACCACTTTCAACAGACTAATGACACACTCAGCGGGCGGGCTCTGCTCTGAGACTACACAGCTCTACGCGTGCCCATCAACCTCCATGCTCAACAGATGGACCGGGCTGGAGCCCCGGCTGAAGCTGGGGAGCGCGACCTTTTCTCCGTGATATCCGGCCGACATGGGCGCGAGCTTATGCGGCGGGCTTTGGGCGTTCAAACCGTTACCCCCGCCGACGCCGATGGCGTTGTTCGAGTTGGATTTCGGAGAAACGCCGTAGTTGGCCATCGGAGTCATCCCGAAAGCGGCTCGAACAGAGTGGGCGAGATGAGAGTGCGAGTGGCTCGAATGAGGGTGCGTAGAGTGCACGGGGCTAGACGCACGCGACGTGTTGGGCGAGGCGTGGGTAGAAGCCGGTTGAGACATCGACGTGTAGGTCATCGCAGGCACTGACGAGTTGAACGACGAGCTAGAGTTGGGAGGCGGGAGGGTCCTGTCGGAGTGAGGAGGGGGAGGAGGGATACCGGACGAGTTGAGAATGTCTTCAACAGACTTCAGGTTCTGACCGTGAGAGCCCGAGAGAGTTCGAGTGAGCTTTGGCGGGGACATTCGATGTTTGGACGACGAAGTGGAGGTGAAGTGAGGCGAGTTGGGAGTGGTGCTCGAGAAATGGGTGTAAGGGTGCGATCGATGCTTGGCATCCCGAGCTTGATGCGAGCCGTGCCCGTGTTTGCCAGAGTTGGCAGAGTGACCCTCGACAGGCGAGGCGGCTCGGCTAGGCGCTCGGGAATGGATCGGGCTGGTGGCCGCGGAGACCGGAGCGGTAGTCGCTCGGTTGTGGAAGAGAGACATGGAGCGGATACCAGTCAAAACCGGGCTGGTCGCGGGGAGCTCGCTAGTGGTCGGGTGAGTCGGCTCGTCGTCGCTCGAGTCGTCCGATTCAGGCGAAGCGGCTCGTGACGGCACAGTAGAACCGGCAAGACCTCGGTGAGCGTGCAGCTCGAGGGTGTACGGCTTGATGTGCGAGCTCGAGTTGAACTGCTTGTACGGGTTGAGCTGGGCAATGGCAGCTTGTTGAGCCACCTGTTGAGCCTTTTGCTGCGCGTGGGCCTTCTGCAGAGCAAGCTGATGTTGCTGCTGAAGTCGAGCGAGTTGAGCGTGAAGGTTGTGCTGGAGCGCAAAGGAGTTTCCACCATGCCCGCCAGGTCCTCCAGCCAGCTTGGTCAGATCCTCCGAAGAATTCTTGGCGGATCGGTCTTTGGGAGTGTTGGACGAGCTGGAATGATGACTGTCGCTGCCTCCGTTTCCTCCAGATCCGGCGCCTCCCAGGCCTCCATGCGAATGCCCGCCAGACCCGTTAGCAGGCGCCAAACAGTTTGGGCACGCTTGGGTCTGCTTGGCGACCTTCAGGCGTTTTCGGTACGACTTGTGGCAATCCTCGTGACAGCAGGTAGGGGGGACGAGGTAGGTCGGGTCGGCGAGTGTACCAGAGGGAATCGCGGGGTGGTTGGCAGTAGCGGGCTGAGCAGGGGAGACGGGGTAGACAATTTGTCCGCCTCCGGGAGCCGGAACGCCCGACAGACCCCATCGTTCTCTCTCGTTGCTGAAGCCATAAGTACCTCCAAGGTTGTTGTGGTTGGGCGTGCCGGCGGGGCTGCCTCCATTGCTTTTTCTTGCTCCGGCGATCTGTCGGTGTCGCAACTCGTACTCGGCTCGTCGGAAGGCTTCATGTCGCTCAAGCTCATACAATTGGTCCGAGGCGGCCGCCGCAAGAGCGGAGATGTCGTTCATGCCCGCCGAGTTGCCCGGAACGCCGAGCGAGCTCAGGGAGGAGTAAGGGTTGGCGTATTCTGGACGGTCAAAGTCCATGTTGTACGAAGGGTTGAGATGTGGGACATGGTGCGATCGGTGGTCATCGTGATCGTCGTTGGCCGGGGAGTGCCGTCTGCTCTTGGATCCGCCGTTCTCGTTGGCAGGCGGGAGATGGATTCGAGCATGTCGGGTCAACTCGTCGGATCGAGAGAATCGCTTGTCGCAGCCGGGGTGAGTGCATGCGTGGGGTTTCTCGCCCGTGTGAGTTCGAATGTGACGAGTCTTACATCAGCAAATTTCCCACGACGATAACGGGAAAGTCAAAGGGGGAAAACTCACTTGGTGCTCGAGTCGGTAAAACGCGCGGTCGCATAGTGGGCATTTGTAAGGACGAGGAATCTTGCTCTTGTCCACGTTCAAAGCAGCCTCCAACTGGGCCTTGACGTGAGGGTCGTTTGGGTCCAGTCGACCGGTGATAGGGTCTGGGCGGGGTAATGGCTGACCGGCGAAAGGGTCGGTAGGATTCGACGTGGTGGCTGAAGGCGCGTTGTTTTCCGCGTTTTCCGCAGAAGCCATTGTGGCCGGTTGATCAGACATGAGGGGTGGGAGAGGTGGTGCGAGCTCGACGCGAGGTTGTCTAAGCGGTGGTCAAGGTGAGAGAGAGGTTGTCAAATGGACGTCGTCGGCAATGAGACGACGGGCGGTAGGGAAAGGGTAGAAGCGGTGATCGTGGGGTGACTGCGGAGACGTCAGCGTTGTTCGGTTTCCTATGCACTTTGAAGGGTCGATTCCCACAAAGACGGATGGATGAGAATGTGATCCAGCGGATCAGGTACACGATGGATGACGATAAGACACGGAAGACTAGGAGGAGATGGGATTTCGGGAGACGAGGATGGATGGATCAAACGTGCTCCAAATAAGTGATGGTGTGACCGCGTCAACGGGGAAAAGTCAAAAAAGAGCCCAGATCGGGGCAAGTCAAAGCCCCAAGCGAGATCCCGCGTCTTCGTCACCGCCGAGGCTTTTCGCGTCGATTGCAGGGGTGGGGTGCGATGAGGGGGAGTGTTGAGGGGTTTATACAATCACACCCGGATGGGATGGGATGACCTCGACAGGGGGGGTTGAAGGATGAGAAGGGGTGTTGATAGCGGGGTACGGGGCGATGAAGGGGGGGGGGGAGATGACCAAAGAGTCGTAAAAGATAAGAAAGACCCTTCGACGTGCTCTTCCCTTTCCTTCGATGAACGATTCCTTTTTCTTTGGCCCGCCCTTCACCAAGCCCCATCCATGCATCTCCCTTCCCTCCCCGTCTGTACCTCTGCGTCTGGATGCAAACGAAGCGATGTGACCAGCGATGAAGGAGGCAAAGGGGAACAAGACGCGGTGTGTGATGGCGGGAGCCCCGGGACCTTGGGGGCCTTTGCCGCACTTCTAAAGCGGGAAAAAGAGGCTTGACAAGGCGACTTACGAGTGAAGCGGAAGATGGCCGGATCTGGACAGACTGAGGATGGACGTGTTGAGATCTCCTGTCGATGTGCTGCAACGATGCGAGATCGAGTCGGGACGGATGGGTTGGATGGATGAGATGTAAGAAAGTGACAACAAGGATAGGAGGGGGGGGATGGGTGGGTGACTGTGGGGAAGAAGATTTGTTTGGTGACGACGAGAGAGGGGGGGGGGAGGGGGGGGGGGGGGGTGGGTGGCTAAAAATCGTAATCCCCTTCGCGGAGTGTATTACAAGTCCCCGCGCTGAGGGGTCATTAGGATCCTTACCAATCATCCTAATACCCCCATTACAAACTCAGTACAACCCCTCTAACCGCCTCCACCCGCGAGGGGCAAAAAACCCAAAACGGTTACGGATTGGGACACCACGGAGGTGAAAAACATTCCACTGCCACACCCGTCATCTCCGTCTTCACCCGATTCCAGCCCCCCTTCGGCGTTTCGGCGTTATACTAGATCACCGTCGACCGATCCCCGCTCCCCGCTCCCCCTCTCGTTGTGCGCCCCCTCACCTCCCCTCCCCTGCCGACTCTCCCTCGGCCGAGTCAGATTCCCGGCGCTAGCCCATCAGCGGTCTACCTCCACGTGGGGGCAACTGCCGCGTGTGGGCCGAGGGGGCCGTCTCCGGGGCTACATCTTTGACCCGCTTTACGGCCGCTTTGGCACTGGTACATTTACCCGTAAAATAATATCAATGACTCTAAGAGTACAACTCCTCCTGCTCACTCGGCAATCCCTTGTAGCGCGTTCACCAGCGCACCAGTCTCTTCCTCCCTCCAATCTCCACCCACGTCTTCCCCACGATGATCCAGCGAGTAATCGTTCATCTCACCACCAAGCACAGGCCACACGCCCACCTGCCCGCTTTTCCACATCCACCCTTCCCCATCTTCTTTCGGCTTCTTCCCCCTCCGAGCTAGATCACCTTCGAGCACAAAACGAGAATGAGATGGGGCGACGTGGCCAGCCTTGGGCGTCCGCGTTTGCGCCTTGCGATCTGGCCCCGCTCGATCGGCGCTATGCACCGCGGCTATCTGATCTAACCGGGAGTACATCTCGTTCAACTGGGCCGTCAGACGACACGACGAGCTTCCAGAAGCCGGGAAGGGCGTCACGTACCGCCGCAGAACGCCATCGCGGCGTGCGGATCTCCAACACTTTCTCCCCTTGCGCTTTGCCCCAGACTTTCCCCTCAATCTGCTCTGCCGGAGCTTCTGCAGCCTTGGTAGCGATCTGCTCGGTCCAACGACGGGCCCGCGCCGCCTTTGTATACTCATCCGTCCCTTCCGGATCGGAATCTTCCCCCTGAGTGGAGCACTCTGACGACATGTAGTCAATGTGGAGAGCCACAGGGGGGACGGTATCTGTGCAAGCGGGGTCTGCCGCCGCTTTTGCCCTTTTCTTTTGTTTCTGCCAAGGGTCAACAGGTGTCGTGCAACGCGGTGTCAAGTCCACTTGCCAGATCTTTCCGAGCCCAGCGTCGACGCAATTTCTGATACTTCTCCTTCTGACTCGCTCGACGAGGGTCGTTCTCCTCCATAAACTTCTTCGCAAAGTTTATAAAGGCGGTCTTGGCGGCAGCCTGTGCGTGAGCAGCTGGTATAGCCAGACTGGAACAACCCCGCTACATACCTTGACGATTTCTGGATCGAGATCGTCTGCGGGGATCTGGTGATGATCTCCGTTTCCAGCCTCCTCGAGCAGTTCCGCCGCCATCCTTTCGATCCACTATCATTAGCTTCAGCTTTGGCTGCTCCCGATGCGATTCTTCATACCGTTGCATTGCACGGGTCATTCATCGTGACCCAATTGGGTACGCCATACCCCGCCAGCTCTGGCAGCTGGTCGCTTCCCGCGGTCGAGAACATTGTCGGCGCTGGCAAAGGGTCGTTCTCTCCTATCCCCATAGCGAACCTCATCTGCAGTGAGTGTGCGTCAACCGCTTCAGGCCGATCACGCGTACCTTGGTCCGAATGGCAGATTGCAGCTCGTGCCTCCGGGGCTTTGTCACTCTCTTCCCTGTCTCTCCGTCTTTACCAACCGTCGATGCTCTCGACCTCTTCTCCTTCCGAGACGACCTAGGTTCCAACACCCCGTCCATGGTCCATTCGCCCTCCTGCCCCACGTGATTCATCGCCATCCCATGATCCCTTGCTCTCTTGATCTTTCGCGACTGGAAAGGCGGGTCCAGGTCGGTATGTCCATACCCTCGGAGGATCTCTCTCAGGCGGACAATCTCAGCTCGTAGGTCCGCCACGCGCCAGCCGTCAAGCCCGTCCGAGGTCGGGTGGCTGGTGAGGACAGGGTCGTGCGGGATAGGCGAAGGTGGCTGAGGCTGCAAGTGAGCCAATACGTCGATGATGGCATCCTGCGTCGACGTGTCCTGTCCATCGATGTTGCTCGACATGGCGGGGAGTTACTACCCCCGGTTTTATGGGCCGTGACTTTGTTGTATGATGAGGATGGAAAAGACGAGTGAGATGGCAGTGTCAGGCTCGCTTTCGAGGTCCCTCGTCGGGTGGCGACGGAATCAAAATTACGCGCGCTCCCAGGAGGGTCAGACGCGACAAAAGTCCAGAGAGCGTTGTAGCCAGTGTCAGTCTTCGACGATAATAGCAACAGATCCCTTCCCAGCACCCTTCTAGACCCCATGTGGTGAGAGCTGCCAGGTGGAATCATCAGCTAAATCAACCAGCAAACACATCCTCAACGCCCAGGTGGCTATCCGAGCCCCATGCTGCAAAAAGTTCTTCGACGCGAGTCTCCCCTTCCCTGCCCCTCACACCCCGAGTCTGATCCCAGTGCCCACAATGTCACGCCGAGTCGCAGGACCACCCGTTGCGCAAGACAATCGAGATGGCGTTCATGTGCAAAAAGGCAGGTATACCCGTCTTGTCCCAATGCGCGAATCTGACCTGATGGCAGTGCAAGAAAGCGTTCAGAAAGGACATGACAACGTATGAGGAGGCCGACGAGTTCTGCCCGCATTGCGATAATCATTATGTAAGGGGTTTACACCTCCGACTCCACAAGACTCTCAACTGACCCTAGGTCATTGAAGCCAAAGAGCCTAAAGCGATGGTCGGGGTCGAGGGCGAGGACGCAAGAGTAGACGCAAGGTACGTTCCTGCCATTCGTGCTTCCTGCTTCCCCGTGTCCTGTGTATCAATGGAGCGCTGCACTGGACACCTCGCTAACCATAGAATGCTCAAAGACGACCGAGTCAAGGGGATGGAACATCGCAGTCTGTTCGCCGAGAAAGACCTCACCGACAAGGTCGACCGGCCGATATGGGAGCAATTTGAGGAATACCAGAAGAAACAACCGCGCCCGCAATAAGTCGCATCATCTCACGTCGTCTACTGAGTCAGAACCTCTCGTAGCCTTTACATTGTATGCACCAGTTGTCACTTTGCTCGTCGCGCTTGCTCGCCATCCGACCTCGACCTCCGCAAGCTCTTCTCTCGCTCACAGTCGATTCCAGGGCTCAACACAGGTCTATACATCGACATGTCCGTCGACCGAATACTGATTGACTCTTGATCATTATAACGCAGCTAATCTTTTTCACTCTGTCATTGTCACTTCCTATGCTGCCTTCTCCACGCGGTCGTCGCTCCCCGGCTAATTGCCTCGCTTAATCGCACCAAAGCCCTCCGCCGGGGTTATCAGCGGTCGTTGAACCTGGTTCACGCCCGCCAACTGGGTGGCTTGGAACCCAAGCGTCCTGTTCTCTGGAACTCGCGCCTGGAGCGTGCCAGGGTAACCAAAGTACGACACCTTCAATTCGTCGTACGACACCTCTGCCAGCATGTATCCTCGGTCTGACGTTAGTATCCACGTTCTTACCCCTCTCTGCACGGCGACTCACAGAAGCCTTCAGAATAAAGCAGCCCGCCGCCATACTCTACCCGAGGAACACTTCCCAGCTCGGTCGCGTTGGGTCCCGTCTTGTACGACAAGCCCCAGCCGTTCGATGTGACTGCTGTGCCTCCGAACTCGACGACTCCGCCACGCTGATACGAGTTGGTTGTAGTCGACACATTGCGCAAGGTGGAGGGGTCGTTGGTGCCTGTGTAAACCGTCGACTGATCAGTTTCAAACAACCTGCATGCTCTGAGCCCCGTACCCGACACACCTCAGGCGTGCTTACCAGTTGGCGTGGGTGTCCCCGGTGAAAATGGCAATGTTGTCAATCTGCTCGTCGTACACGTGCTGAAGGATTCTTTGTCGGACCGCCTGGTACCCATCCCATGCTGAATGTCAGCTGGCTCGGGATCACGACGGCTCACCATCAAAGTTCGGGGCAAAGTCAGGAGGGTTTTGAGCGCCGGGCCATTGTCCGCCGTTGAAACTGACGATGAGCGAGGTTCCAGTGCCCCACACATGAGTTACTCACGAGCTGAAGATCACTTGATTGAGGATCATGCGCCACTTAGTGCCCCGGTCGTTGGACGCTTTGAGGGTGTCCAAGAACCACTCTTCCTGCTTGGGGCCAATGATCGAGCGGTCCGACTCGAGATCGACGGCGAGTTTGCTAACGTACTCGCTGATCTTATTAGTGTCTGAACATAACGAGCGCAACACTTTACCCACGTGTTGTAGTACAAGTCACTGAGGACGAGTCAGCGAGAAAGGTCAACACAAGCACCACTCCCACTCACGTAATGTCCCGGTCGTACTTCCTCGTGTCAAGGGCAATCACATCGACCAAGTCTCCGAATCGGAAGTCTCGCCAGATTCGGCTCTCGTCGCTGATGTCGACGGCCCGGATCGGGATCCACTCGTGGTACGCGCGCTTGGCGTGTGCCTCTCGATCCGTGAAACACGTCGTGTTGCCCGAATACGCACACCCGCCCGTTGCGAGACTGTCGTTCGAGGCCGACGAACCCGCTTTGTAGTCATTATCGGCCGTCTCGTGGTCGTCCCAGATGGCAATGATCGGGAATTCCTTGTGCATGTTGGAGAGATCGATCTATACGAGGCGGTTAGAAACTCAACCCATCACTAAGGGGAAGGTGCTCACGTCGCTGCGGTATTGGGCGTATCGCTGACGGTAATCGTCAAGCGTAGCGAGCGCCTTACCCTTGCTGGGCTCGCGTCCGATCGGCTTGCCGCCGGACCCGGACTCGTAGATGTAATCGCCGAGATGGACGACATAGTCAGTATCTTGGTGGACGACCGGACCCGAGTAAGCGGAGAAGAAACCACTGAGCGTCAGCCAGAGTCATACGGGCTCATGACTGAGACGGTCAAGAGCAGCTCACTTGGGGTAGTTGGAGCAGCTGTAGATGGAGAATCGCTGGGTGGGGAGATTGGTGGCGTGCTTTCCCGGAGCCGTGCGCGTCTTGCCAACGTCCGAGACGTTGGACTCGTCGGCACAGTTGGCAAACTGGTACGAATACCAAGTCGACGCGGTCAAGCCGGTGGCTTCGACCTTGACGGTGTAGTCGACGTCGGCGCTGGTCAACGCATACCCGCTCGTCACGACCTCGCCCGTGGCATTAAGTCCAGCGTACACCTTGTACGTCATGCACATGGGCACGTCGATCCGGTACGACTCGGTGGGCTCGGCCCGCGTCCACAGGAGGACGGAGTAATCGTACGGATCGCCTGGGATCAGATGATGGATCGGCACTCGCCCAGAGCCACGGTCTGATGCCTGGACCCAAGCTCAAACTCACCCGAAGCGACAGAGTGGGTGTAGTTGAGTCCACCAGCGTAGACGTAACCCGCGGTCCCCCAATCAGTCACCCCCAGACCGTACCCTTTATAAGTGTACTCTCCGGACTGCCCCTCGGGTCGGGCAATCTCGCCCGTCTCGTCCCTTTTGACTCGTCGGTTGACCTCCCGCTTCAAGTGTCCACGTTGGATCTCCCGCTTGATCTGCCGATGAGAATCCGCATGTCGAGCGTGCACCGCTTCGGTATCAATCGCCAGACCAGGCTCATTCGAATATGGCGAGCGGTAAGCCAAATTGGCGTTGAGGATTTCTGGCGTGGCGGTGGACAAGCCCAAAACCGCGAGCAGCGGTAGCAGCGCGAACAGCATTGTCTGATCCGGAGCTTCTGACTGATATTTAAGAGTGCTTCGCCAAGTGACCTTTTATACCCATGTCTCCTAGCACACCATGGCGAACTTGATTGACGCTTGACAATCCATTCGACCCCCATTGGTCCCCCGCCTCGACTCGGGTCCACGTTCATCAGCTCGAGGAATTCACCGGCCACTCAACACTCGACCATATTGATGCACATGGCCTCATCTCGCACGTTCCAGGATGATACTTGATAAACCACAATGATGCAGAGAACAGGAACACGGGCTAAAGACGACTAGTGAAAAGTCGGTCGTGGACGGGATGGTCGACGCAGAGTCTACCGCGTCATTTTACCTCACTCTCTCGGTATCAATCTCTTGGCATTGGTATTCCGGGGCACAACCTCCACTACTAGGGATGAGGAACGTTTCCGTGGGATGTTTGGGCAGATGCATACCGGACAATAGCCCCGAGAGTCTGTATGTATTCCCCGATGCACGTGTGTCGGTCAGCGCGATAAGACGGGTCGTCCTTACAATGACAGGGTGTCTCCCGAGCTGGCTGCAGGACCTCGAAAGACCGAGCCGGGTTGAGTGTGATTCCTCACAGGGCTCCTCCCAATACAGATCAGGCCGTCAGAATAGGATGCCACAGAAATGCTAGGTGTCAATGTTTGGGGATTTACAATTGGACACTGAGCCATGAATGTGAGCGTGGGATGCCGGGTATGGCTGAAGTAAATAACCTTCGCGAAAATTCGTCACGTAAATCAGCTCAACCAGTGTCACGGGCCCAGACTCAGTGTATATTACAACTACCTGTCAGAGTCGAGCCTCTGACCGGCGACCTCCGACTACCTACGGCGAGTCCCGACTACCCGACGCAAAGGGCGGCAAAGGCTGACGATGTCCGGCGGCAATCCCTGAAGGTGGAATCTTCCGGAAGCAACGAAGGACGGCGGTCAGCGAGGTGTGATGTAATGATCAGCGAAGGATGACTAAGCCTGGCGGTAGAGGACTATGAGCAAGAATGTTGGGGAACCTGCTGGAAAGAGGAGGAAGTTAGGCAGAAGATGAGACGAGGGACAGGACGGACATATAAGAAGGAAGGCGGCAGCGAGAGAGGGTTCCTCGGCGATTCTCGATTGAAGTCTCATACGTAGTAGCTAGTCATTGTCACCGGACTTCGGCTTAGCTCCTGAACTCCCGAGTGCCGTTGAAATATGCTGGCGAACCTTGTAGATAATGTCAAGTTCCCCCAAATTCCGCGTAAATCTATCACCGGACTTGTAGATCCTCGATTCTCTGTACTATCCGAAGACTCCCACCGATCGTTGTAGCCTTTACCGCAAGACCCCGTAGTTCTCTCTGAAGATCCCTGATCCTCGTCGATCCCCGTTGTTAGGTTGGAGTAAGTCGTTGTCGCGAAGTGACCTCTTTGAAAGGTTGCACTAAAATGGCATTTACTGGAATAACAGAGAAGCTCGTCTACTCTCCGCGACTCTCTTATATTCCGTCTGACCCCTTTTTCCTCCGACTACCTCTTGGAGTTTCTCTGAAAGTCGCGGAGTTTCGCTGAGGAAGCATCCTCCTCGAAACTCCGCAAATTCCCTGGACTTTCCTAGCTTTTCTCTGACTTCGCTTCTTCGTTGACTTTCCAGGACTTTCCCCGTCGTGCGTTGATGTCGATTCTTTCTACACGTGTCCTGTTGATTTTCGATGATTACCCGTGACTTTAGCCGCACATGTGCGGGTTTATCCGTGTTGTGACTTGACGTTCCGTGACAGTCATATCTCTGCGTATGATAGACGACCTTATCCCTCGATAGCCGGCCGCAAGAAGCTCTCGGCTATCCCACGACAAAGTCCCCGAACCAGCGCCTTTGCCCCACGAAGGTAGCTTAAGTACAGCTAAGTGGGAGTGCGACGGGCCTGGAACAGTCGCTCGACAAAGAACGTCGAGGACAGCTCTGTGGTTAGAGCGTACCTGATCACGGCATTGAAGAAGCTAGCTGTCACGGAACGTCCTGTCACAACACGGATAAACCCGCACGTGCGTGGCTAAAGTCACGGGTAATCATCAAAAATCAACAGGACACGTGTAGAAAGAATCGACATCAACGCACGACGGGGAAAATCCTGGAAAGTCAACGAAGAAGCGAAGTCAGAGAAAAGCTAGGAAAGTCCAGGGAATTTGCGGAGTTTCGAGGAGGATGCTTCCTCAGCGAAACTCCGCGACTTTCAGAGAAACTCCAAGAGGTAGTCGGAGGAAAAAGGGGTCAGACGGAATATAAGAGAGTCGCGGAGAGTAGACGAGCTTCTCTGTTATTCCAGTAAATGCCATTTTAGTGCAACCTTTCAAAGAGGTCACTTCGCGACAACGACTTACTCCAACCTTACAACGGGGATCGACGAGGATCAGGAACCTTCAGAGAGAACTACAGGGTCTCGCGGTAAAGGCTACGACGATCGTGTCAGAGTCGTGCGGCGACCCTATCCCGATTTGCCCTAGTCTAGGCTAGCTTCTTCGATGCTGTGATCAGGTACGCTCTAACCACAGAGCTGTCCTCGACGTTCTTTGTCGAGGGACTGTTCCAGGCCCGTCGCACTCCCACTTAGCTGTACTTAAGCTACCTTCGTGGGGCTAAGGCGCTGATCGATGACTTTGTCGTAAGATAGTCGAGAGCTTCTTGCGGCCGGCTATCGAGGGATAAGGTCGTCTAACGTATGCAGAGAGTTACTACGTATGAGACTTCAATCGAGAATCGCCGAGGAACCCTCTCTCGCTGCCGCCTTCCTTCTTATATGTCCGTCCTGTCCCTCGTCTCGTCTTCTGCCTAACTTCCTCCTCTTTCCAGCAGGTTCCCCAACATTCTTGCTCCTAGTCCTCTACCGCCAGGCTTAGTCATCCTTTGCCGATCATTACATCACACCTCGCTGACCGTCATCCTTCGTCGCTTCCGGAAGATTCCACCTTCAGGGTTCGCTGCAGGGCATCGTCGGCCTTCGCCGCCTTTTACTCGGAACTCGCCGTAGGTAGTCGGAGGTCGCCGGTCAGAGGCTCGACTCTGACATTAGTCTGCTTGTGCATTTGAGAACCTTGTCTCTGGCAATGTGTCATCAAGTGTGCCCTCTGGAGCATTGCCATCAGTGGTTGGCACAGCGGACATAGTCGTAGATAAGGGGCCAGTCTCTGCCTCAGATCCGGCTTCCCTGCTTGTGCGAGTGTTGTCAGCTCTTTGACTGGAGGTGTTCCCAGCGTTTGAGCAACTGGTCCAAAGCCCTGCAAGCTTGTTCCTGACATGATGAAAAGCACTGGAAGCTTTGGTTGCTATAGCATCAAAGGTCGGCACAGTTGACCACTTGCATGCCTGTTCCAGAGCGCTGTCATTGGTACCGGAAGGTGTTTGTGTGGCAGTTCTGTCACCGGAACCCTTGCTTGTGGACTGTTCAGACCCCCAAAGACGAGCAACCCAGTTTGAGATGGAATTGAATTGGTCTGGGAAGAATTCCTTGCCTGCGCGTGTGGTGTTGGCAATCAACCCTTGGCTGGGTCTAGCAAGCTCATAGGCCGCTAATCCCAGAATGCCAGGGCATCCCAGCTTGCTAGCTGCCAGATAGCTTGCAGCTGCAGTGGCAGCTGAATACATGAGGTGTTTCAAATCCTTGTCCCGTTTTTCCTGGCGTATTCCATCCTCAAATTCACTCTTGTATATTTCAATTTCCTTGAGAGGCTCATCCCTAGGAAATCAGCTCCATTCTTTGACTGTAGCTAGCATGACATACAGCCTTCCCACATTATTCCTGCCCCACTCCCCAAACCGAGTGCCGTGTCTGATTGAAGCGAAGATTCGGCCTGGGTGCTCCCACCCCGCAGAACGTCCAGGATTGAGCGATTCTCTATGGGTATCAATGGCATTTTGGAGCTTGGAAAGGATCAAGTCTGCACCATTCCAATAGTCGCCTGCCTCCAACCATCTTGCATAATCGTCCTCGTTTGGTTTGTCGCAATCCTGCATGTTTGTGCACGTCTCAAGAAGACGGTCCAGAAATCCCGTGTATTGGAATTCTGTATTTCTTGCCAACAGCGCAATTGAAGGGGGCACACTCCCCTTCTTGGACATGCATGTTGTGTGCTCAATTTGCTCTGTGGCAAGCTGAATCCCTTGCTTCACCACCTCTCGCATTGTTTGGATCTCAGGTTGACCTAAAACATGAGTAGGTGTCTTTCAATGGACCGAGTTGTGCTTGCTCACTTGGGACAAACTCCTTTTTCAGTGGGCATGCACCCGGATACCCCATTGAGTCCTGCAACGTTTGCCATACAGGCTTCACACGGACCCCGTTGGGGGGGAAGTCATCTGATGCAAAATTGTGGTTCAGATATAAATCGGACGACATGTTTGAACTGAATGATGAAAGAAGATCTGAGAGTCTCAAGTGGCTGGTGTCAAATTCCCCCTGACACTGTACTCCATGTCTTGCTTATATACCTTGAGCTGGAGAACTGCCTTAGTCTTTCCTTGCCACCCAGTTCCTTTCATCCCTTTGTCATCATGGAATGTTGTGGAAGCTACCCCTGAATCCCCAAAAAACCAGCAGATCCCTTCATGTCCTTGTGGTCTATCAGGCTCTCACATGTAACACAATGCTGCAGCACATGAACCTTTGATCAGCCTTTGTCACACTTGGGAGGGAGAGAACAAGAGAAGGGGAAAAGGGGTGTAGGTGGGGTTAGGCGAACATCGGAGTGGACAGTGGTTGGGGTGGAGGAGAGAGGAGATTGACTTGGGGAAAAAGGCAAGATGTGTACCACAAGTGGCACATTGTGTACCCTGCCCTAACTGTTGCCATGGTCTGATAATGCTGGCAATGGGCTAGCATCGCCAAAGATAGCCCTCTGCGTCTAGCTCCATGTGCCCCCCCCCCCAAGGGACAGGAGGCTATGCGGCTGACTGTGTCAGAGTCGAGCCTCTGACCGGCGACCTCCGACTACCTACGGCGAGTTCCGACTACCCGATGCAAAGGGCGGCGGAGACCAACGATGTCCGGCAGCAATCCCTGAAGGTGGAATCTTCCGGAAGCAAAGAAGGACGATGTTCCGCAAGGCATGATGTAATAATCGGCAAAAGGTGACTAAGCTTGGAAACGGGTGGTTAAGGGCGAGAACGTCAAGGGGCCTGCTGGAAAGAGGACAAAGTTAGGCAGAAAGCGAGATGAAGGTAGAGGACGGGCGTATAAGAAGGAAAGGAGCAGCACGAGAGGGTTCCTTGGCGATTCTCGATTGAAGTCACATATGTAGTAGCTAGTAACATGTCTGCATACGCTAGACCGACCTTATCCCTCGATAGCCGGCCGCAAGAAGCTCTTGGCTATCCTACGACAAAGTCATCGACCAGCGCCTTTGGCCCACGAAGGTAGCTTAAGAACAGCTAAGTGGGAGTGCGACGGGCCTGGAACAGTCCCTCGACAAAGAACGTCGAGGACATCCCTGTGATTAGAGCGTACCTGATCACAGCATTGAAGAAGCTAGCCTAGACTAGGGCAAACCGGGATAGGGTTGCCGCACGACTCTGACAGACTGTTCTTGTATGCAGAGGACATTTGTGTGTTGGACAGAGGTGTGTGTGTTGTGAGGTTCCTATGCACACTAGTAATCAAGCAGATGGCCATAGTCGGCTTGTGCTATGCTACCCCTGTCGAGCGGTCCCCAATGTACAATACAATAGCTCATAGGCGTTGCAGGCTTGGAAAGGTGAAACGTCGTTGTGTAGTCAAACGGTGTACACGAATAAAGCTCTGCCCGTCTACCTGAAACACTTGTCTCGTCTCGTCTTGTCGTCGTCTTGTCTCGCCACCCCGCCCAGCCATCCCACGTCGCCAGCCAGCCGAGACGCGTCGAGAGTAGAGTAGACATCATCTCGTCGTCCAGTACCCCCTTCAACATCGACTCTCATTCCCCGCCTTCGTCCCATACCTTCAGAGTGCGAGAAGCGCTACGATCACAGCCCGACCGACATCTTGATCATGAAACGCATCGATACGGTCCTCCCTGGATGATGTGTTGTTTCAACTCGGACATTCCGTCAATCTGAGCGCTGCTTGGATCAACACGACCTTTTGTTACCTCGGATTTCCGACAGACCACAGACCTCACCTGTTTGCTTCGACTTCTTCGCCTTGATTCTGTGTCCCCGACGCCCCTATCCCTCGCTTGCACCCCTACATTGAGTCCTTGACGACAGTTACGACCGACCCGATTTCCAACAACCCCCCCTCACGATGCCGCTCTCCCCCTCGGACAAGGCCAGGTGGGTCGAGGACCAGCCCGCTCCAGCTACTTTGCAACATCGACGCGGCGCTCGGTCCCGGCACTCATTGTCTACCAACTCGCCAGCCACCCCGTCATCGTCCAGAACCTACCACCATGTCGGAGGATCCATGCGACAAACCAAATCCTCCACCTCCTCCACATCCACTCCCCTGAGCCAGATGTTCCATCCCCCTTCATCTCCCTCCAGTCTACTCCACAACCTGAACACTGTTCACGTGACCGACCAACACCAGTATCTCGGCGCGGACGCTTCCGCCGGGATGGGCGACTTTGACGAAGCCGATTACAACGAAGACCAGGCGACGCTCAAGGCGACCGACCTGGCCGCGGCGATCAGAGACACGGTCGAATATCCATTGACTGTCGCTCGACCCCCTGAAGAGCCCATGGACGACGAGTTTGACTTTACGGCGATGGACGGGCCCCTGACCGATCGATCGCGGTCAAGGGGCGGGACGATCGGACGCAGGTCGTTGCGAAACGCCATCGTCCCCGTCCCACCTGGTCATCAGTCTGTACCAAGACAGAGCCCAGGAGACTTTGACTCGCCCGCGAGCTCGTCGAACCGAGCCGACAGTTCATGGAGCGACGGGGCCGACTCGCGTAAGCGACATTCGGAGACATCTGCCACATCATTCACGTCGATCCAGACCCCCGACGACGGCTCGTCTCCCGTCAGCAACCGCTTTGGAGGTTACGTGGAACACGAAGACGAAATGTCACATGGTTTCGAAGATCCCGGTCCGTCATTGAGAAAGAACGCCACAAACAAGTTGACCAGAATCCCACATGACCGTCGCGACGTGGGTATCCCACCCCCTTCCGCTCGTTTGCGCGACCGCAAGAAAGCACTCGGACGCGAGGTGATGATCGGAGAGAACGACTTGATGGACGACGGCGTGATCTTCACCGGTTCGTTGCGACGGAGACCACTTGGCCAGCCGGAACAAAGACGGGGTGTCCGACCGAAAAAGCCAGTCCCTGCCGGGAACGAAGTGAAGGAATTGAGGGTGAAAGGGGGGACTATTGGAAGGAGCACGGTATTGCATCTGCCTGAAACGATCGATCGCGCAGGCGGTGCGCGCAGCCTTTCCGCCTCGACTGTCCAGACGCCGAACAAGTCTTCTTCCATGCGCCCGAGAGCCTCTCAGAGTGGTACTGA
Source organism: Papiliotrema laurentii (assembly GCA_031326905.1). Taxonomy (NCBI): domain Eukaryota; kingdom Fungi; phylum Basidiomycota; class Tremellomycetes; order Tremellales; family Rhynchogastremaceae; genus Papiliotrema; species Papiliotrema laurentii. The sequence continues at coordinate 1,821,856 of JAODAN010000003.1, forward strand.
CCGAATCGACCTCCAGGCACCCTTTGCTACGATGAAGAGCAAGCCTGAATCCGTGCTGACCACCCCGAACCGACCACGGAAACAGGTCTCCATCAGGGATCTGTTTAACCCGGCCGAGGGTGGGGGTACATTGCGACGAAGGCAATCGGCATCAGACCTGATCTCAAAGCTCCCAGAACCCGATCGCTCTCCCCGTTCACCCCGTAACGAGAATTCGGCGTACCTCCAACATCGACCAGACATCTCGCGACTAGAGCGGCAAACAGTCGCCTCGTGGGCCAAGAGAAAAGACCAACGTGGAGGTATTCCCAGCTTTGATGAGAGTCAGCGCAAGCGAGAGTCCGACATGGCCGATACGTCGAGCATCAGTAGCGTCAGCACGGGCGCATCTGCCCAACCCGATGTCTTAGACTTCAGATACGGACATGGCGCCAGAACGGCTTTGGTGAAAGGAAACTCGCCGAACGGAAAGGGCTCCATCAGAGGCAAGGCGCAGACTCTATCTCGGAGCCATCCGCCCGTTCGGCTCCACGATGCGGACTCGGAAGGTTTTCGAAAGGATGTGCCGAGTGATAAGGCTTCAGGGCAGGCCATCCAAGTGCTGAGCCCTGCTTCAAGCAACAACAAGAGTGAGTGGGTCTGAGAGTGACCTTGCTTCGACTTGCATCACGCCGACTGATGGCTGACATGGCAGCTGTCAGATTGAAGGCAAATAGCAAGTCTGAGAAGGGTCCAAAAGAAACACTTGCGGCGGGACGGGCCAGTAAGGCTGCGACCAAGGCGGCGCGCAAGCTTCCCGAGCTCATTCCCATGGGCTCGAGACCGACTGAAGCGTATAGTGAGTGGATGTTATGGCAATGAGGAAGGAGCACATGCTCATGTCAAGGAGAAGGAAAGATGGAGTGGGACCCGATAACAGGAAACTGGATCCACCTTGACCCGCAGCCGGACGGGTTTGACGATATTCCCGACTTGTACATTGAACCTGCGCTGATCACCCCGTCGTCCCGCGTGGCCGGTGACTTTGGCCTGGGCGGGGATGGGACTGAAAAGGTGGTGGGGAAGATGAAGTTTGACCCGCAATCGATGTGTTGGGTCTCGTTGGAGGCAGAGGAGGCGTATGATTGGGGAGACGACGAGTTTGACGACGAGGCCGAGCGAGGGGGCACGATCAGGGCCAAGAGGCTTGTCGAGGTGGGAGCGAGCTGGGTCACGGGTCGTGCGACCAGTACGAATTTCACCGAGGCCAGTTCGGTCTCTGGCGGCGGATGGACAGAGTCGTCGCGGACGACGAGTATCTCCAACACCTCGATCATGTCGTACGACGATCGGCGGTGGGACGCCGAGGGGCCACCCGGGAGCCGGGGTCCCGGGGCACAGGGACAGGGGTATTGGACCATGGATCTGGAGCGGGAGTGCGACGAGGCGATAGCGAGGCATAAGAAGGAGATGAAAGGGTGGAAGGGGCTTGGAGGACACTTGCAGAGGGGCGGGGAGGTTATGGCGCGGAAGGAGTGGGAGTGGCTGCTGGAGGTGCGGAAAGTGAAAGCGATGGAGCGGTGAGCACGAAGGTAGAAGACCTAGAGGAGGCTGTGGCGTGAGCGAGCAGAATTGCCAAGGTCGAGGCGTGTCGAGAAGGACGATCGGGCCTGTAGAGATATTTTTATGATGTATGGACGAATCAACTGTTGGATCTCACAGTCGGATCTCCCGCATGTCCCTGTGGTACAGCAGCGGAGGAAAAGGTCCAGGGTGTGGTCTAGAGCGATCCAGAGTGACGCGCCCGAGTGCTTGCTTGCCTATGCAATGCTGATGATGCATCGAGCGCAGGCATGCCCACGCGCCAAGCCTGGCGAGGGGAGTACCCGGGGGAGGGGTTCCAAGGAGACCCGGTGTTTATTCTATCGACAACGTACAAAGATTTCATTTCGACCCGGAAAGACGTCGCGGGGCTCATTGAACCTCCTCGACCCTACTTCCGCGCTCGTCCACGTCCAACACCTTCCAATCGACTTCCACCCCGTTCTCCCTGAAGATGCGCTGAATGTCCCCTGCAATCTTGTCAAAGTTGTCGGTAGCGAGGGCGAGGATGGTGGGGCCGGCGCCCGAGAGGCAGATGCCCAGGAGGCCTTGGTGGGTGTGTGGGGTGAGCGTGGAGAGGATCTCGGGCAAGCCCGGGATGAGTGCGGCTCGGTACGGGTGGTGGATCTTGTCCTTCATGGCCTCGTAGATGAGTTCCGGGTCGGGCGGGCTGCGCGCGAGGGCAGTGGTGAGGACGGCGAGACGCTGGAGGTTGAATACCTGTGTGAGGGGTCAGGTGGTTTCGGTGGGGTTTGGCTGATTCTGCACTTACAAGATCTTTGCGCGAGTATTGCTCTGGGAGGACACCGCGTGCTTTCGCCGTGGCGAGTTCGAAGCGCGGCATGACGGCGATCGCTCTGATCTCCTTGGCCCAACCGAAGCGGACGTAATGGCCGATATCATTCGGCGCGCGCGGGGGGTCTCTGCCCCAATCGGGTCCAGCGTCCGGTGGGAACTCTGGCAAGACCTCTGCGAGGGGGATGGACGCTGCGGACGTATCCTCGGGTGACAGTTCACGCAAGTATGACCCGACGAACCCTCCCACCAGCGCCGCGGTGACGTTGTCCGGGTGTCGCTCGACCATCAGCGCAAAGTCGAGTAGACGGGCTTTGGGCAGTTGGAGGTTGCCGAGCAGGTCGCCGAGGAGGACACCGGCAATGACGGCTGCGCCGGACGATCCGAGTCCCCGACCAAAAGGGATCTCGTTGTGCGCGGCAATGGTCACGCCCGAGGGGAAGGAGGCGATCCCATGGGATCGGAGGACGTAGAGGGCCACTCGGGTGAGGAGGTTTTTGTACGGCGACAGGGGGACAGTGGCCGAGTCGAGACCCGTGTAGGTGATCTTGGGCAATGGGTCGTCGTCGGTGGTGTCGTTCGGGGTGGTGGGGATGGTGACGACGAGGGAGAGGGAGAGGGAGAGGGCGATACCGCAGACGTCGAAGCCTGGACCGACGTTGGCGGTCGTGGCGGGGACGGTGATCTTGTACTGTTTCGCCATGGCGGGGTTGTCGCTCTGCTGAGAGAGAGTGTCTTGTGCGTCTGAGTGGTGAACCCTCGAGTCGGGCAGGAGCGAGAGCGTGTATCTAGCGAGTGATAGCGATAGCGAGCAAGGGTGATGATCACTCGAGTACGAGAGAGAGTACAGACGCGACCGACCGAGCCTCAGCAACTCGTACCGACTTTTTGATCCCGTCGGTTAGAGATGGGGTTATTAGGGGGGAGTATTATTATTTTATTCGCCATTTAATCTATTTATCCCATCTACACCCCTTAACACCACTCACCACTCACCACTCACTCAACCACACCACCACACGCTACACCTCTATACCTCACTCACCCCACCCCCTCACCCCTCCCCTCACCCATCCCTCACCTCCAACACACTCGCCCACCATGTCCGGCCGAAAAGTGATGGCTCAGGTGAGTCACGCCCGCCGAGGAAGGGGAACGGGGGGAGGAGATAGGGGAAGGGAGGGAAGAGGGAGGACGTCGCACCCATCGCGTGCATGTCGTGTTGTCAATGGAAACCATCCGTTCGACAATAAGACTACACCTCTGCATCCCTCCCTATCCCCTCTTCACTCTGCTCGCCCTCCCTCTCACCCCCCCCCCCCCCCCCTTTCCGCGCCCAAACTGACCCCAGCCCATCAACATCCTTTTCTCGTTCCTCCAAAAACACACCAAAGTCGTCATATGGCTGTACGACAACACCGAGTTCCGTCTCGAGGGTTACATCATCGTGCGTGGTCTCTCTCGCGGCTCTATCTCGATACATGTCTGGCGCGCGCTATGCCCAGCTGACTCTCACAGGGGTTTGACGAGTTTATGAACGTCGTGATTGACGAGACGACCCAGATCTACCAGCCGAAGAAGGACGAGTCGAAGCCGGTCAAGGAGCCCGAGCAGCTTGGACGGATACTTCTTAAAGGTGGGTTTGGGGATGAGTTTGTGCGATGGGACGTGTCGGGAGTCTCGGGAAAGAGGTGAAGGTGTGGCGTGGAGGGGTGGTGTGGGAGGGGTGGACGGGCGGTGTGGGAGGGAGGTATGCCTGGGCGAGGGGTGTACTTGCGCCTCCTCCCCTTAGCTGGAGACCTCGAGGGGAACAAGAGGGAAAAGCGAGTCGCAAGGGCCCAAAGTGACGGGAGAGCCAAGGGGTCGAGGAGGTCGGAGGATCGAGAGACAAAGCCAGACGCGACGGACATTGTGGACAAAGCTAACTCTTCTCAGGCGACAACATCACCCTTGTCCAGCCCGCTCAAGAACAATAATCCGCGACTAGCGCATCCACCTCGCCATCCATCACCCACACCTCAACGTTCTCGACCACCCCTACGACCCCACAATCCCCAACCCGACCTCCCCCCCTCCCCAACCCGACCTTCCCCCCCCTCCCACCACCTCTCCAACTAGCGCGCGCGCGAACTTCGACGTGTAATAACAGAATCAATCCCCGCCTCGACAGTACGGGCGCGAAACGGGGTAGAACCGGGACGACTGCCGAACCCTCCTCTCCTCCGCCCTCTCGGTCCTCCCCCCCACCCTCCCTCCTCCCTCCCGCTTCTCCGCGCGCCACGGCGTGATACCATGTGCAGAGTAGAACAAAACAACCCCGGCCCCGGCCTTCCACCCCCTTCCCCACTTGTCCTTGCTTTTGTTGCGGGACTCTAAGAGGGCGGGCGTTTGGGTAATGTAGACATGCAACGTTTCCCTGGTCTCGCGTGGTGACAAGAGCAGCTGCTCCGTTGTGCTCTGTTCTGTTCCCTTCCATCGTGCTTCGGATCCTCATGTCGCTCTTCGAATACTCACCCCGTCTTCGAATCCTCAAGGCGCTCTGCTCTGTCTACACGTTCTCAGCGCTCAGAACATAGCAGCAGTGCTGACGTTGTGTGGAATTGCCGAGTCCCACAGAGCCCCCATGCCCCCTGCTGCTCGCTCCCGGGAGCTACAGACTGGACGCTGCTCACTCGGCGAAAACATGCCCTTCTAGCCATTTAGCCATGCCTAACCAACCTCTCGATCATACCCCTGCTGACATGCCCCTCCAGCCATACATACCAATTCGGCCATACCCCTCCAGCCAGACCAATTTCAGCCACACCGTTATACTCGCCCGCGCACAGCCGTTGCACCAATGCATACTGTGTGGAGCATACAGAAAAACCCGGGAATCCAAAACGCCCCCCTAATCAGCCCAGACCCCCCCTCGAGGCCACATCTATACCTGGGCGGAAGGACACACGCATCGTCCCCCCTCCCGACGCCTCAATGCAGGAATCAATATTCAAACCCTTCAGAACCCTTCCAGACATTACACAGAATATGACACGACACGACACGTAGAAAGGGGAACGAGGGGGAAGGGAGGGGGGGGGGGGGGGGGGGATGAAAACTATGGTACACGCAAGCCAGGTGTGTCATCGTGATTCTCGACACACTCGCTGCTGAATGCTCGAGACGAAGGCTCCTTCCGACTCGGAACCTCGTCGACCTCCTCTCTGCTTTCCCTCCCCCCCCCCCCCCCCTCCCCTCTTCTCTCTCACCCCTGCGTAGAAGGCTGAGGCTCAATCATGTCCCTCTTCGCCCTCTCAATCTCCTCCTTCAACTTCTTGATCCCCACCGGCTTGGCCAGCCAGGTATCGATCCCACACTCCACCATCCCCTTGCGTCTGTGCGCCTCGGACGACATGGCCGTGACCGCGATAATTCGGCATTTCATCTTGCTCTGCGCCCGGCTCTCCGCTTCGTCGCCCTGGGCTTCCGCCGAGCCAAGCGGGGCCGCCCCCTCCCCCGATGGCGGAGGACCTTTCGCAGAAGAGTCCTGTACCATCACCTGCTCGGCGTTCGAGGCGCTCGCGCGCGAGGTCAACTTCGGTCGAGAAGGATGATTGTGCCGTTTGCGCTCCATCTCTCGAATCTCCCACGCCGCTTGGAACCCGTCCTTGCGGGGCATGTTGATGTCGAGGAGGACCAGGTGGGGCAGGAACTCGTCGTACCGCTCGATCGCCTCGATCCCGTCTTTCGCCTCGGCGAAATCGCACGACGTCCGACGGAGCATGGTCGTGAGGATCTTTCGGTTGACATCGTTGTCTTCAACCACGAGCACTCGAAGTGGACCGGTGTCTTTCTCCACCGGAGGCTCGAGATCCGACTCTGACGGTGCCTCGCTCGACATTGGCACCTCGTTCTCCGTGTCGATATCAGCCGGATCCCCAGGGGCAGAGCTCCCCTCCTCCCCACCAGCAGACTGCACCGAGCTGTCCTCGCTGAAACTCGGCAAACTCGGCAGACTCTTCTCGTCCAGTCTGACGCGGTCCACGCCCGCAATCACATCCTCAATCTCCCCTCCACCTCCAACGCGACTATCTGTAGATGCCCGTTTCGAGGCACGTCGCCCCACCTTCGCATTCGCATGCAGCTCCCCTTCAGCCTTGAGCAGAGGGGGCACGAGCCGCATCTCGCCGAGCCCAGGTGACTCTGGAGACCCGTGCCCTGATCCGACGGGGGATGGCAGGATGTCTTCCTCGGTCATCCCGCTGATAGTCCCCGATATACTCGGCAAGCTTGTACTCGGCGTAGTCGACTCTGTTCCGGTCGGCATGTCTGTCATTGACGTTTCCATCCGGGTGAAGCACGGTCGCTCTGGCCGTCCCGCTCGCATCAAGGGGTCGATGGGTGGTCTGTACGTATGCCCAGACAAGGGTGGGGTATGGGTGTGGGAAGGCGGATTCGTCACCGCCGCCGTGGGCGATTGCAGTCCAGACGATGGTCCGCCATCCGGTGGAGACACATGTCCAGATGGTGGAAGCGGCGGCTCATACGCTGGGTACTGTCTCGTCGGGCGCATGATCTCTTCCATCACACTCGGTCGGATCGGTCGATACACGGTGCGGACGCTGATCCCTTCCCATTGATCCTTGCCCTTGTCCGCCTCGGCGTCAGACGCCTCAGAGGCAGAAGGGTCCGCCGAGCTAGCAGCGGATCCAGCCTGACTCGGCGACCCGCGCTGCGACGGTTTCCGAGACCGACGGTACATTGGCTGCGCGGGTTGTCGGTCGCCAATGAGGACAATCTCCACCCCTTCCCGAGCCTTCTTCGCGAGGGCGATCAACGCGGTCCGGTCCACGCTGGTCGGGGCGACGATGAGGTTGGCGTATTGAATGTCCGGGACGACGCGGCAGAAGTGCATTTTCAGCTGTCGCAGTACGCTCCTTCCAGCCCGCTTGATCGAGGGGGATCCTTCGAATCCGACGAGGTAAATACCGTCTTGTCTGACCTTTTCGGGGCTTAACGCGGTCATCTGTCTACCGCCCGGAGCCGTGCCGCTGGCACCTACACCGGATCCCGAGCCAGAAATAGGATCAAACGTCGGATCCATGTTGACCGGTGTCATGCCTTCGCCTCGTTCTTCCAGTTCGTCCTGGTCAGACTCGTTGTCCTCATTGAACAAGTGGAGTGGCACCTCGATGTGGACAATCGTCCCTTTGTGCAACTCGCTCGCAATGGCGAGTTTGCCGCCCAAAAGCTCGATCATACGTTGAGCGAGACCGAGGCCGAGTCCCGAGCCGGGCGTGAAAGATTCCGTCTTGGAGAAAGGCCGGAGCACCTCACGCTCGAGGTAATCGCTGGACACTGGTGGGATAAGCATCAGGCCCATGGAGAGACATGTTCACTCACTCCCTCGTCCTGTGTCTTTGACGTCGATGGAGATGATGCTTGTGCGAATCGGATTATCGTATCCAGCGGGGAGTACGACGTCCCTTGAGACGTCTTGCACGAGGATAGTGACGTGCCCCTTGTCCGTAAACTTGCAGGCATTGTGGATAATCTTGCCAATCGCGCTGGCGAGTCAGCACCCACACAGAGGCATTGCAAAGTGAGCAAGGTCAGACATACCGAGACAAAGGTCCTGGATCCTGGGCCATCTTCCATCCACCCCGTCCTCTCGGCAAGACCTCGAGGACCACCTCGACATCCTCCAAGCCTTTCGCTCCGCCGACTGTCGACCCATGAATCTTTCTCGACCGCTCTTCGAGCGCAATGCAATCCATGACAACCTTTTCGAGGACCTCGTCAAATGTCGCAGTGACAAGTCTTTCCTCTGCCTCTTTCGATCCCGCGCCTTTCTTCCCATCCCCGCCCATCCGCGCCGTCTGGGCCTCGCCGGGAGTCTGGATCGGAGTCTGTTGCAGGCTCTGGGCGCGCGCAGGGTCAAGCAAGCCCGGTACCAGTTTCGTCTCTAGTCGACGTCGACTGGTCAGACGGCCGATATCGAGAGTGTCGATGATATTCTCCAGAATTGTACCAAGAGCCATCCCATTGGACTCGATGATTTCCAGTTGAGCCAACGCGTCCGCCTTATCGTCCGAGGGGAGGTGTCGGAGAGAAGGTCGTTCCAAGCCATCCTTGGACCGTTTCAAGGGCAAGCCGGACGTAGTAGAACCACCCGGTGCGCTCGCTGGAGGCTGGACCACCTTGATCGTCTCGTCTTTGCTGGTCTTCGGCGTCTCATCCGACGGCTTATCCAAAGGCGGTTGGGCAAGAGGCGGAAGAGGCAAGGGGGATTCGACTAATGGTTGTTTCGGGGGCGAAAGTCCCAAACTCGGGGAACTCTTTGGCGTCAAGAATCCGTTCTGCAGAGTCGCTCGGAGCAAGCTAGCCGCAGCGTTGATCTGATGCAACGGTGTGCGGAGCTCATGTGAGGCAGCAGCGGCAAAGTTGAGCTGAGCTCGTTCGGCCTGATGCAGGCGTTCTTTCATCACTGCCGACGTTAGCTTTGTCCGGTCAACGCCACGATGAGAGACGTGGTTCACTCCCACCACTTCATGACTCACCGCTTGCGAGTAGACTCCCTGCGATGGTCTCCACAAACTGCATGGCGCCGGAAGGGTAGGTGTAGAGGGGGTCAGTCCAACAAGCGACCACGGCAAACGCGACTTGTCCGTCAAAGCCAAAGATCGGCATCGCGAGGGACGTCTCGGTCCCCGCCGGCATGAGGTGGTTGATGCTTTGAGCGATGCCCTCAGAGTCATCACGGGTGTACCATACTTGTCGAGTCTACCGTCAGCAACGTGTTTCAAGACTCGGTCACGCCGTGACCATGGCACCCGGCGAGTTACAGGCGAGCAATGAAAGACTCGCGCGTACCTTGACGTTCGCAGCGATAAAGTCGGAAATGATCTTTTTGGCTGCAGGGGAAGACGTAAAGTTGAAGACGAAACCATCATGGCCACAACTGTAGCCAAGTACTGCAAGCTGCTTTCCATCAGCCCGTCCTCTTTGACTCTTGTGTCAACCTAGATGCGCACCTCTTCGTCGGCCGGGTTGGCCTTTTTCGAGCCAGCCCTCTTCCCCGCAGGAATGTACAGCACCTGGGGCGTTCTACTCGGGGCCGTGGGGTCCGTCAATGCCCACGTCTGTCGCGCTCGTTTGCTCCCCCTTGACCTCGAGTATCCCTCTTCATCCTCTGCTTGACTTCCCTGCGTGCTCGAGTACGGGTACTCGGTTGACTGACCAGCGCCGCTGCTGTTCAGCGGGCCTCGGCTGTGCGGGACCTCGGTCGGGCTGCTGCGTGATCCATCAACCGATGTCAGGTCATTCGATGCGTTTCGAGTTCTCGAACTGCCCCCCGTCGAGCTGCCTGCAAAGGCCGGGTAGAACAGGTGGAACTGGGAGAGGTCCACCACGGCGACCGCGTACGCGTCCAGGGCGTGACGTATCTCCGAACACGCTTCGTCGTAGATATCGATATCATCTTGAGACTGATTTTGGTCCGCTCCTTCCTTCCGCTTGTTCGAGGACGTTGATGGACTCGACTTGTCCCCTTCAGGCTGTGTACGCGATCCGGTGGTGCCACTCGTCGCCGAGCCGCGTGACTTACCAGCACGTTCAAGTGGACGAGATTTGAGCGACCGACGGAGAAAGTCCACGGAGACTGTGTGCGTCAGCGGGACCTCCCTTAGAGAATGAATGGCAAGACTTTGAGTCGCAGACGCACTCTGGTGTAGTTTGGCACTTTCTATAGAAGCCGTCTGCGTGTATAACAGTTCCAGCTGGTCCATCAGCAAAGCCCTCGATCGACAAGCATTCTCTCACCTCGCTAACTACACCTTCCGCAATATCCTTCAGGATCTCCCTCTCCTCGACCCCGAATTCCCGTGGCTTGTCGTCGATGATGCAGAGCGTACCAATCACCGCCGCTCTTCCTCCCCGTCCAATGACAAGCGGAGCTCCAGCATAGAACCCAATCGGTCCTTCGCCGCTCCTTACAAACGGGTTGTTTCTGAACCTCCAATCTTTTGCCGTATCCTTGACGACAAGCACGTCTGTCGGCGCGGCGACAATGGTATGGGCGCAAAAAGCCGCCTCGATGTCTGTCGTTCCAGTCGGAAAATTCTCCGCGGCCAGTGTGATGGATTTATCCCTGCCCACGATGGATATGATCGACCCTTTCGACTTGAAAAAGCGACACCCGAGACGGACGAATCGTTGAAGACGTGTGCGGATCTCTTCGGTGTGAGCGTAACGAGCTTCGTTGTTATCATCGAATCCAAGGCGACGAATGACTCGCAGGCGTCGGCGTATGCTTTCCGGGGTCTGCCGGGGAGCGGGGAGGTATCCCTTTTCGAGGTAAAAATCTCGCACGCGATTGCGTTCCGCTTCAATGTCATAGTTGAGTTCGATATTCGAGCCAGAGTTGGTCGTGCTGCCCGTTCCCGAGTCGAGCAGGATTGACCCAGATGCGTGAGCTCTTGCTTCCCTCTCGTCCGCTCCTGATCCGCGGCGGAGCGATTCTGCGCGGGCATACGATCTCAGACTTCCTCTCGATCTGGGTTTCGGCGGACGTCTTCTCCTTTCAAACGAGACCAGACTATTGTTGCCGCGATTGGCATCGTCGTCGTCGTCTGAATCGCTGATATCGCCCGACATTGACCGTCGATCCGAGAGAAGCTCGACCTGGTCCCTTCTCCTCCTCTTGCCGCTCTTATCCTTGCGTCGGTTCGATTGAAGGTTTAGCTGCCGGACATTCTCCATAGTCAGTCCTTCTTCCTGTACCGCGTCGCCCTTTCTCCACTCCCTGAACAGGTTACTACCCTTTTCTGCTATTGGACTATTCTTGGATCGCCTCCGGTGCTTGGGCGGTGCCGATCCCGAGGGCTCCTGATCGTCGTCATTCGACACGTCTGGCTCGTACGCATAGTCGCGCTCTTCCACGGCGCTGCTCTCGGCTGAGTCCGAGTTGGGTTCTTTTCCGCCTCGCGAGGACGACGTGGCCGATTGAGAAGGGATGTTGGGGATGTTGGGGTCTTGGTTCGCGGGCCCCGAGGACGAGACGTTGGGCGGGACGTCGCTGTCCCTCCTCGATTCGTCTTCCGAGGTCATATTTGATCGCGAGCTGGTCGGGTCGGCAGAGTCCGGGCGGGATGGGCCTGCGGCCTCGTTGCCCGACGCGGCGACGACGTGCCGCGACGAGGGTGTACCGCCCGGGGCGGGAGATGGGTCGGCGGAAGATGCATAGGGCGAGGGATGGAGTATTCGGTCTTCTGAAGACGTCTCGACGATGCCGGAAGGTTGAGAGGGAGGAGGGGACTGCGAGGGCGCAGGCGAGATCGAGACGGCTGGGGAGGATGGGCCAGGCAAGGGGGAAGGGACGGACGGGTTAGGGAGGTCGGGTCGAGGGGTGGGTTCGTCTCCCGGTCCAGCGGATGGATCGTGTACGCATGGAAAGGAGCTCCCATGGAATGCCCCTTGAGAGTATCTGCCCGTGTCAGCATGGATCGGATGAGATGAGAGAGAGTCTGTCGTCTATTTATGGGAATCTTGCGCGAGAAAAACGATGAGTGTGGACAGTGAGGGGCACTCATACACCCCTCTCACACCGTCGCGGCGCTGAGGCATGCACCAGCCCAAGCATCGCAAGCATAGCATGCGGAAGCAGCAACCCCCCTTGGAGCAAAAACGTAAGCAACCCAGACGCACCGTACGATGAAATTATCCCAATCTTCCTTCGACTCGGGCCTGTCGACTACCCGTTGGACGGGACCTAGAGCCTGGGCGCGATGTGCATGTCCTGAACCGTGACCATGCGCCTGGGCGTTCCCTTCATGTCCGTGGTGAGCGTGATGATGGTCTTGGGGGAGGTAATCGGCCTGCCTGGCTGTCCGGATGGTCGAGCGACTGTTGGTGAGGCTCGCTGGGGCGTGAGGCGTTTCCTGCGAGGCCAAGTCGGACATGCTGCCGAGATGGAGTCTCGGCTAGGCCGTGTGGGCGAGACGCGGCGGGGGGGGAGGGGGGGAAGGGGGTGAGGGGTGGAGGTGAGATGGGGATGGAGGGATGTATGTGATGACGAGTATAGGAGATAAAGATGGATAGAGTCAGAGACGAGTGAGAGAGAGAGGGGGAGAATGGGATATGCCAAACGCCCTCACTGGTCGTAACCCCTCGGTTCTCCCCTCTGCCTCTGACGATTTCAACATGTCCCAAATCGTCTCCTCTCCTCTCTCGTGTCTCTTTCTCGCAAACGGCATGTCAGGCCTTGGCGTTTTGTCTCCGTTCATTGGCCACCCAGCCAGCCAGTAGTTCAGACCGACAGCCAGCAGCCAGCGGCCAGCGGCGACCAGCCAGCAGATCAGCTCAGCTCAGCCCAGCTCGGCCCACCCTTAGCCAGCCAGCCAGCCGGCCAGCAGCCAGGCTCTGGACCCCCCTTTGAATTACGTAACAGTCATCAGATTCCAGTAAATCTCACCCAAATCAATTCATCAAACCCCCCTTTTGCTGCAAACACCCAGTCCCACCCACCCGGTTCTCCCTCTCGACCCACGTATTTACAACTGCCTATCATACATGCCACTCGGCCCCTCAGAGACCCAAGCCCTCTCCCCGCCCCATGTCAAACCTCTCTCATGCCCACACATGCCGCAATGAGACATGCCCAACCGCATATCATGATTGTCACGCACGGTATAACCAGGGGGTTAGGTTGCTGCAAGGGGGGGAAGAAAAAAAAAAAAAACAGGGATAGGAAAACCAAACTAGCGCAATCTCGCTTGTAGAGAGATCTCGAGATAATAAAAATCAATTCCAATCAAAACCATGACGCTATTGTACAAAGTCGAAACCACTCTTCACCAATCACCATACACCGTACACCTTGCCCCCTGCCGTACTTCTCTCTCTCTCCCTTGCCGCTCTCTCTCTCTCTCTCTCTTATCCTTTCCTGCACGCTCCCATTACCCATTACATGCCCATGCCCATACTTCTCCCCTGACTGTCCACCATCATACGCCGATCACGTCCATCCGGCGAATACATGTGTCCCCCAGGCGGGCCCTGCACGCCGAGGTACTGATGGTGCGGGTGGCCCTGACCCGGCGGAGGCGCGTAATACCCACCCTGATAATCGCCCGGACCCCCCGGGTATCCAAACGTCGGGTTGGTCGGGCTCTGGTGGTGGTATTCCGGAGGAATGTGGTATCCCGCAGACATTGGCGAGGCGAGCGTCCCGGGCATGATCGTCCCCGGGGCAGAATGAGGCGAGGCCTGGCGGTGCATGTCCGGTATGGGGGGCACGGGAGGGGCGAGGTCCTGTCCCGACCCATTGGGGTGGCCGTTGGTGTTTCCGGGATGTTGCTGGGCAGCGAGTTCGGCAGCCGCGGCGGCTTGGGCTTTTTTGCCTTTGCCCGAGGGCATGCGTTTTTTAGGGCGAGCAGAGGAAGGGGTACCGTGGCCAAGAGCAGCGGTCGGGTCGGGTTGCTGGTGGTCTTCCACATGTCCATGAGAGGCCGAGGCAGCTTGAGCGCTCGCAGCGAGCGCGGCAGACGCAGAGGGAGTGAGCTTGTGAGGTCGGATGGCAAGACCGCCGTTTTTCGCTTTCGTAGCAGGGACGGGTCCTCCGAGAGGCTGACCATCGGGCCCAAAGCCATCGGGAGCGTTCAAACACGCTTGGATCAGGTTCTTGCCTTCTGGCTTTTGGACGAGCGGTTGGAGTTTGGTCGTGGTGAAGGTGTAAACAAGCCCAGTCTCCGAAACGACCAGCAGCAAGACCTGCGTGCCTGTGAGGATGGACAGCTCGTACGCCTGGGGTCAGCGATGGTTCATCTACGAGCTCCCGCACCCCACGCCGACGAGCTTACCTTCTTCATGATACCCGCTTTTCGCTTAGAGAATGTGATATGTCGCCTCGACTTGTCCCCAATGTACTCGATCCTGATCTTGCGTCGGCCGCTCTCTCCCTCCTTGTCCACATAGGTGAAGCCGCCGGGCACGTCCTGGTTCGATCTCGCTCGTTTCCCGCTAGGCGTGACCCCGACGTCTGAAGTCAGAGGTGTTCAGCGTGTACGAGGTCAATGTGGCTCACCCTCCCCTTCATCATCGTCGTCGTCGTCGTCGAGACCCGTCTCGGCTTTGAACATGTCGTCGATATTGACCGACGCAGCTGAGAGGTCCTCGTTCTTGCCGGCGGAAGGGTCGGGGTAGGATGTTGTTATGATGTTCGGGGCGAGGTGAGTGCCTGTACATGAGCGTCTGCACCTGCGTGCTGCGCGACGGGGGAGACGAGCGAGATGGGAGAGTGGAGACAGGGTGAAGCAGGCTGAGCATCGAGGCCAAACGAATGATGAATCACGAGCTACTCACCCGATTGTTTGTGCAATTCTTCCACTCCGCTATCGGCAATCGCTCCGACCTCGTCTCCCTCCTGCTCGCTATGACTGGGGAAATCTCTCATATCCACCCCGACGCCTTCTCCGAAATCGTGCATAATGTCCATGTCGAGATTGGGATCGGTGTTCTGGTCCGGATGAGAGGCGGGGTCTGTGGGCGGGTGAGCCGGGTTGGAGTGCGCGTGAGGTTCCGAGTGGTCTCCTGAGAATTCCATGCTGGGGTGGGGCGGCAGGATGCGTGGAGTGTACGGAGAGGAATGGGCCATGCGACCCGGGAAGGGTGTATGGGAGGGGGGTGAGGGGGTAGGATAAGATGGGTGATTGTTGTTGTTGTCGTAAAAGATGGGTGAAGGCTCGGTCGGGTGGCTGGTAGTGAACGAGCGGGAGTCGTTCGATTAGGGTTTAGTCGTAGGTTCACTGGTCTTGTCAGTCTTCCTCTATGCATCCAACGCAGACGACGGGCGCGGTACACGGGGACAAGGACGAGGGTGAGCATCGATGTCAAACCACCACCCCACCCCAACCCTCGAGCGCCAGCGCGTCGAGGGGGACGGTGAGGAAGGGGAGATGACACCGCCCGATCTCATCCGCCCCCCAGTTCACTTATCCATCTCGTCCGCGCATGCACTCGCATACCACTGGTCAAAAACACCTTTTCGACAATCCGCATGCAGGCCATCCCCCAAGGGGGGTCAATGACGACCTGGTCGGTGATAATAAACCCCCCCCCCCCCACCCTCCTACCCCGAACCCTCGTTGTCTTCCCTCTTTGGGACGTTTGTTTAACGCCCTCCCTGTCTTGGTCTCTGCCCCTTCTTCTTGCCTCTTTTGGCCAGCGATCACCCACACGGGTCGATCATTTTCCAGGAAAAAGCGTTTCATACGCCTCCATGGACGCGTCTGCGAAACCATGTTTGATCGCGGGAGGCGACTTACGATGCGACGTTTAACCAGCGGATAGAGTGAGGATCGAGTTGTATGTATAATGGATGCGACGAAAGGTGAGTGAGGTGTCGTCGCGGGGGTGGTGGAAGAGGGGCGGGGGGGGGGGGGGAGGGGGGGCAAGAGGGGAGAGGGCAGGAGAGGGGGGGGGGGGGGGCAGAGAGCAGCGCGCGCTCCGGAGGGGGGTCACAGCCTGGGCGGGTGGCGAGTAGACTGTGACACTCTTTGCACTGGGTGGGTCATGTTTACTTCGTATTAGCCGGTCAAGTCGCGCGGGATCAAATCGTGAGGGGGAGGTCGACATGGAATTACCCGTTGTAGCAATTCCGTCTCTCGCCTTACCTCTGCACCGCCACGTCATACGGTGTCAGACGTATCACATCATCCCCCTGACGTCAACGCGTCGCCTCAGCGTTATCACCGATTCAGTCTCATCCAGTCTCACCCTCTCAAGACTGATCTCTTCGCGAGAGAAACACCCTCGACATTGGGACAACGACACCATGGTCGTACATATCCCAGTGCAAGACACCCTCATCCTTCAACGCGCAGCTGCACAGCAGTCACTGCCACACGCACTTCATCTGCAACGTCCAAGCGCCAGCGTCCTTTGCTCAACCCTTTGAACCCACTTGGAACGTCGGACTCCCTATCGGAACCCCCTCGAAACCCCCTCGAAACCCCCTCGAAACCCCCTCGAGACCCCCTTGAGACCCCCTCGAAACCCCCTCAAGACCCCCTTGAGACCCCCTTGAGACCCCCTTGAAACGCTAGACACTCATCGCCGACATTCGGACAACGCTGATGTTCTGGACTGATAACTACTAACCACATACCCATGCAGAGGCAATGTGCCCAAACGCACTACAGTGATCAGTAACAGTCGCTGCTGAACCGCCTGGTCGAAAGAGGCAGAGGGTCGGGAGGTCGAAGGCAGACAAGGTCGATGGATGTGACGAACATTCTGGACGACTGAGACTCCACCTCAAACCCTTGTCTACCTCAAACACCTTACCCACAAAGGTTCGTCTCGTAGCGTCACCATCACGCCATCGCCTCCCCTTTCTCGTGGCGACAGACCGCATCCATTCATTCGTGGCCACCGTCTCGAGCCATGAATGACCCACCTCGATCCCCTGCGACTTTCAACATTCTACCTGACTTTCATCACCCCGTCGCTCACCCAACTTTATCACCCCGTTTCATGCTCCACTCTCTCACCCTGCCTTAGACCTCTACTTTGAATACTTGATCACTATACTTCTTGCACAATGGTACCAGGCAACACGTCCGAGGTTTTGACATCCGATTCGCAAGCCAGTGTGGGCAATCTTGAGACTGAGGACCCCAGTCGAAAGGGATCCCTACCCGAGTGGCTGTCGATCACAGCGGCCAGCCTTAGGGCTACGCAATAGTTGAAGCATATCCTGTCCCCGCGGGTTGGATCCAAAGTGTTAGCACCTAAAGAGTCAGGGTCGCCTGCAACGGTGGGGTCTTCGGTTCTACTTGAGACTGTCGTGGATCCTGCAGCTGCGAGCAGACAATACCCACCGGATACCAACCGGGCACTACCAATACGGGTCCTACCACTGTGGACACTACCACTACGTATCCTCAACAGACTCAGGAACGACCACCCGACACGGAAGCTGAGTCAACGTTCCCCGACACCGCGCCAAATTCCAACAAACATTGGGAAATGGATGTCGCATTTTCCGCCGTTCTCAAAACCCTTCGAGCCGACATGAGGTGGACACCGGTTGGGGAAGATCAGGGTCCGTTTTGGGAGCTTACCAGAGCCGCCTTGGATGCCGCCCGTTCCCGTTACACTCACGATGGAGCTACGAATTTTGACGATGGGGTCGCAGAAAAAACTCGGGCTCTCAGGACAGGAGAGGACACAAAATGGCCTGAGGACGCAACTGAGGCTAATATGGGAGATTATGTGGAAGTTATGGAGCAACGTGTGAGGAACAGGTTCGACTCTTTGCGATCAGCGCCAAAGGACTGGCCTCTGTATGACTGAGGTCATGCCTATTCCATATGTAAACCAAATTAATCGCTCAGGATATCTCAAGGCGTTGAGGAAGGGGTGTTACAGATGCTGAATCATTTCGAACAGCGACAGAGGGACATTGCTTTCGAACGACTGGTCAGAGAACAAACCCGAAACAACCACAATCTAGTGTGTTCCGTCTGTCGACCCAAAGTGTTCAGTGCGGGAGTGAAAAGTTCGATTGCAAGTTGTGCGAGATGGGCCGCCCCTTGGCTCCTGACAGGAGCAGCGGGGTATGTATTGGGTCGCCACACGTCGAAGTGAGCGAGTTCGGTATGAGTTGACTGTGAATGTATGAAACTGGCCCAACGCATTGTGCTCACTTCATTTTCTCTTACTATACATATCATATTTCTTGTATTTACGTGCCCCCGATTGGTTTATTGCGATGCATGGCGGTTTGTACATGACAATTGTATGGCGGATGAGCGTCATCACCGATCCTGCCATCTGCACAGGCTCCACCACAAGCCATACTCAATGCACTGTACTTTTCACGAGTCCTATGCAAGAGAGAAGTTCCCTCCGATCAATTCGGGAAGCCTCGAGGGGTTGTACGATGTGAAGAGGATCAGACATCAAGACGGTCTTTTCACCGGGCTCATCCACCTCATATCCCCCCCTCGCTAATCGTCCACATCTGAGCTTGTTTCTCAGTCTGTGTCTGCATAGTCACCTCGACTAGAAAAGGGAAGATGCGTTCTGATTACCTACTCGCCTGGTGCCGGGCCTTCCGCGAAAGCCTCGAGAATGATCCTCCCCTCGCCGTTCAAGAGCTTCTAACCATCGAACGCAATCGAATTTCCGTCACATTCTATACACATCACCCCATCCCCCTCGATCCATCGGTATCCTACCAGCGAAACGCGCCATCAAAGATACAACTTGTCAGGGCATGTTTATCCTTTCTGTTCCACTCTGATTCCTCTTTTGAGGGTGACCCCGGCTCGTCCATTCAAGCCATATCCGTATGTGGTCAACCATCATCACCTTCAGATATCCAACTCCCCCCACAGCTTCAGACAACCCCCACCGCCCTTGTTCACCACTCCTGCCCCATCCAAATTCTTGCCACTCGCCACGGTACACTCTTCACCCGTCACACTCTTCACCATGTATTGAAACCACGGGAGCTGCCCGTCCTCCGCATGTCACCGATGGGGCCAACCCGCGCCGATATCCGCCTCAGCTCCGGGGATACCCTTTGGATGTCATACGCCGACTCGAGCCGAGGACCCTCCCACGTGTAGCTCTGCTGTCCGGTCGTTGATGGACAAAGTAGTCCCCTTCTTGGCCAGAGGTGTTGTGACCGACGCCTCGACCTCCCTGCGGAGTCGTTGAAGCAGTGGTACACAGACTGAGTGAACGTTGCATTCCGGCAACTGATACTGTACATTGATTACTTTTGTATAGGGATTCGCTCTACAGACGTCGTGTTTGTCCATGCATGTTGAGGGGCAAACCATGTGGGCCAGTTGCATGTGGGCCAGTTGCATGCCAAGCGGACTAGGCCTCTTTTGCGGGTAGATAACAGAATAACACTACTGGTACGTATTGTAAGTTGGACTGATGTGCGTGACAGACGATCATGAGCGTGCCCCGTGCGTGACAACCAGTGCCGAGGGCGGATAGCCCTAAGGACCGAAGACACGTCGCGCAGACGCACGATCACGATATTCAGTGAGGTACATTCGGGTCTACAGTAACCTCTCGTATAACACCCCTAGTTGCCCTCTATGTGCGACAAAGAAAATCACAGGAGGGGTCAGAACACCCTTCACCTATCCTCGAGACTCCTCTTCTCACTCCACAACTTGCCAAGTCCCTTGACCCCCTTCCATGTCGCATAAGCCAGACCTAACCGCGCTAAAGTTGGAGCGTATGAATCGATCCAAGAGAGACAGGACGTCGCCTTCCACTTGGATCTCTGTGGCCGATTTCTCCTTTGGCTGTCAGGATCTGTCCTCGGATTAGTATGATCCTCTGGCGTAGCCTCGTCAGGGTGGGGCGATCTTGAGGAAATCCGTGTGGTATTCCCGAGGCTGGATGCTCGAAGAGGAGAGGGGTCTCTGTCGGCTGATCCAGCTCCGCCAAACCCGGATTGCCCCGGGGCGGAGCTCGGAGTGCGTGCGCCTCTTGTATGTGCCCCGTCATACAAGTAGGGTGTAGTAATCAAGGTGTTATTCAAGGTGTCATCCGATCTAATGTAAGCATAAGTATGCGGCGAACGTCCAAAGAGGTGGGAAGGGGGTGTAGGGGCAGGATACATGTGAGACGCGCTGGTTGATCGAGGAGCGATGCCTGCCCAATTAAACTGGGAGCCTTCGTGGGTTTGGTGCATCCCCGGGTAGCGTCCGTGAGGAATGCGTTGGGAGGCGTGATATGTGAACGCTCGGCTGGAGGGCGGATTCCCGGTGCCATGCACTCCCAATTCGGGATCGTGCTCAGAATAGGGCGGAGGGGGTTCGTCGTCGTCGTCGTCATACAAGGGATAAGCAGCTGCACGCGAGTCATAGTTGGAAATCAAGTAAGAGTAGACCTCTTCTGCTCGCCCCCGAGTGTGGATGCCGAGGGCATTATGTAACTGCCAAGCCCATTCCCGTTCAAGGGCATGGGGTGCATTCTCTCCAAGATAATGAGACAGCACATCCTTGACTTGTGAGTCGGTCCATCCAGCGGGATTGCTCAACGGGTTGGGAAGATGGGGCGGTAAAACTGAATCTCTGAGAGACATTGGGCTGAGGGAATGGTGTTTGGGAGCTGGTGTGGGCAGTGGGAGGATGGATTAGGGGCGAAATGGGTGAAGGGTAAACAGGAAAACTGGGTCCGGAGTCGTGAAACTTGTCAGGCAGCAGTGTGGAACACCATAGATCCTCAGAGAACAAGACGTCGGAGCTATGCTTGCTACGACCAGGTGGTACATCCCCGCGACCCCCAAAAAGGCCCAAGTGTGGCAGGCCACGGCGCAAAGGAAGTACACCGATCCGTTATGGTGACTGCTACGTGTATCAGCCGTAAGCCGTGTGGCAGCTGTACATCGCATGTCCCCAGTCCTCCCTGTCTCCAGAAAGAGGGTCGACAGCTCAAGTGGGATGTCAAGCGGCATGACGATCAGAGTACGAGGGAAGGTTGTCAACTATAGTTATCTCGCTGAGTGATCGTTGAAACAGGGAAGCGATACTACAGTGTAGCTAAGTACTCGAGCCTCAAGCATCCATCGAGATCTACTTGCAAAGGGCCCAGCGCTAGGCCTCAGTCGGGACAGCTTACATACAGCGACAGCGGCGTCCAACCACGCTCTTCCGGCGTCATTTGGATGATGTCGCAGGTGCAATAGACGTGTCTTTCCTCGAAGCGTAAGCTTCCTCTCTCTGTCTCATACCACTTTGACTGTAGCACAGTGAGAGGAGATCGCTGCTAGCACATTCCATACAAGTGAATTTTCCTTTCAAGTGCATTGAGAGACCCTCTTTTCATTCATTGCCACTTGAACCGGGCGATTCCACTGGTTGCTCACCTTCCATTTCCCACCCACATTCCCAAGTCTACCGCATTGCGACTCTAGTCATGCCCTCTACCACATCGAGCTCCAGCCCCGCATCTATCAACTTCCCGGCAGTAGCCTTTCAGCAGAGCGCAACAAATCCGTACGATGACAGGACAAGCGCCCCATCGTCTCCCTCAGACGATGCTGTGGATCTTGACAAACAACTTGAATTTCTAACACGTGCCATTGCAGATCAAACCAGAGCTGGCCTGCTTCCGGACGATGGGGAGAACCTGACGGCCAAGTTGTTGGCTGGGAGCTTTGTTCTCAGCAAAACCGCAGCGCGTATACGGAATGCGTATTCCCAGCTGAAAGATTCGAAGCCCCAGGACGAGGTTGAGTGGTGGGATAGGTTTGGAGAAATTTCCAGAGTGGTACTCGAAAGGCTATACCGCGCAGAATTTAGAAGTGAGGAAGCGGTCGAAGAGGTCAGGAACAGGCTCCAGACTGCGGTGGATCAAGCAATTTCTGAAGATCAGCGGAATCGTCCACCGTTTTCGACACCCGGGGAACGCCAGGCGTGCATATCGGAATGGGCCCAGCGTCTCTGGATGTTTTTTGGTGATGAAGAAACAGGCTGGTCTGAATCAAGGTAAGGGAGGGAATGTCTTCAGCTCAAAATCGCTTCACTAGCTCTGACCATGCAGAGCGACCACTCAGAAATGGTTGGCAGCGCTAAGATCGGTAGAGGAAGAGGCCGAAAAGGCCTCAAGTGCAGGTGGCAGCGACGTTGGCGGCGACACGGCAGCTTCCAGCCAGGGCGGAGGAAGCTTCACAAGCATTGGCACAAGCAAAGAGCAGGATCCTAAGAACCATTCTCACGGAGGAGGTCCGAATCAGCAAAGCAGCTGTGCCTCACTGGCTGAACCTGGAGAGCATCAATACGGGCTCTACCAGCAGCCGGCGGACTCGAACACATTGCAGCGTCATCCAATAGGAACAGACTCCTCCTCAGTGGTCCCTGAAGCCGACGACACTCATACGGACAAGGATGTTGAAGATGGACCAGCTCAGCTCGGAGTCGAACCGGGAGAACCAGAAATTGTTTATATGAACGACGATGACGAAAATACCATTACCGGATCTGCAGCCTCAAAGCATTGGAGTACTGGTTCAAAGGTTGTCCTGGGATCATGCAGTCCGATTTTTGCCGCTGCGATCCTGAATCGGTTACGCACCGAGGAGTGAAAGACCACTTACTTGTCTTTATTTGACATCAGCTAGAACCCCGTAGATTGGAAGTGCTTTTAGCTGGTCGGATGTAACTCCATAGTCGATTCAAGCCTTGCGGCGAGGCTCGTCATGTCACGTCATCTCCTACCCTCCCCACACCTCTGTTGAATGCACCTGACAGAAACAAGTACTCTCCTGTACCCATCCTCTCTCTTTTGCGTGGCAGCTATGACCTCTTCTTCTCATGCGCAGTATGTTGCCGGTCGACATATGTCAAACCCTCACTTGGAGCCTCAAACCGATCCAGCACCAGGAGGAGCTCTGAACGTTGTGCGTGTGCTTGCCAAGCGTCCCGTGCATTTACAACACCCTCTGTCCCAGCGCCCCCTCAAAACATGCGTGTGGGCGCTCCCGCCCGCTGGACCTCTACTCACATGCAACGATGCGCTACTAGGTGCAGGCAGAAATCAGATTCTCTGTAGTTCTGGCACATTCCACCCCAACGAACCTCCTTACATCCCTAGCTATCCTTTCACTCTCGTGGTCGACTCCGTACATGATCTTGTCTGCGACCTCGTGTATTCTCGATTTGCTTTACTCTCTCATGTTCGACTGCCAATGATGATGCGCTCCCCTTCCCAGTTGGACTGCAAGTAATGGTACGCTCCGCTTCCCAGCCAGACTCAGCTCCTCCCGATTCATCGCCCAAAGCCGGGGGAGTCAATCATATCAACTATGGAACAGAGCACAGCTCCAAAGCAACCGGTCAGACCAACGAGCGATCCCACAACTTGGGATCCAGCGTTTATAAGGCCCCCTCTGATGAAGGTGACGAACTAGAGACAAACCTGTTCTCTGGAGCTCTCGGCATTTACGAAGCAGCACGCCGGGCCGAAGCGGCGTACGGACGTGCCCTGCGTGAGGGCAGCAGTTGGCGCGCCGAAGATGTCAGGAAATTTTACGAGCTTGGGACGTTGGCCGAAGACGCTCAGGATGTGGCGGACAGCGTGTTACCTACCCTACGTTTCGAGGATGATAGAAAGACCATTCGAAAGCGCCTCAACAGCTTGTACAGTCGGGTTCACAACGAGATCCAGTCCGACTTGATTGATATTGGACCATACTCCACGCCCCGCGACCGTTTCACACGTATCTCGGAATGGGTCAGACCTCTTCAACGGTTCTTCGGTGACCAGACACATTGGTGGTCCGAATCGAGGTGAGTGTGGACATGGGTTCCAAAACTGTCGGTTGAGCTGAACGGTCCAGGCCGACCGTGAAAAGGTGGCACGAAGTGCTATCTGAAGTGCGACGATCGGAGGCCTCTGCAGACGATCCTTCCCAATCCCAAAACGATACTCTCGCCACAAATAAGAGTGGGAACCCTTTCGGTATCCCGAGCCAGCTCGGATACGATTGGAACAGGGACACCGAAGGATACCTCCAGGCTGAGGAGGATGACTCTGATTCAGATGGTTCATCTGATCAGGATGAGCAATCTCTAGACGAGGATCACAGCGAGGCGCCGACCGAGTCAACCGGTACGAATTGGCCCACCAAAATTGCCGCCACTATTGCCAGTACTATCTTCGCGGGAGCGATTATCTCGCGATTCCGCACCGGACCGCTGGATGTCTCGAAAGGAAGTGGAGGACTTTGGTCGCTGCTTACATCCAAGAGGGTATGATCTACGTGGATCGATAAACCTGTGGGGGGTGCTTATGCCGAAGGCGTCCTTGGAGTGAACTAGCGTCCCAGCTTCCTGTTCACATCGAGCCAGATAGCATATTCACGTGGCGTGAAGCTGGGGTGGAGTCGACCTGATGTGTCGCAGGTGAAGCAGAAGAGACGCAGAGGTGGTGTATGGCTGAGGGGTTTGAGGGTTTGTGACTAGTCCAGCAAAATGTGATGTACTAGTGCATAGACATACAGGGGTAAGCTTGTGACCCCAATCCTGGAGCGGCCATCTCGTCCATCATGTCGCACATGCGTCGCGAGGTCCTTTTGAAAGATCGGTCGATCCCCGTTCCAGTCTTGAGTGATGAGACAGTATCATAGTCTAAAGTCTCGTTACCCGTTCGTTCTCGGTGTAGCAGAGGTTGGACAACTCTTATACATCAGCAGCTACAACGTGTCGCGCCTATCAAGCTTCTGCCGGTCTCGCACGTCCATCCCTCTTGACCATCGGGAATCCCTCCTCCTTCCACCCCAGCATCCTCTCGGCTTTCCTCGTGTCGATAAACGAGGCGTTCCCTCCGACGACTCCACGGATCTCGATCCCTTCCTGCACGGGTCTATACTTGGTGCGCAATAGGTCCATACTGTCCACTTGCTGACACGTCGTCCGGGCAGCGATGAAAAACGCCTCATGGCCACGGGGGAAGGTCGTCTCCGGCGCAGTCAGCGCTTTGAGGCAGGCCTGAGCGGTGGCGCCCAACGAGACCCACCCCCAGAGGTCCTTCCATGCACCGCCTTCGTTGTGCAGGGTGTGCCGGTCGACCAGGTGAGTCGGCACGACCCAGTGGAAGCGGAGCGAGGCGATTCGCATAGACGGGTGTCGACGCGCGATCGAGGCGGCTTGCACCTCACAGATTCTGCCGGTAAGCGGACCTCCATTACCGGGGCAACAACGGAATTCAAGACGGACGTACGTCTTTGACAGCGAGTATGCATCCTCAGGGCGCTGAGGATGGTGCTCGTCAATAGGGAGATAGTCGTATCGCGGCCGTTTCGAGTAGACTGGGGTTAGGACCCTCGACTTCACTCGAAGCCTTGCTTCGACTTCCCTCCGTCGTCCCACTTACTCATCCCAATGGTGTTGACGCTCGAAGCCAGGACGACACGGTTGATCCCAAGCTCGGCGCACACCCTCAGAGCGTTGAAGGACATGCCAGTGTTGATATTGTGCACTTCCTATAGCTCAGCATCGTCTTGCTCACACGCCCTACGCCCGTGTCAAGCCTCACTCACATGCTGTCCAAACGCGTCGTCCAACAACCGGCCCTCGTCGTCATGCTGGTTGTACACCGCAGCGAGGTGGATGAGCGCGTCGCAGCCTCGCACAGCGTCCTTGAAGGCGTTGAAATCTGTCGCATCTAGCTGCTGGTATAGATATCGTTCTTGCGGGGCCACCATGCCATGCGGGGCTCGGTCGAGAGCGACGACCGAGTGACCCTCGCGAAGGGCGTGTTTGACCACCTCGACGCCGACATGTCCTGCTCCACCGATGACTGCGATGGTGAGGCGTGGCGAGGTGGTGAAGAAGAGCTGAGTGAGCTCAATGGTCATGGTGGGCACAGGTTGGGTCTTGCTTTCGACACGCTCGCGAAGGGCCGGGGATGGGAGTATCGGGCAGTGTCAAGTGGGATGGACACGAGAAGGGGGGGGGGGGGATACCTGCTTGACTGTGCTTATGTATCTCTAGTTCCCAGACCGGGAGCGCAGTAGATCTTCACACAGCCTAGAGGATGTATATCTCATTGCGTGAACTGTATCACGCTTGACTCGAGGGTACGACTCGGTGGTCGGCACAGGTACGGTGCATTTCGAGGGTCCTGTGGGAGATATAGAAGATTGTTGTTTATCGCGGATGCAGCATCAGAGATGATCACTTCCCGGTTCCGTTCGGCCCCTGTGCCTGGAGCGGGAAAGGTGCCCGCGGACACATCATGTAGCGTCGACGGAAGGGGAGGGGGGGAAGGGGAGAGGGTGGTAGGAGATTGTCCGTTTCCCATCGCGTGGTCATTCCCGAGACGTAGCTTAGATTCATGCATCGTGTCGGCTGTGCCTTGACCTCCCCTCCCCCTGACACGTCCTGGAACGACCGCTCACATCGGACCAAAGGGGGGTGGTGGGATGCTGGTGCAAAGTGGTCTCGTTGGACAAGGGATCTGGTACCGGCAGACCTGTTACTCGTACCCGGCCGGAGGAGGAGGGTCAGCTTGTAGTGGTCATTGTTTACGGGTCAAGGCCAAAGCCAAGCCCTCAAAGGCCTTTCCCCCCTGGTCGTGTACCATGTCTCAGTCTACACCGTTCGAAGCGTTTGAAAGGCATACAGTCTCGGTCGAGAGCGAGGCTCTCGGTCCATTGTCGATCTCTGTGCGGAAAGCAGGGTCCAATGACGGCAAGCCGGTCTTGTTGTTGCATGGGTACCCCCAATCCTCCTAGTTGGTCGGGGCTCGTCACTCTTCCTCCCCACGCCCCCTCACACCCCCTTTCCCTTGCCCGTCATTGTCATCACGGATCAACTTGCTGACGACTGCGCAGCTTGTGGAATAAAGTAGCTCCCGAACTCAGCACCCGATACACCATCATCGCCCCTGATCTACGTGGTGAGTTGGCTTGAACCGCTCGGACCGGCGCGCGTGCGTGCGGGTTGCTTACGCATCTCAGGCTATGGTCTCTCGTCCAAGCCTCCCGGGTCCGGGTCGCACGTCGAGTACTCGAAACGCGAGATGGCGAAAGACATGGTCCTTGTCATGTACGTGGGTCTTCCCCCTCGATAGGGGTAGACAGATGCTCCATGCAAGTGGGTCTGGCTGACGACGACCCCAGGAAGCACTTTGGATTTGATCGGTTCGATCTCGTCGCTCATGACCGAGGGGCGCGTGTCGCTCATCGACTCGTTCTGGACCATCCGGGGATCGTCGACAACCTCATGGTCCTCGACATCACCCCGACGCTCGACATGTATGAGAAGACAAACATGACGTTTGTGCGTGTTCTCCCGACGCTTCTCCGCGTGGCTGATGGGGACGGCGTCGCTGATGCAAGGCGGCCGGATACTGGCACTGGTTCTTCTTGATCCAGGCGGCTCCCGAACCGGTAGGATGTTGCATCAGGGACACGGTCATACACGCTGACGGATTCAGGAGAACGTCATCAACGCGGATCCTTCAGCGTTCTGGAAGCTGCTCACCAGGAAGGCTTCTCACGCCAACATGGCCTGGAGCGAGAACGACTTGGACGAGTATCAGCGGTACTTTTTCCAGCCGGAGACTGTCCACGCGGTGAGTGCGGGTCTTGATGCGCCCCTTGCATGCATGCATCAGTGTCGCTGCTTTGGCTCATCCCAGACGTGCGAGGACTACCGCGCCGCGGCGACCATCGACCTCGTGCACGACCGCCAGGATCGGGAGCAAGGGAACAAGGTCTCGGTCCAGAAGCTCCGTGTGCTGTGGGGTTCCAAGGGCATGATCGAGGTCATGGGCAACGCGCTCGAGACGTGGAAGGCGTACTCGGCTGACAGCGTCGAGGTCAGCGGCAGGAGTCTCGATTGCGGACATTATATTCCGGAAGAACAGCCTCAAGCGCTGCTCGAAGAGATCTTTGCCTTCCTTGGATGACCGCTCAGCCGCTCGAGGGTTGCCCGATGCCATGTCAACCTGATTGTTGTAGGGAACCTTGCGACTGGCCAGACCACTTGTAGGAAAGATCATGGCGAGAAGGATATGAGAATGCAACAAAGTTGTCGTCACGTACTATAGCTACAATCGCGATCGTCCGTCACCGTCGTGTCTGTCTATAAGCGAGTCCCGCCTGTCCTCCTTTCTTCCCTCTTCCCATACACGCTAAGCCCCAGCCGTCGCTTGCTGCACCTGTGCCTTGACTTCCGGGTTGTCCAGTAAAGCCTTTGCGAGGTCCACCATGTCGTCCACCTGCTCCTCTGCTCCCGTCTGCGTCGCGTTGGAAAGGGCATCACGAAACGACGCGATCCCTGTCTCTCGTTCGATGGCTTTGCCAATGATTGATGTGGATTCACCGAGGATAGTGTTGGGACCTGGCATGGTCTCCGCGATGAGGGCCGTGCTTTGACCAGGGTGGACGGGTGGAGCGTGGGCGAGGTGGGAGGCTAGCAGTGATGGTTCTACGCGTCAGCATCATGCCGATGTATAGACCGAGGTTGTTATGGGGAGGTGGTCACTCACCCGCTACTGTCGTTTCCTTGACGCTCGCCTTGACAGCCTGGCGCACGACGGTCGGGTTGACTTCCATCTCGGCCGTCCTGGTCGCCTCGATGGCGCTCGTCCTGGCTGTGGCTGCCAGCTCTGCGGTGACCACAGCTGCTTCTTCCCTGACTACAGACATCATGCTGCGGACAGCTGCCATGGGTGGGGTGTGAGCGGGACGCGTTGGTGAGAGATGAGGCAAGAGTTGGGTTTGTCGTAAGTGAGAAGGAGTGGCGAGATGGAAATGCGCTGTTATGCTTGAATGGGGTTGCTCGACTCGTCTGCCTGCCTGCCTCGGTCGAGTGGAGTATGACGATCAGGCACTCTGAGAGAGAGCGAGTAGGGATATTGGATTAGAAACGGTGGGGTCCTGATTTGTAATGGTCAATACAAAAATCCGTCCGACCCATCCCTAATGCATCGCAAACCTTTCATTACAAACCCGCCTCACCTTTTGTTCCCGTTGCCACCCCTCTCGCGCTCTGCTCGGCCTCGAGAGAGGTGTAATGGTCACTGTGTCCCCCCTCTTGATTGACTGAATTTCCTGCACTCACCACCGCATCCCAAACCATGTCCTCCTCATCGTGGCCTCCAGAACTCAAGTGAGCAGTGATCAGACCCGCCACACCAGAATGCCAGCTGATCCCAGGGCGTGGGTGCAGGAATGTCTCGCAAAGGCCACGCCCTCGAACAAGATGGCTGTAAGCGCAGAGTTGAAACAGGTCCGTCTCGGGCTCTGTACCACGCCTCTGCTCGTCTCTCGAGCTGGCGATTTTCCTCTTCTGGAGGATCGTCGCGTTCGCGTAGCCTCGAGTGAGAAGTCTGATCTTGAATTCTGACGCCCAGGTACTATTCGAGGCACATAAAAACGGGACGATCAGTTCGACAGACTGGTCCAAAGTACAACTCGCCTCGTGAGTCCTGCGCCCCAATTTTCGTACACCGTACATCACTCAATGGCTAGGTTGAAAGCTCAGGCGATGCGCACAACTCATGTCCCTGCCCCCCCTCGAGCTGCTTATCCGGTGGTCGTCCCCCCTCCCACCACGGTCCCTACTTACGTGCCTCCTTACACCCCCTCATCACCATCCAGCTCAATGACGTCTCATGATCACCATCGCGAGGATACATGGGGCGCGAAGAAGGACAAGAAGAGCAATAAGACCAAGAAGAGTAACAAGCGAAAGTGGGTGTCGACCTTGCGTCCATGCGCACCGGGAACTGACCTCTAGGAGTGACACTGACACGACCAATGCCGCCGCATCATCATCCTTCCCATCCCCTTATCACTTCGCCTCCAACTCCGTCGATGCCGAGGCCCTTGCACGCCGCGCCGCCCGTTTCAGCAAACCGTCCGCCTCGACCTCTTCCCAAGTCGCACAACCGACCGGCGTAAACGGCTGGTTTGGCGGAGACGACGAGGATGAGGGAGGCTCTGGGTTCAGCCATATCCCCAGTCAGGTAGGAGTCAAGAAGATGAAAGGGATTGGTGGGCTCGGATATAGCGGAGCGATGCCTCTCGAGGTCGACCCTGTGAGTTGCAGAGCATCATTTGAAACGTCTACAGCGCTGAGGACAGAACGTCATTGACTGGGACAAATTCACGATAAAGGGTACCAACACCCGCCTCGAGAAATCATACCTCCGTCTCACATCTGTGCGTTGGATACCGACAGTTCGAGCCATCGCTGACTTGTCAGGAACCCTCTCCTGCTGATATACGTCCGCTCCATGTCCTCAAGCAAACCCTACAGCTCGTCAAGCGGAAATGGAAAGAGAACGCCAATTACGCTTACGCCGTGGACCAATTCAAGTCGATGCGCCAAGATCTGACAGTGAGCGAGCTGCAGTCATACAACCGCGCCGTGCTGATATCAGGTGCAACGTATCAAGAATGAGTTTACAGTCGAGGTCTACGAGATGCACGCGCGAATAGCACTCGAGGCTGTGAGTATGCTGTTGCCGCAGCGTTCAGCGCTGATGGGGTAGAAAGACTTGGGTGAATACAACCAGTGCCAGACGATGCTACGACAGCTGTACGAGCTGGGCATACCTGGCCACCCGGAAGAATTCATGTCTTATCGAATCATGTACCTCCTTCATACCCGAAATCGCAGTGGTGAGTCGTAAACCTCTCACCGTGACTTGCGCTGACTCTAGACATGGCATCCCTTCTTGCTCAACTGACCCCCGCTGAGAAAGCGGATCCGGGAATCCATCACGCGTTACAAACCGCCGCTGCGCTTGCTACCTCCAACTATGTCCGATTCTTCCGCCTATACAACACCGCTCCCAACATGTCAGGCTACATTATGGACCACTTTGTGGAACGGGAGCGGATGTCGGCTCTCGCAATCATGTCCAAAGCGTGCGTGATATCGTTCTAACCCAACTGCGGAGGCAACGTCACACTACCTGCCGGAATGAGCGTAACTGATCCACAGGTACCTGACCTTGACTCTGCCATACTTGACGGTAACCCTCGCCTTCGACTCTGACTCGCAAACAGATCAGTTTCTTGCCGACCACGATATTGCCATCTATACCAACCCTACTGTCCAACCGCCACCTACTGCCGAGCCCCATCGCCCGAATGCCTGGCGGCCTATCAAAGCCGCTCCGCCTACGCCGATGCACGAGCGGACATGGGATTGCAAAAAGGCCCAAGCGGGCGTGAGCAAAGGAATGGAAAGGTATCGTGTGGTCGACCTCAAAGGTCAGGTCGATTAGGCCAGGTAAGCTTGCTTTGTCTCGCTCTCATGTCGTTTGTCGCGGCGGCCCTCGCGGAAGGAGGGTGGGTCAGTCTACCGGACCAATCACTCGATGCACGTCTGGTGTGGGTGGTTGTTGCTACAACCCCCTGGCGAAGGGGAACAGTGTGGAGAAAAACATGGCGCGGTCTAGCACTACACACTGAACCATCGTCAACACATCATGCAATGCAACGTCTTCGACAAAGCCACATCAAACTAAAAGAATAAGTTTTCCTGGACCAAGAGCGATCGGACGAAACCTCGAGCACCGAGCCGTCGTGAGCGACGTGACAGCCGGCCAGTAGAAGCCAGTTCGCGTCTAGGAGACACGGGCAGGCAGCTCCTCAATTCTCCGCAGGCCGTCGGCGTACTCTCTCCCTCGCGATCTGCATCCATTGCTGAAGTCGCCGTGAGACGTATGTACCGAAATTGAATTGAGACTGGGGAGTTGCATAAGGGCGAGTGTTTTGAAACGCAGTCAGATTGAGGCCAGTTGGCCAGGGGCCATTCGAGTATTCTACGACCCTCGTCTCGTGGTCCTGTGATCCGGAAAAGGTGCCGATCGCAATGATATGAGTGATGCCTCCTGATCCGTTGACAGTAGTGGCCGGAACAGTCGCCAGCGGGGGACTTGACTCTTGACCAGATGGCCCCGAGTGACTCGGTCCCGCGCTAATTGACTCATCATCACTCGTCTGCCTCGACGTCCAGGCGTAAAAGACAGAAATCTCTCGCTTGAGTGCCGTCAAGAGTGCTCTCACATCCGTCCTGGGATCAATTACGCACCCACAGTGCCGAAAACAGGGCGCCGGGTACTACTATTCCTATTAAGGACTTACGTGGTCTTCAATTGTGGATTCCCATCCCGGATACTGGCCGCCATTTCCAGATGATCAATAATGGTAGTACGCAACGATCCGTCTACCTTCAGATCGATTCCTGACTGGATGGTACAATCGTCGCCGGAAGGGCCCTCCTGTGCGAGCTGGCCTCTCCAATCTGTAAGCGTGTTCTTGGCGTCCAAAACCATTGGGTCCGATGCCCCGGGGTCGATCTGTGAGAGGAGCAGATCGAAGCCCGTCCTCGCTGTAGCTATGGCTTGCAGGTAGGCCCTGCGGGCGACTTCCTCTGCATCTTGTGTCTCCTCGTCCACGGGAACCAAAGGAGCATCGGGATGGGAATGATTGTCCGGGTCCATGTCGTAGGAAGCGTCGCTCGTGATGCACGTTCGATGTCGAGTCCTGCCGCCGAGACGTTATCCCACAGCTTCTCTTATATAACCCCCCGGCAGAGTCCAAATGAAGACATCATGACATTCCCCCATGTGGTGCCAAGCACCGCGCTCAAGGGAAGAATGGACCATTCTCCGCTGAATAAGTGCGGAGGTCGAAATCGCCCCAGTCGAGGAGACCAGCGAAGGCGAAGCGAAGTGTTTCAGCCGTGAGCTCTATCGTCGAGACAAAGGCGGGCAGCCCTTCACGACATATTCGATCGCTCTGTCGTCGGGCGTTTCACGTTACAGATGCCCGTCATGTGCCTTCCGGGAGCGCATGGGTCATGAGATAGAGGAGTGGTGACGTATATCGGGGACACCCAGGGGTGGAGACTGACTCCGACCACTGCGAGAGACCACATGGTGGACGTGCAGCGCGCAAGAGACGGCGTCTGACGGCGAGTGTCGGTGTAGCGCCGTGGATTTGGGAGGTGAGGGGCAAGGACGGGACGTTGCTTGGATAGGATACCTCGGCGTACCGGACGACCTCCTCAAAGGTGTCAACGACGGCTCGTGACTGAGAATGATGCTTTCTACTATTTGTCATTACAATACCTAGTTGTTCTTCTAGATCGAATGTGCTGCTACAACCTCCGCCGTCTCGTGCGTTCCGTGCTCCTCTATATGACTCATTTCCCGCTTCCCATCCGGCGAAGTCGCTCCATCCGAAGGCGACCTTTCCGAGTCGCTACTCCCCGCACGCCTTGGACGGACAGGATCGACCCAGTACTTCATCCCTCCACAAAGCCAGCCGGGCATGATGAGGCTGACGGCGAATAAAACGGCGACCACCAGGAGGCTATACCGCTGGTTGGTGGGGTGCGCGTGACATGCGCCGTAGGCCACCCCGGGGAAGAGCGCCCCGCCCGCCAGCGCCGCGACCAGCGCCGCCGAGGTGAGTTTGGTCCTGGCCCCTTGGTTCCGGAGCGTGATGGCGAACAGGGTCGGGAAGATGGCGCTCTCGAAGAACGATACGAGGATGAACGAGGCCAAGGTGCCCTTGCCAGGGGGTAAAAGGAATGACAACAAGCTGGTGATGAAGGCCCCGGCACTGCAGGCGAGGAGGACGTATCGCGGGGGCAGGCCGAGGAAGGTGACCAGCGAGGCGAGGAACCTCCCCAGGGCGAAAACGGCATGCGCAATCGCCTGGACCCAGAACGGGTCCATGTTCGGCTGTAGACTCTGCGAGACGGGGGAGAAAAAGTACGAGACGGTCTCTTGCGCGCCAACGTAGATGGCCATGGTGGTGACGCCGATGACCATCAAGGCCGTTCGCGCCGCAACGTGTCCCCATAGGAACGGCAGCTCCGCAGTGGCTTCCAAACCGACATCGCACAGGGCCTGCTGAGACGTCGCCTCCAAGACATCGTCAGGCGCTTCGGACAGCGGGACATAGTAGAAGACGACGGCGAGGGCGATGACGAAGAACGCGACGGTGAGATAGCACCACTGGACGTTGAACAGCGACGTCTCGTCGAGTCCCTTGAACAAGACCTGTCTGGCGAGGATCGGGGACAAGACGCTACCGACCGCTTGGATGCCTTGGGAGAAGTTGAGTCGGGATTCAGAGAGGTGAAGGGGACCGGCCAGAGCGATGAACGGGTTCCCGGCGACCTCGAGACATGCGAGACCAGAGGCGATGAGAAAGTTGGAGATGAAGAAACCGGGGTATGAGAGTAGGACGGATGAGGGCCAGAAGGATAGAGCGCCGATCGCGTAGAGGACGAGGCCGGCGATGAAGGTGGACTTGAAGGAGGACCGGGTGAGTGTCCAGTATCCGATCAACAAGGGACTGAAGAAATATGCTATCCAATACGAGCTCTGCCTGTCAGCCTGGCCTGACTCCGTGCAGACGAGTACCAGAACGGGATAACCGCCCGGGGGGAAAACCTTGGAGGCAGTGACTGGTACTCACGTGCAAAGCGATTGATCGAGCAGGAGAGTACTTCATCAAAGCTTGTATCTCTCCGTTGAGCGTTCCCAGAAGACCATACGCAAATCCCCAGAGGAAGAACAAGGTCGAGACGAACAACACCGGCCACCAAGCTTCCTTGGCGGTCAACTCTGTCAACGGCTTTCTCCCGCCCATCTCGACAAAGTCGAAGAAGGTCTGGGTCGGCTGCTGATCCGGCGCGATAAACTCCTTGTCTCGGTGGAATATGGTCGACCTCCTGGAAAGCCTTCGCGGTTGACGCTCGGGCGATTCGGGCGGGGCGAAATGGATGGGAAAGGTGTTCGAAACAGGGGTCAGGGGCGGTACGTCGTCCATGGCGAGCATCTCCATAAAGTCCATGGGACCCGAACTGTCTTCCTCGTTAATGGTCGGGACCGATCTGGGATCTTCGAGAACCGTAGGGCGTCGTTGGGTCGGCGATCTCGGCGACTTTGAGCGATCGAACACAGCGACATCGTGGTGGACAGAGCTCCGCCGTTTGCGCCTGAGCATCGAGGGCATGACGCGCATGACGAGCGGTTTGAGGACGAGGACGCAAGCGCATATGAGACCGACCGAGACCTCTACCGTCGACCACATGAGCGTAAAGCTGACCTCGTAGATGAACCCTGGAGGGCGACTGTCCACCGTGGCCTCGGCCATCCCGTGCGCCCGTTCGATCTGCAGCGCGTTTTGCAGATACACGATGCGGATGACATCGACAATGGTGACGAAGCCTCCGACGATAAACGTGGCGACGAGCACAACCTTCTGGCGAAACTCCATACGCAGCGCGGTGAGGATCGGCAGCGGCAGGAGGAGGATGGCGAGATCGGTGAGGACATTGACCGGGGCCGAGGAGAGATACAACCCCACGAGGTCGATGCACCTCCCCTCGATATCTGTGAAAGCCGCGGCGACGGGTCGGCATTGGAAGATGTTGAGAAAAGTGAGCACGATGCCAGAGAGGTTGACAATGGCCAAGACGAACAGCGAGGCGATCTTGAGAAACGGATGAGCCGTGGCCATGCGGAGGTATAGCAAGAGAATCGCCGATTTGGTAGCCATGAGAGCCGGGTTGTAGAAGATGGTAAAGGCGTAGATGGAGCGCTTGAGCGATTCCATCATGTCGGGCGTGATATACTCGTCGTGCTTGCCCAGTCCGTTCTGTGCACCGATCATCACGCTGACCCCCATGGCGAGGGTGAACACCTGGCAATGTTAGCTGCTGCTGCCGACGACCCGCCCCAGCCAAAGCTCAATACCGCTCGTCGGGGCATTGAGGACGATGCAGGGATACAAGTGGGCAGTGGACCAGCTCACCCATGCGACAATGACCAGATAGTCATCTGCGTTTGATTTCTTGGTGATCCCCCATTTCGAGATGAACCGGAGCAAGGTGAAGACGGTGGCAAGGGTGACCGTGACGAGGGACACGACGAACACTGTCGGTCCTCGATCTGCGACATGGACCATGGTGGCTGTGGACCCTCTTTCGCGGCTACCGTGGTGGTCGTGATCTCCTCATGATGAGTGTTGGTTTCTGCAATCGCAATGGAACCCCAGAGATGAGATGGCGGGGGGACTGGGAGACCCGAGGGAGGCAGGTCTCGGATAATCAGGTGGGGAGCCATGTGTCTTGTGATCATTTCGGCGGGTACGGCAGAGAGGGGAAGAGAGTCGTAAGCGGTCGGGCGAGCTATGCCCAGGACCATACTCAGCGCAGTCCATGTCCAGCACATGCATATTCGCAGGTTCTCTTTGGTCAAAACATGTAGACAAGGGGGTCTAAGTGACACAGGACCTTTGAGACAAGGCTGACTTGACCGTCGATCATTGTGTACTTGTCATCAACACACCAGGCGTCGTCGTTGTTTATCCATCGTATATTGAATCTTCTCCTCTGGGACACCTGCGTCAATGTCGACGAGTCAACCTAAACCACTACGAGAGTGGTACCCTTTGGAATCCTCCCCTCAAGTCTTCACCCTCCTGGCCGAGGTGAGCATAGAGTCAAGCACTGTGCTCCTCCCCATTCACCACTGACCTCAGTCATGGGGGGTCGACACGGAAAAGTACTCTTTCCTCGACATCTTCTCTCTCGATCATCAGGACTTGGAACACATCAACGTGCCATGTCATGCAGTTATACTCCTCTTCCCCGACACCCCCGAGATAGTAGCGATGCGGCATCGTGAACAATGTCTGGATCCGAGGTACACCGACCTTGCTTGGATACCCCAGGTCGATGTTGGTGAGTCACAGTCACACACCTCCACCTTCACCTCAATACCAGTACCTTTGTACACCCCGCCGGAGTCACTCACAGTCAGGCCATGCATGCGGGACGTTTGCGCTGGTGCACGCCCTCAGCGCGACCAACCTTGCGCCAGCACTCGCTCCGTTCTACCAGGCCGTGCGACAAACCCCTCCCGACTCCCGCACAGCCCTTTTCGCATCCAGCAGAGAGATCTACGAGGGACACCACGCGGTGATCACGGCCGGTCAGACCGAGATACGCGAGTCAGACTGGGAGGAATGCGATCATTTCATCAGCTTCGTCTACGGCAACGTGAATGGAGAGACGAGGGTGATTGAGATGGATGGTGTGCCGCCGAGAAGCGGGCCGTTGGATCGAGGTCCGGCCAGCGGGAGTCTGCTCAAGGTGTGTTTTGTCTGCTTGGTCGCCTTGGCCTCTCCGCACCAGACCAAGGGGCTCGGCCCGGGCTGATGATCAGGACGTCGCGGACATCGTCAAGCAGAGGTACCTCCCGCTGGCGGGCGACAACATCCATTTCTCCATGATCGCCCTCATCGGTTGACGGGTCGTGATTGGCAATACTGCCTCTCAATGTGACTGAGATCCAACGACAAGCATCATCTTCGACGCTACGACATGACGATATCACCAACAAGGCGATGCATAGGTGTACCATAGACGTGACCCAACAAGGGGAAACAAAAAACTGAGGCCGCTCCAAGAGAACAAAAAAGCTAAATTACATTGCAGCTTGATCCGATTGCGCAATCTTCCTGAGCCCTCTTCAACACCAACATTCGAGCAATGCGGCCTATACCAAGACCTCTTCTAGTGCGTCTCATGCGACGACGATTCGGGCTGAGCGACTCGCACGACGGATACCACGGGACCGCGGTAGTGTTTTCTCGCGTTGACGGCGTACCATATCGCCGCGATCGTGCTGAAGCCGGCAAAGACGACACTGGCGTAGTTCATCGACTGCGCCGTGACCGGAATAGCGGTTGCTGAAACATCAGTCATAGCCCCTGAGATGGTCTCATCGCGCTACTCACGCATGCAGAACAGGATGATGGAAAAGGTGATCCAGATGACAGTGACGAGGTTCT
Source organism: Papiliotrema laurentii (assembly GCA_031326905.1). Taxonomy (NCBI): domain Eukaryota; kingdom Fungi; phylum Basidiomycota; class Tremellomycetes; order Tremellales; family Rhynchogastremaceae; genus Papiliotrema; species Papiliotrema laurentii. The sequence goes on from JAODAN010000003.1 coordinate 1,859,588, forward strand.
GAGATCGTCAGCTCGATACTTGCAGATGTCCGCAGTGGTGGTCTCACAATAGCGTAACCGAATTTGCCCAGAGAGTACGTTGCGTTCTTGACCATCTTCCTCTTTCGCAGCAAGGAGCAGAGCACGGGGAAAGCGTACGAGCATCCGAGGCAGATGGTCGCGACTGAAAGTCAGCGTTGCTCCAAGACACAAACATTCTCGGCCAAGAAAGGGCAAGACCACTCACCTCCGGTGAACGCGTTGAACGCCGCGCTGGAACCGAGGTAGATCAAGCCCAGCAAGGCGCAGACGACGGTGGACAGCCCGAGCGACCAAACAGGGAGACCGTACCTCTGGTCGACGCGCTTCCAGTAGCCGCTCGCGGGGATACCTCCGTCTCGGGAGAACGCCCAGGTACATCGGGAAGCGGCAGTGAGGGAGCCGATAGCCGCAAACGCCCAGATACCGAGGACTGCGTGGTCAGAATGGGAGGTTCAAGTGGGATCGCTGCGTGTGTGCTCACTGAGGAAGAGGAGACCCAAAGCCGCTCCAGGGGAGCCCGTGACCATCTTGTAAAGCAAGGGCATGGGCTGGAGAGAGGCGACGCTGAGCAAAGGCTGGATGTCGGGAAGGACAAAGTTGATGGGCAGCTACAATCAGCACGTGTGTCCCACTGGAAGAACGGGTCGATGACACTCACGAGGTAGACAACACCGGTCAGGAAGGCAGCAGCGACGGAGAGGACCATCGCTCGGGGTACTTCTCTCTCTGGGTTTTTGACCTCTTCGCAGAGCGCTGCGACCATGCCGTATCCAGTCAGAGTGTAGGCGCCCTGCAACAGCCCGACAAACCAAGCCCACGCTCCGGGCCAGCCAGAGTTCGAGGCGTCAAACTGTCGGTCAGTCTTGTGGAATGCCGATAGGTATGAAGAGACGGACGTGGGCGAAGGCAAACTCGGCAGAGTTTCGGGTGTCGGCCATGGCGAGCAGGGTGACGATGATCTAATAGTCAGAGACTGCCGATTCTGAATGGCATGGAGCACTAACACTGTATGCGTCAGCCCGAACTCATCATGATGAAAAGCACGTCCACTCACATGATAACGGAAGCACCGGTCCACCAGAGACACACAGTGTTGAGCATGTCGAGATACCTGTTGGTCAGCCTCCAGAACCAGTCGAACAACCCAGAACGCACTTGTTGAAGAACAGGTTGATGCAGAAAGCACCGATCAAGGCGGCCCAGTACACAAGTAGAGTCTGCCATGCGGTAGGGACGTAATCCTCGTGATACAAAGTCGCCGCAGCGAGGATGAGCTGAGCACCTCCAAAGTTGATCGAGGCCGTGACACTGGTCTGAGCAACGGACAGGGTGGTCGTGTGAGGGGTATATCTTACAGCCAGTTTCCGACTGTGCCGAGCCATCCGGTGAGATATGACGAGAAGGCGCTGTATTTCGGGGTCGAGAGCATCGCAGCCCAGTCTATCATGAGTGACCGCTCCGAGATTTCATAGCACCGCGTCACATACAGTAAACACCACCCGAGGTGGGGTATACAGAGCAACTGTCATCAGTCCCTGACGATGGATACGATATCTGCCCGTACTTACATTTCTGCCAGACTAGCGGCCATACACAAAGAGACACAGGAGACAAAGATCCACTGTCATGAGCCATCGGACAAAAAGACAAAAGATAGCCGAGTCGAGATATGCCCAACATACACCATAGAGGATGGTAACGGGCCCGCCGTCGGTCAAGGCGATATTCAGCGTCGTCGAGGTTCCAAACGGCACGGCCATGATAGCGAAACTGAGTCCGAGGATGCTGACCATGCCCAGACTTCGTTTCAGCTCCTGGGCGTAACCCATCGCCTCGAGTCTGTGGGCTTGGTCGTCTCCGGGATGCATGGTCTCGCTGTTCGCCTGAATCGTCTTTTCGCTCGCAGCCAGGTCGTCAGTCTTTGCGGACATGTCGACGGTCCTCCGTGAGTGTTGTTGGCGTGTGGTGAAAGGCAAGGTATGTGTTGTTGAAAACTCAGATCGTTCGATCCGCGCAACTCTAGTGGAGGAAGGAGAACAATGTCTCGCGGCGTGAGAGACGGTAAAGAGGGAGCGAAAGAGCGGGTAGAACCCGATGATGTAACGGGTCAGAGGTCGGAGCCAGCCCCGCGTTTATCGGGGTACAGTCGAATGGGCACGCCTCTGGACACCCCGTCGGAGGCTTTCGGGGCAGGATAGCACAGTGTCGCTAACAAGGGGGTTTCTGGGAAGCTAGTTAAGCGAGGTGGATAGGGTCTGTGAGAGAGATAAAGAGTGATTCGAGAGATAACCACTAGAGGTGGTGGTGATAACCCAGGAGTTTTGAGATAAGAAGGGGGTCCGGGGGGGGATAGCCAGCACCAAACGGCGTCTAGCCATGGGCGACATCTGGCCAGCGGAGTGATCCACGTCGCCTGCTCGTACAAATCCCACTCCACCGTTCACGGATGGGATCCGCAAATCTGGACAAGGCACAATTTGCAATGAACTCGGCTCGTTTGGGCAACCCATCGAGATTGTCTGTGCCATCCCATCCACCTTTCCAACTACCTCTTGGCATCATTGCATCGAGGTCTAAGTATGCACACCAGCTGTTCACTCACGTGTACGTGCTCAAACCATCAAGCTGCCATCACGGGGGTTAGGCCAAGACCACCCAAATGGCTTTCAATGATTCACCATCATCATCCCAACGGCTCGTAATGCTGGTTACGAGCGTGAGAGCAGGGGTAGCTTACGACGAGGTCCCCGCCAGATTGCGTCGGAAGCAGAAGGCGACGGGGTAGGGCGTCCAAGGGGGTCGACGGGGACGACGACGAGGTAAACTTGCCACTTTGGGAAACCACCCTCATAGAGCGGGTTTCGTCCGACGCTGGACATGCATGTGACCGTCCCAGTTCGACGGTACGTTCCAGAGCTGAGTAATAATAATGCATACGGAGCTGGGTAGCTGTCACGGGAACCAATTGCTATGTGCGTGGTGGCTCAGGTTAGCGACACAACATGTCTCGGAGCTCTCCACACCTGTTCACTGGGGCAAAAATCGCTCTACTCGAGCGAAAGTACCAGCAGTGTTGTCACACCTCGCTGCATTCGTCCAGACGTCCGTGACCGGACTGATTGAGGGGTACAAGCGAGTGAGCTTCTGAATGTTGACACCAATTACATCTCATATGCCTTCTCAGTTTCTTATAACAAGATAACAACCCCTTTGGTCCCATCAACCACCGGCTCGCGGCTCGCAAGCCCTCGTAACAAGCTGAGAAGCTCAGAAGCCCTAATAGAACAGCTCGCCAGATCCAACCAAGATCCACGCCGACCCGTCTAGACTCGCTCGACGTGGGCTGCCTCGTCGCCTTTGACGTCGTCCGTCTCCTCTACTCTGCTCTCACCACGCATACGCTCGGCAGCCTTCTGACGCCCTTCCTTGCGGCCATAGTCGAACACGAGCGTGATCTCCTCCAATGCCAGGCCTTTGGTCTCCGGGTAGCAGAAGTACGCGATGGTGAAGTATGCGGCGAGGACGCCGAGGTACACTCCGTAGTACCTCCACGCAATGTTCTGCAGCGCGATGGGGTTGACGCTGGGCTTCGTCAGCACTTTGAAACGCATGGCACGAATCGAATAAACCACTCACAATTGGTTGAAGGCATTGCCGACGTTCTGGGTCGAGGTGAAAATGGCGAGACCCTTGGTGCGGAGCGCATACGGCAGGATCTCGGTCGAGTAGTGGTACGGCAAGGGCGTCCAAGCGATATCGTAGAAGCCTGCCGGGTCAGCACCGCCGGTCGGATCGGGGATATGTTCAACTTGCCATAGAAGAAGAACAAGAATGGGATGACGGCAAGTCCGGCTGCTTGATTCTTTTGCTCGGCAAATGTCGCGCTCAGAGCCATGACGAACACGTAGCTGAGGAACATGCCGATGATACTGGCGAAGAACAAGGGACGTCTACCGATCCTCTCGACGTTTGAAGCGGCCGTCTGGGCGAGCACCAAATTCCATGCGGCAAGACCGGCGTTGATACCCGTGATCTGGACCGGTTTCGACACTCCGACACTGCGGAGCACTGGTGAGAGGTAGCTTGAGTCGGGTCAGCATGGTCGCGACGAATCGGTACCGGATCACTCACTAAGAGATGAGACCGTTGCCGACCCAGTTGGTGCCGAAAGCGAGGGTGACGACCGCAAACAGCCGTCGTCGGTTACCGGGAGAGCGGAGGAAGTCGATGTATTTCGTCTTGGGTACCAGCTCCTCGGCCTCGATCGCAGAGGTGATCTCGCGGTACTCGTACTCGACCAACGGATCGTCGGCCGCGCCATTCGCATGGTGCTTGATCAACATGGCTTTGGCTTGTTCATGCTTGCCGTTCTTGATGAGGTACTGCTGCTCAGCTGATTGTCCGATTTCTCGACAAGCAGTGCTTACTCGAGGAGATTCGGGCGCGGTCAGAGTCAAGCCAATGACGACGATCGGTCCTAGGATCTGGGCGATACATGGGAACCGCCAACCCCAGTTCCCCTTGACATAAAGCCCAGCGACTAATGGTCAGACATGGTGGCCTTCTTTCCGGTTGATGTGGGTGTGCGTACTGCAGAGACAGGCCGAGGTGAGGGATCCAGCGTAATAGAACGTATAGTACAGCGCGCCAAGGACGCCACGCAGTCGAGGATGGGCAATCTCATGGAGCAAAGCTGGCGCTCCGACTTTGGTGATAGCTCCTCCCGCGCCGAGAATGACCCGACCTGGGGTTCGTCAGGGATCTTACCCATCCTAGCAACGACACATGGGACTCACCACCAATAAACATGCCTTTACCCGTTGCCAAGGCGTTGACCAATGCTCCGATGATGATCAAGACGCTGCCGCACCAGACGGCGATTCGTCGTCCAAACTTGTAGGCGATCCAGTCACCAACAAAGGCCGTGACGATGGACGGGAGGAAGAGCGAGGCAGCATACAGGCCGAGCTCGTTACCTTTAGGCGAGTGGAAGAAGCTGCAAGTGGTTGGCTCTTGTTGCCTTCAACCCAAGCAAGTAACTCACGCGTTCCATTGAGGTAGAGCTTGCAGGCCGGTCAAGAGCGATTGGTCGTAGCCGAGGTAGAAGACACAGAAGCAGCATCCGAAGCAATGCAAGACGTTCCGTCGCAGCCCAGGGTCCTTCCACCACTGAGGGTGTGTATTGTCTGTGATGATCAGCCGACTCCACCAGTGAAAGGGCGATGTCGAGGTATGCTCGGCACGCTCAACGTACTAGCGATATGTGAGAAGGAGAATTGTGTCATTGTCGATCGTGATCAGGCTCGATCGACCAGAAGAATCTTCGACGGGGATGCACAAAGTGTTCATGGTCGGCTTGGTTTTAAGTATAAAACGCCAGGTAATTACCACCTCGCATCCGGGACTTGCCGTTGTAGTACGCAAGCTTGGAAACCAGCACATGACCCCTGTGTATCGGAGGTTACCAATCATTCGGACCAACGACCCAAAGCGTTTCGGACCGCGCTGCTGCTGCAGGGAGAAAGCACATCGCGGTCGATGCGATCGGATGGCATTGGTCAGGAGACGGCGGGTGAGTCATAAGCGATGGATCAGAGGACAGCTGCCCTCATCGTCATGATGTGTAACTCTCAGGCTATGATTTGGCAATCCCCTTCCGACTCGCTCGGACCAGCGACTCGGCAAGTCCCGTGGCTCGCGGCTGCACCAAACGGGTCATGCCGAGATCGCGATCGACTGGATCCGGGAGTCCCCAGGATGCCAAGAACAGACACTCGGCAACTTCCGAACATGGATCACCGGGCCATCCTGGCGTGGTCAAGCGGTATACGAGGTATAAGACATGATCTTGTGAGGTCCGGGACACGATGCTATTGGAAGCAAGTACCTCGACTGGCTTACCGACTTGCTCTAAACAATTCAAGCACGATCATGGCTATTCAATCACTCCAAGTCACCCCCCTCCACCCCACATTCGGGGCCGAAGTGGCGGGGGTCGACTTTACTCAACCCATCTCTCCTGAGCTCTACGCCGAGATCCGCAAGGTCGTCGACAAGGTATGTCCATGATGACTCGAAGCCATGCGTGCAGGGCTGACGAGCAGTATGGCGTCGTGGTGTTCCGCAACACCCAATTGACCGACGAGGCGCACATCGAGTTTTCCCGGTACTTTGGGGACCTCGACGACGTCACTCCTTATCAGCAAGCCGGTCGGATTCATCGATTGAAATACAAGGAGCTCTTTGATGCTGGAAACATTGACCCGTAAGTCACGACTCTGCTGTCTGGGGCTTGCCTGGACTCGACTCATCCTGCAGGAAGACTGGGGACGTGGCCGCCATGACCGACGCGACTGTGATCGGTAACAAGGGCAACGCACTTTTCCACGTAAGTGTCAAGCTCCGGACACTCACAATCGCTAGAGCTAGTCAGCTGACAAGGACAGGTCGACAGCTCCTTCAACGCCAGGCGGGCGGGACATTCCTTGCTTGTAGCCCACGTCTTGCCACCACCGGGTACAGGCGGCGCGACCGAAGTGAGAGCGCACAGCGATTGCATCTGTGGTGTTCATCCTGACGACAGTACGGAGACTCTCGGACCGCCTATGACGACCTGCCGCAGGATCTCAAGGACCGGATAGAGCCTCTGGTCGGCAACCACTCGTTGTTCCATTCCCGAAAGACCGCCATGCCCGAGTACTTCAAAGACCTCGACGTCGAGAGCTTGCCGATGAGCAAGCACAAGTTGGTCCAGACTCACGAGGCTTCAGGTCGAAAGGTAGGTCTCAATGAGAACTCGGCGAGGATGGTAGGACACTGACGGGTAGAACTTGTACATTGCAAGCTACATACACCATCTCGACGGTGTATCGCGGGAGGAGAGCGACGAGCTACTCGCTCAGCTGCGGGAGCACATTCATAAGCCCAAGTACAGGTTGACGATCCCATGGGAGCAGCCCACCGACATGATCATCTGGGACAACACGTGTGTTTTGGTGAGTTGGATTTCTATGTTCTGACAAGAAAACAACGCCTGACCCCCAGCATCGAGCGACTGGTGGGTCGTATGAAGGAAAATTCCCCCGAGATATGAGGCGGACGACCGTCAAAGACATGAGCTCGACCAGATACGGGCTGAACGGGGAGGGCGCCGACTGGCGAGTCGGAATGCCCTAGATTGGTTGTTTTCACTGTGACTTGGGCGGATTGGCCTTGACTTTTGAGCTTGTAATTTGACAGTGATGCATTCTTCAGTTACTCAGCGTGTATTCACATCGCATCCGCCTTCCAAAGACTCCCGCAAGTAGTCCCCTTTGATGAGTGACGAGTCGAAGCAAGCACCAAGAGCGTCTTCGGCTGTGTCACTTAGTGGCACCTGCTGTTGGCTGGCTGGAGGTGGACTTGACCTGTCTCGCCATGAACAACTCTGGCCTAGCCGGTCTCATGGTCTAGAGACGTCGGCACTTGGCTTTGGGAATAATACATAGCACTGCATCATTCATGACAGACTGCGCAATACCGACTCGCTCAGGTCTCACACAGGGACAAGTTCATTGGAGACATTCAAATTTCATTGCCTAAACCCGCACGACCTAACTGGTCTGCTCGCCGGGGACACCTCTCCAGGGATCTCCCAGCATCTTCAACCCTTGCTCCGACTTCCAGAATGACCCTCCTGGACACTCGAACTCTGCGAACACTTCTTCCTTGATATCGGCCGAGTATCCGGGGACCGTAGGGGAGGTGTGGTAGCCGTTCTGCATCCCTGCGGGGGCGAGGAAGTACTCGTGTCCGTGGTCGGTATATTCGAGGATCGACTTCTTACCAGAGACAGAGACGAAGTCGATTGTGCTGATATGAGAGCACAATTCGGTCATGCCTATACCCCTTTGGGCGTGTCAGTCGAAACATCCAGAGCCGAGGGCATCGTCGACTTACCCGGAATGAGGGACGATGGGCACGCCAAACTTTGCGGCGAGCAGGAGAACCGAGAGAATCTCGTTCATCCCGGACAGCCTGCACGCGTCCAGCTGCAGCGCATCGATCGCGTCGGCTTGCAAGAACTGCTTGAACATGACTCGGTTGTTGACATGCTGTTCGGCATCAGCACTAACCTTCATTCGCGCCAGGCAGCACTCACCTCGCCTGTAGCGACGCCCATACCGTACGGTTTCAAGGCTTTGCGGATCTTGGCATGGCCGAGAATGTCATCTGCGAGGTGAGTCAGATCTAGAACAACCCGCTAGCGTCTCGCAGACTCACCAGGGGAAGTAGGCTCTTCGATGAACTCCAAGTTGAAGTCGGCTATCTTCGGCATGTACTCGATGGCCTCGTCGACGTCCCAAAGTTGATTCACGTCGGTCTAGGTATCAGCCTGGGGCCAGGATCAATCGCAATGACTCTTCCACTGACCATGATCACCGCGTCGTCCCCGGCGAGTTGTCGCAACATGCCGAGACGTCGACGGTCGGTGTCGAGATCGATACCGACTTTGAGCTTGAAGTGCCGGAAGCCCTGGTCGAGGGCTTCCTTGACGCCTGCTGCGACTTGCTCGTCGGCTGATTGGAGTCAACACACAACACTGGCGACCCGCCCGATCCAACTCACAAAGGCCCAACCAGCCGACTGAAGTGTTGTACCCCGGCACAGCTTGGTTCGACAAGGCCAATTTTAACCTCTCCTCCTTGCCTTGCTCTTGCTTTCGCAGCATCTCAATCGCCTCTTCCTTGGTCAAAACATCGGTCAAGTACCGAAAGTCGATGCATCCGACAAACTCTTCCGGGGTCATGTCCACCACGAGCCGCCAGAGCGGTTTGTACTGCGACTTTGCCCAGAGGTCCCAGACGGCGTTGAGGATGGCGCACGCGGCCAGCTGCATGACCCCTCGTTCGGGGGACATGAACCGGATCTGACCGGACAACAAGTCTCGATGCGTCTTGGCAAAGTTGGCCGTGAGCGAGGAAAGGGTCCGACCAATGTATCTAGGCGCCAGAGCTTTGATGGCCGCGCATAGGACCCTAGATGATCAGCCCGTTGTCGAGCGGTGATGAGACGATGAAGGATGCGATGACTTGCTCATTGCCCTGTCCATTGCTGAATGAGAACCCTGTCCCGACGAGGTCTTTGTCGGTGCTGGGTCGTCAGCATCACGCTGGGTGTTCCACAGCAAACACAGACATACTGGAAAGTCACATGCCCCAAGGCTTGCTCTCCAGCGCTGTTCATGGGATCTGATCCGATCCCAGTGAGACTGGTCGGAACCCGCAAGTCCCGGACAGTAAAAGAGGTGATCTTGATGTCGCTCTTCACGTCAATGGGTTGGTCTTGACGCTGAGTTCCTTGCACTCACCATGCTCTTATGCTGCTCCTATTGATTGGGGACCGTTCATGGTGAGTGGATGCACGAGTCAAGTATAAGAAGATCCACGATACAAGGTGCAAGCCGGCAAAGTACGGCTCGGGCCGAACGCTTGGTATCGCCAAGGATCGCGAGGCGTCACCATGCCAGCAAGAGCCTGCTTCCCCTCGGGCCCTCTTGGAGGTTTGTCGCCTCCCCAATGTGGAACCTTGAGCTGCCAACTGCACAGACCCCCCGCTCCATCGGAGATTGACTTGCGACGCCTCTGATCCGGTACAACCACCCCCTTCGCCCCGCGCCAAGCAGAGATCACACGCATCAGTCTCGGTATATACCGAGTGACCGTCGAGCAACTCGCCTTTGTCTTCGGCCCCCACTTTTCAACCCACATTCTAGCGTTATAGACCAAACCTACTGGACGATCGGGATGTCCGATACTACGACCGGGACGAGCTCAACCCCTTCGTTTGTCCGCGGAACGCGAGCCCCGCAAGCATGTCAGCGATGCCGTCAGAAGAAGATGCGATGTACGGGGGGCAAGCCCTGTGTGAAGTGTCTCCGAGCTTCCGAAGCTTGTATCTTTGAGCATCGGATCAACGAGCCGGGTCACGACGATGGGATAGCCAAGGAGCACGATGCGGCGACCCGCATAGCTCAGTTGGAGAAGACATTGTCTAGTCTGGTGCATGGCTTGCCTATCAATGAACCGACAACGATCACAATAACAGCGAAGAGCGTCACCCCCGTCTCGCCCATTCCCCTACAGTCGCCTCCTCACAGGATCGCGGCTAGACCTGGAGATGCGGGTCAACCCATTGTGTCGACAGCAGCAGGCTCAAATCCATTGTTGGAGCTGGATAGCCTGCCGTACTCGGCGCCCTCGGCGATCCCTTTCCAACTCCCCTCCCAGCTGCCCTCTCCGTTCGGGCACATGGTCGACACCCCAACAGTCCTGGCCGACCCTTCCTCTGTGACTCCTACCTCTACAGCTAAGAAGACTAGCCCCGAGGATCCACAATCCCGGCTCGAGACAGCAGCGACCGGTTATGCACCCTTTCAGCCGCTCACATATCACCCGTCTTACTGGGAGAACCGCGAGACGAGCCGACCCACAAGCCCTAAACCTGAAGACGCTGTCCCGGTCTTTGAAGCTCGCGCAGCGGTGAATGACGACCCAATCTCCCTCGGATGGGTCAATGGGGCCAGTGGAGAGGCACTGGTGGATTTGTGAGTGTACTAAGGACAATTGATCACTGAGGCAGCTTCTTCACCCACTGTCACCCATCCTCCCCAGTCCTGGCAGGACGGGTTTCGGCGTTGGAGCTCCAACAGACCTCGTCGTATCTCCTCACAGTCGTCATCGCCATAGCGACCCGTTTCTACTCTCGCTCCAACCTTTCCATCCGACCCAACTGCCCCCAGATCGACGCGCGTGTGCCTGCGGCTTCCGCCCAGCTCGCTTATTCGCACCTCGCTGCGACGTTATTCCGCAAGCAACACCGCCTGGCAGATGTACAGGCGACTTTGCTGCTTTCCGGATGGGGATTGCAAGGCGGAGGATTAGGTCCAGATCCGTGGCTGGTCACGGGGCATTGTGTGCGACTGGCCCGGCGAATGGGTCTCCATCGCACTCCATACGATGTCGTTCCTGACACGCACGAAGGCAAGGTGCGGCTGCGAGACAGATGGAGGGTCTGGCTCTGCTGGTATCAGTGAGTGCAGTGGGAAAAGTCATATCCCATCGACTGACCCCTTTAGCTTTGACGGTTTCCTCAGTCTCGGCTTCGGAAGACCTCAGACCACTTGGCTCGATCCGCCCAACGAAGAGCTGTTCCTGCAGTTATCGCAAAGCTTGGGTCGATCACCCCAGGACGCTTACATCTCTAGCTCTGTCCATCTTACCAAGGTGAGCCAGTCGTACAATGACCTTGGGCGCCTGAGTCTCATAGCAGATTGCTCGAGAACTCACCTTCACCCTTCACGCGCTTATCGACCCTCGTCCGCCGAATGAGCGCCCGAGATCCATTCCTGAATTGCTCAAAGACCTCAATCAGAAGCTCGACCAGTGGACCTCGATGTGGACGTGGAGTGGTAGGTGTTGCGAGTGGATGCAGAGAGGTGCAATGTGTACTGACTTGCTCAGGCTCACTGCGGTCCATCCAGCTCGGCCACCTTGCCACACTCGCCAAATTGCAAGCTGAGCATGTGAAGCTATGTCTCAACGCGTTAACCCTTCGCCCCGAGGTAGTCACCGAGGAGGTGTACCTGCAGAAAGCGGCCGAAGCGGCGATCACCACAATCCAGACGCACGCAGAGATGACCAAGAGGGATCTCATCTTACGATGTGGAGTCGATGTACGTACCGCACCAGTTGTGTGGCCAAAACAGGCTGACCAATTACAGTACTTTCTCACTTCTCTCGCGCAAGCAGCGGTATTCTTGATCCGCATGCACATGTGGCCACACGCTATCCCTGTCGATCGGGCCGTTTTGCCACACCACATCGAGACAGCCGTGACAATCTTGCAAGAGACCGATCTGAGCGAGAACCTGTATTCGTCGCATCTCGCCAGAGTCGTGAGGGACTTGTGCCGCGTAGGAGGCGTCAAGCTACCCAGGCAAGTGGCGCCTCACTCCCAGTGAAGAAATGTGCTGAACAAAACAGCGACGATGCGAATTTCCCACCGTCGATGCCCGAGGGTCCGGAATTTGACCTCGAGTCGTTTCTTCAACTCGAAGGTGTCGACTTTGATTTAGCGATGATTTTCAATGAGATGGATGGCGGGCGGGGGGACATGGCGGTGGGTGGGATGTCTGGTATGGAGGTGTTGTAAGGGGGGAGAGCCAGCCGGATGGGGATATGGTGAGGATGGGGAGCGACTCGCTCGTGACAGTAGTGATGATTGATGCCATTGTAACACCACTTCCCGTGCGTTAGCTGGACAATTGGCCAAGTGCAGAGACTGCTCACATTCTCATAGCAGCAACTCTTGCTTGATGTCGGGAGAGGGGAAAGGGGGATCAAGCACCACCGTCACGGATCCCCTACTCCTGGTGGCTGTATCACGAACCCAATGGCAAACACAAACTCCCATGCGGCATCTGCTACTGCGAGGAGGTGCCGACGCTACAGCGACGCCTCGCAGCGTGGGGCGACGAGGTCCCACTGTTGCCGCAGATACACCGTGGCTTTTCGCATGCCACTTCCGATGTTTCAGCAGACATCCGGGGAAGGGGTTGTAGCTGTTTGCCGGGTGTGACGACACATACACCGCGATCATCGGAAGGTTTACATGCTTGCAAGGGTCACCTGTTGTCTCTGCCATGACCATAGGAAGGTTAGCGGCCAAGGCACCACCTGGGGCACGGTTGCTCCAAAAGGCGAAGGGTTTGCGTGTTTCCGAAGACGTTCCGGTTCGAATACTCATGAGTCTTGACCTCTGTTTTGGGCGTCAAGTATACGAATGGCTCCATTTGGGGAGGGGGGAAACTCACGTGAGCCCGAAGCTGAGCCGTCCTTAATTTGGCAGCATCTATTGCCACGAGTCAAAAGGCTTACGTACCTGCTCCCCCAGATACCACTCCGCTTCCCCGCCTGACAAGCGCCGGCCGCGACCCTTGGTGACAATGTGGCCCCGAAGGAAATTGTGTCCCTCCACGACCAGGGGTCAAGGGATCTCACCGAAGTCTTTCCGGTTCGCTCGGGTGCTCCGCCATTCTGCTCTCTTTTGTCGTCCCGATCCCTCTATTGCCCAGAATAGGCTTGGCAGCGGGGCATCGCAGTGATCATCCTGGTCAGTCGCGCATGGTCTGCATATCACACACGTAGCAAATCCAGGCACAGTCGAGCGCTCCGGCAGTGAACGGTCGCCGAGGAGGCCCCGGAGGCGTTTTTCTGGGACGGTCCTCCGGAAACCTACAACCCCCCCAATCTCAAGCGGGAGTCGTCACTATGGACGGCTATGGCATGCATGACACCTCGAGAACAGATATATAAGGATCGTGTTTCGGACGGCGATCAAGTCTCCTCATCAGCTCTCCGCTCGACTCTCTCCACTCACTCTCTTCACCATGTCTGCTTTCGAGAACGAGAAGGATATCAAGAATCTCGACGTCGCCCATGTCGAGCAACTCACCGCGCCCGGTGTCGACTCCGACGAGGTTATCGCCAAGGACTTTGGAACTTATATCCACGATGCCGCCGAGGCCGTCCACGGCCAGAAGGAGTCCACCATCACCGAGGCTCTGAAAAAGTACCGATGGGGTGTCTTGTACTCTATCGTCTTCTCCGCGTGAGTGATCGACGTTTCCGAGCTTAGGCTGGAGCTAAAACTCTCCAGAGCCATCATCATGGAAGGTTACGACACCCTCCTGCTCGGTCAATTCTATGCCAACCAGTCGTTCGCCGCAAAGTTCGGCGTCTTCGATGCCTCTCAGAACAAATGGCAGATCCCCGCCCGATGGCAGACCGGTCTCTCCTGCTCTGTCCAGGTCGGACAGATCTTGGGTCTTCAAATCACCGGTTGGGCCTCTGAGCGATTCGGCTATCGACCCACCATGCTTGTCGCCATTGTCGCTCTCACCGGTCTCCTCTTCCTCCAGTTCTTCGCCGTCAACCTCCCCATGCTCCTCGTCGCCTACCTCTTGCTCGGTTTCCCTTGGGGTACCTTCCAGACCATGACCGTGTCTTACGCCGCCGAGGTCATGCCCATCCAGATCCGACCTTTCTTGACCACCTACGTCAACCTCTGCTGGGTCATCGGACAAATCATCTGCTCTGGTGTCAACCGAGCTTTGATCGGCAACACCACTAAATGGGCCTACAAGATCCCCTTCGCCGTCCAATGGATCTGGCCCATCCCCATCTTCATCGGTATCCTCATGGCCCCCGAGTCGTAAGTGACCCTCACCAAAGAACAGCCCATAAAGGTCAAGCACTAAACCCTCAGGCCTTGGTGGTTGACCCGAAAAGGCCGATTCCAAGACGCCGAACGAGCGGTTCTTCGATTGACCCACAACGCCGGTATCGACTACGCCAAGCAACAAGTCGCGATGATGCACCACACCAACGAGCTCGAGAAGGAGGCCGAGGTCGGAACCACCTTCTTTGACTGTTTCAAGGGTGTCAACCTTCGACGAACCGAGATCGCTTGTCTCGTCTGGCTCATCCAGACCATCTCTGGTTCCCCGCTCATGGGTATGGCCACCTACTTCTTCGAATCCGCCGGCATGGCCTCCGAGACCGCTTCGACCCTCAACTTGATCATGTTCGTCGTCGGTGGTGTCGGAACCGTCTCCTCTTGGTTCCTCATGAAGCCCTTCGGTCGACGGGACATCTACATCTACGGCCAAGTCATTCTCTGTCTCATCATGGTCCTCACCGGTGTCCTCGGCACGATCAAGGCCACCGACTCGACCCGATGGGCTATCGGCGCTCTCCTCATCATCTTCACTTTCGTCTACGACATCTCCATCGGTCCTGTCTGCTACTCGCTCGTCGGTGAGATCGGTTCCACCCGACTGCGATCCAAGACGGTCGTCCTCGCCCGAAACCTCTACAACTTGGGTGGTGTCGTCGTCAGCATCCTCAACCCTTACATGCTCAACCCTACCGCCTGGAACTGGGGTCCCAAGTCTGGATACCTCTGGTTCGGTACCGGTATGCTCGGTCTCATCTGGTCCTACTTCCGACTCCCCGAGCCCAAGGGACGATCTTACGGAGAGCTCGACATCCTCTTCGAGGACCGAGTGCCCGCCCGAAAGTTCAAGTCTACCAAGGTCGACGAGTTCAAGGCCGCCGAGCGAGACGCCGCTGCCGGTGTCGGAGGTGGATTCGCTCATTAAGCGATTGGGTTGTAGAAGATATGGGGTAGAGAGGCTTTGGGGTGTGAGAAGGGGGGACAGGGGTCGTCCCAGGATTGTTTCATTCACCTAGGTGCATTTCAAAGCTTGTCTAAAGTGGTTCAGTACTCGCTCGTGTTGATATGACATATTGTTACGCCTCAGCACACGCTGTAAAGTGTCGCACATACTGACGATCTGGCATTGAGAGTATTTTGGCAAAATCAAGCCGGATTCTCCGCTCCAGCAGTCGCGGGGCGAGGTAGAGCTAATACGACGATGCGGTATAGACTCGCGTTCATGTGATATTACAATGAGACCGAGCAAAAGCATGTACAACGCCCCCCATTTGACCCCTTCTACACCTCCGCCGCTGGCGGCTTGTACTGTCCGAAGCCCTTGGCCTCGTACAGCAGATCCGTTCTGATGACAAATTTGCCGGATCCTTCCCCAACGGCACTCCCCTCGTGGAGCAAAGAGCCATGCGTATCACCATGGGCTGGCATGAGCAGGTGGCCAAGAGGCAAGACGAGACTCACGAAAACACAGCACGGCGCCTTGAATAGGCCGTACCGAGGTGGTCTCCATGACGCCTAGTTTGTCGGACGGGAGGAAGAACGTCGTGCTCCCGCTGTCCTTCGCAATATCCGAGTTGAGATAGACAAGCAGAGTGTATCGGGACCAAAGCGGATCAGAGGCAGGGGAAGAGCTGAACGATGAGCCGAGAATGGATTACAAGAACGACGACACCTACTCGTGAAGGTATTCTCCCGTTTCGCTCAGGCCCGCAGCAGGCCACGCTCCGTCAATATGAGGCTGGCGATCAGCTTTTGCTCAGCGATCCTAAAATGAGACACCAACTCGGTAGACCTGGTTCTCTCGGTACTGGTACACTCTAAATCTCGCGTTGATGCCCCGCACTTTCCCTCCACCTTGCCCATCCTCCGTGATCGAGGCGTTTTGCGGGACGAAAGGCAAGATCTGGCTGTAAAAGTGCGAGAGCACCGATTGGTCCGCTAGCCACACAAAGTTCCTCGCAAGGATCTACCATCAGCCCGCCGTCGAATCCACACCCACGTAATGCTCACCGAAGTCTTCTGCGTCGCAGACCCCTGCACCGCCTCGTCCTTCTCGAATCCGATCGCCTCGGCCGCCTGGACGATCTGCAAGCACTCCTCCGGGGTGAACACGTCGAGCACCATGAACGCTCCGGGCACACCGGGGACGTCGACCCGAGATGCCGCTCGAGGTCGATCGGCAGGTGAGGTGAGGCGGATGGCGTCGGGGCTGGACCCGTAGACCGTGGAATCGTACAGGTTGGGAGGACGGCGAAGGTGGCCAGGGACACGCTGGACGGCCCGGAAGCCAGGGTACGGGTTTGGCGGGGTGGTGTCTGACGTGAGCGAGGGAACGTCGAGGGAAGGGCTGATGTGGACTCACCGAACAATGTCCCACTGCTCATTTTCTCCCAGATCTTGATCTCCCCAAGCATATCGTCCCGTGCAGACCACACCGCGTTTTGTTTCAACTCGAACCCACTCTGTTCCCCTCCGTTCTTCTTCACGGCGTCTCCGCCAGCGATTCGGAGGATAAGATCGAGACATTTCATGGCGTCGGAATCGGGCAAGGTGTCGACGGTCGAAGTCGCATCGCATTCCCGCACCCATCGTTGTAAAGCACCGAGCTTGGGGGGTAGTTTCCGCACGTACATCTCGTACAAGAGGATGAGCGCGTCGTCAAAACGGTAGTCTCGCAGCGCAGCGGAAATTCTCGAAGTCAAGGATGAGCCTGTATGTCAGTTCTAGGATGAAATGGCGTCCCATCAATGGGTCGCAAAGCAAAGTATGCCGAGGAGATGCACATACCCAAGGTGGAGCCCTCGGCCATGACTCGTTGCAGGTTATACAGCGCCCGCTTGAGGTCTTTCATCGACTTGTCGGCGAGCTCGGATGGGTCCTCGGCTAGCGCATTGAGCGTTTCAATGGTAATGGCAAGATCCTCAGGCGGGATGAGCGAAGTGGAAGCGTCTTCCTCGTCTATGGTCACCACCGGAGTTTTTGTGACAGCTGGACCATTCTGCGCGAGCCGGCGTCGCTTTCGAGCTTGTTCGGCCCTTTTCCCCATGCTGGTATAGGTGGGCGAGGGTGAGAGTGTGGTGGGATGGGAGCAGGGGGTGGGGGGTGAGTGTTAAAAAGAATTTTGATCCTCTTTGCCGAAGGTCGGCTTGAAAACACCTCCATCCTTTTTGGACTCGTAGTCTCGCTTCATGCAACCTGGTGCATGCAAAAGAGGATGAGTGTGTATATCACAGCAGGGGAGATCAGTCGTAGGTCTGTTACACGAGACAGTACATCCCGATGCTTGTCTCATGTACCAGCATGCCAAGTGAAGCGGCATGGGGGCTATACCCTCCCGGCCAAGGAGTGCCCCTTGCCCATCGATCTCACACGGCTCATTATAACTATTCATTATATGCTACAAAGCGCCAATCGCGCTCTAGTGCATGGCTACGACAGCCTCGCCATCTCTTTTCGAGGGGGGTGGTCGGAAGAAGATCCAGAACCCGGCCAAGCAAGCCCCACCCCATCCTATCATAAACGCGAACGAGGCTGTCACGTTGGAGAAATCGGACACTCCTCCAGGATGAATCGTGAGCAAGCCTGCTTGTATCGTCAAGGCAATGACATTGCCCGCCTGGATGGCGGCTTGGACAAGACCGCCGACTACCCCTGCCGACTCTGGCGGTGCGGCCGTCATCGCTCCCACCCTTGGTTGTCAGCGGCGGTCATTTCCCCTTCTGAGAAGCAGCAGCACTCACATGACGCATGTGCAGGAGACGTTGTTGAAGAACGAGCCGATAGCAAGTCCTGGCAGGTAGAATTTATAATAGTTGTTCCCCGTCTTCCCATCGGTGAGGATGAACAGGCCATAGCCCAGCATACCACCGAGCTGTCCGAGGGTGAATCCCAACCGGGGCTTGGTGCTGAATCGGGGGTACTTACTGAAGATGTCAGCACTCGCACAACTCTGACATGTCTTCGCTTACATTAAGATGAAGCTCGACATGATGGAGAATGCCCCGGAGGGTAACAGTCGAGCAGCCGCGACGATGGGAGCGTCGCCCTGTTCGTTGACAAACACCTCGATCATCGGGATCTGGTTGCACGTCCACCAGGCGTACCCGTACATCGAGAGTAAGATCCACATGGTGAAGTTGCGCGCCTTCCAAGTCGCGGGAGGGATAAGAGCGTCGTCGGCCGGGATGCGCGCTTCCCAGATGAAAAAGGTAGGGAAAAGCACGACCGAGATGACGAGAGGGGCAATGAATTTGGCGTCTGACCAGCCGTAGGAAGCGCCCATGGTGAGACTGAGGATGAAGAAGAGGATGGAAGAGAGGATGCTGGGGATTAGAGCCGTAGCTGCCTTCATTGGCTTTAAGACGTACAGGAAGGTCCCTGGGATGTCGAGTCTCTTCCACTTTCCCTTCTCCTTGGCAAAGTTTCCGCGCGGTTTGGGGATATACCAGATCGACCAGATGGATGTTGGGATGCTGATTGTCAGCTGATCATATAGTTGGACATGAAAGCGGGACGTACACAATGAGTGAGGTGATGCGGAAGAACCACCTCCATCCCATCATCTGCCCTCCGTTCGGGATGAGCATGACCAAACCACCGAACATGACACCGCACGCTCCAGCCATCGACCCGGAAAGGGAGTAGACAGTGAACGCTCTGGGCAGTTCGTGCTTCTCAAACACAGCCGTGATGAGCCGGTACGAGGCCGGGATGAGGGCAGCGGCGGACACTCCAGCGAGCGCTCGGAGGATGAGGAAGGAGAATTTGTCATCGAGGAACGAGACGATCAGGTTGAGGACGCCGAAAGTGAGGAAACTTCCATAAAATACAGGTTTCGGGGAGTAGAGGTCGGCGAATCGGCCCCAGAATAAGAGGAAAGAGGCAAAGGTGAGGCCGAACGAGGTCTGGGGATCAGCCGTCTTGCTCTCCTGTATAAACCCATGGGCCAACTCACTACGATCCAGGTTTGCTGGGTGAACTCAATGTCGAGCTCTTCGGACACCGGGGTGAGGAGGATGTAAAAAGCACAGACGCATAGCACTAGGGTCAGTCGATCGTTAACAATGATGCGTAGGTGGTCACAGCAAGACGCGCAGCATCCCGCTGTGAAACTCACCATCCATAAACACCCCAAGACAGAACAGCGCCAAGAGAATGCTCTTCTTCCGCTTGGTCAACGGCTCGTCGATAGTAGGTCCATCATTACCAGGGCCAGAGCCTCGGGTAGAGTACCTCTCTAATGCCTCGTACGTATCCTTGTCAGGTCGTGGGGACGTTTCCTCCTCGTCGGAGTGGGGGTATATAGGCAGTGGAGGCTGACAGCTCGTCGCGATCGCGGCAGAACCGTAGTGACTGTTAGTCTGCGACAAGCCTCTGGGCCTCGTCTGGGAGGGTTCGAGATCGTTGTCGATTTTCATGAGACGGCAGACATGCGAAACAAACGTGTAAGAGAGACTTCCTCAACAGTTCCCATAAAGGATCGAGCAGGTGGTCTAAGACTCACGGACAAGAGCGAAAATATACAGCTACGTTAAGCGATGGATGGGTTTTTCCAACCGCTGGGTTAGTTCTGCCGGTCGACTCGGAGCTAACAGCTGTAATGCTTATGGGATTGTTACGAGAGGTGGCGCTCTGTTGCGAGGCGGAGCAGCAGAGGCCGGCACGGCGCGACGATGCCAAGACGACTGATGTGGGACCGGACTCGTATTCGTCCGATTATATATCTCGATTCCGTCCGGCTGCAGAGCATACCAACCAGTGTCATGGCGACTGGCAAGGCAGAAGTGACGACATAAAGCACCAAGATGCATTGCATCGCGACATACCAGCTATCCATGCTTTATAACCGCGAAGCCACATTGGAACGTACCGGCGCGCCATTGTCAAAGACGACGTCCGAACGGGTCTGCATCCCGTTTGCTGTCTTCTTCTTCCCATACCCATTGTGCGAGCCATTGAACGTCAAGTCCTCAAACCGTCCACTGTACGCCTTGACGCCTGTGGCCTTTTCGAGTCTCGTCGACAGGTCTTCCGAGACCTGTCTGAAAATGGCGAGCTGCCTCGCAATGATCGTTTTATCCTTGCACGTCGACATGTGCCCAGAGGCCGTCTTGACAAATCGCGCTCTGGACTCTTCGGAGAACACCTTTTCCCACAAGTTTCGCGGAGCGTTGAAGTCTTCCGGTCGTATCTCTGAGAGATAGCTGACCGCCTCGCCGATGAACGCGCCATGGACCTTGTTCAAATCATATGCGCTCGGTTTGAACTGCACCGGGTCGATCGAGGAGAGGTATGCTGGCCGAGCGCCTTGGTTTAAAAACGCCATCTGGCCATCTCGCTGAAAGTTGGCTGTCGGATACGACGTCGAGTGCTGGTTGACCGGCAGCTGCTGGTAGTTTGCCCCGATCCGATGTCGGTGAGCGTCCGGGTAGGAGAACAGGCGGGATTGCAGGACGGGATCCGCAGAGGGCTCGATGCCAGGGACCATGTGGGCCGGGTTGAACGCTGCCTGCTCGATCTCGGCAAAGTAATTTTTCGCATTCTCGTTCAGGACGAGTCGGCCGACTGTCCGGAGCGGGTAATCCGCATGCGGCCAGACGTGGGTGAGGTCAAACACGTTGATCCGCCTTTGAGCCCACGCTTCCTCGGCTTGGGTCCGGGTCATCAACTGAACCTTCATCGTCCAGGACGGACAATCACCCCGCTCAATCGCTTCGTACAGGTCTTTCTGACCCCAATCTGGCGATCTGAAGATAAGAGCTCTGATTGAGATGAGTACGCAAAGACCCACCTCTCGGCAGCCTCCTCTGCTGTAAAGTTGGCGGTCCCCTGATCCGAGATCAAGTGGAATTGAGCATAGATCCATTCGCCATTGCTCTGCACCAGCTTGAGGGTGTGGCCGTAGTGACCGTGCATGTGCCTCCAGCCCGCTGGGATGCCCCGGTCGCTCATGAGGATCTATCGTTGGCATTCGTTCCTACCTTTTGTTGCCCACTCACCATGACTTGATGGATCGCCTCGGGGTTGTTAGAGAGGTAGTCCCAGAACATGGTCGAGTCGTCTCCGCCACCAAGGTGTGTGGCTGGGTGCCGTTTCTGGGTATGGATAAAGTGGGGGAACTTGGCGGGATCACGGAGGAAGAAGACGGGCGTGTTGTTGCCTGAATACGAAGGTAAGCAGGGTTGGAGTTCTCACTGCGAGTGGAGTCTCCTACCGACAAAGTCCCAGTTGCCTTCAGCGGTCCTGAACTTTACCGCGAAGCCTCGCGGGTCTCTAGAGAGTCAGTCATGTGAAAAACCCCAGCAACCCCGCCAAACCCACCGAGCAAGGTCAGGACTACCACTCTCCCCGCCGACAGTGGAGAAACGGACAGTGATCGGGCACTGCACGCCTTTCTGGAACAAGTTCGCAACAGAAACATCTTCCAGCCCGTCTGTGCATTCAAAGTACCCATGCGCGCCGGACCCCTTGGCGTGGACGACCCGTTCGGGGATTCTGCGCCGTCAGCGGCTAGTAAAGGGGAGGAGTCGGAAGAGTTGAGCCGAGTCACCCACCTCTCGCGGTCGAAATGCGACAGCAAGTCGATGAGGTGGAAGTCTTGGAGCAGCAACGGTCCGTTGACCCCTGCACGCTGGGCCGAGTATGGGTGTGAGACAGGTGCCCCGTTGGACGTCGTGTAGATCCTGCCAGGTTAGGATGCGCTTTAGGGGCTATGGCACTCCGTCCACCCACGCTTGACGAGATTGTGCGTCTCGGTCGGCCTCGTACGCTTTCGACAGAGGAGCACTCTGACCTGCTTGACTACGTGAAGACTGACTGCGCGATACCATGGTTACAGCGGGTCAAAAGTGAAACAGACAAGATATGACTGTCAGGCAATTATAGCGAGGGGGACAGACCACAACCTCGTCTCGCTTGTTCCACATATAAGCGCTGCGCTCCCCATGCATACTCGCTCGCAGCCACGGGATCGAGATCTAGGCCCTCGGCTCAGCCGCTCTCTGTGGGGCAAGGCTGGGAGGACAGGCGGGCGAGCTGAGAATGGAACAAGCGGAGAACCACGACAAGTGAGCGGGTAAATCCGTCTCGTCGGCTCTGCCGATGCTGTCCAATCTCAAGACTCGGCTCAGAGCGAAGTTCGGTCGCTTGTACGCGAGAGGCTGGTTGTTCGGGTTTGGGGAAAAGGGTCGAGTTGCAGGCGAGGAGGTATGAATGTTGGATTAGATATTGTGCATGCTGTCAATGCTTGATGCCTAATTGGATCATGGTCTATACAATGTAGATGCAGCTTGTGTCTATGGACATATCTTCACCTCCGACCCTTGGCCTTCTCCTTCTCCTCTCTCATTCGTCGCCAAGCCGCGCCATACCTCATCTGCACGACGACAAGCGCCGATGACAAGACCATGATGCCCGTCCAGAGCGTCATGGTCCAACCCTCCCCAATCTGACGGATCGCAGGCTCGACCGAAGCAGTCGCCCCTGCGCCGACGAGGCATCTGGCCAAGTTCAACGCTGCCGTGGCCGAAGCGCTGGATTTGGGGAAGATGTCGACGAGATACGTGTTGATCATCGATTGGATCGACATGGCAGACCAGGCGAGCACAAATGAGGCGATGATGGGCGCAGAGATATGCAAACCTTTATCAAGCGTCCAGCCGAAGAGGAGAACCGCGAACCATTCGAGCGGTGCGAGGATCCACACCAATCGAAGACGAGCATGCTCGATGGGGTACTCATCGTCGGGTCCATTGTAACGTTTCTTGAACGCAGCGTAGTCCCGGTCCAGGAACTTTCCCGTCAACAACGTCCCCAGCATGCACCCAAACCCGTTGGCGAGGAAGGTTAGACCAATGTTGAGCTGGCTGATGTCGTATGTCTTGGCGAACAACGCGGCTTGTGCAGTCACCGACGCCTGCCACGTCGCATAGTGAACGGACAGGAAGAGGAGCGTGACCAACACCTCGGGGTGGAACAAGATTCGCACAGGGGCGAGAAAGTCGATCCGGATGGGTCGTATCGATGGGGCGCGGGAGGAGATGGATGCGGTGGGAGGTTTGGGGGTGTGAGGAGGTAACAGGAGAGGTTTTGACCACGGCGGGGGTGCCAGGGAACCATCTCCGACTAGCGACCGTAATGTCTCGGGGAGGAAGAGCGCGAGGACAGTGAGGAAGACGCCGGCCCAGATGACGAGGAACCAAAAGATGGCTCTCCAGCCCAGCGTCTGAGAGAAAATGCCTCCAAGAACCGGTCCAAGGGCTAGATGATAAGCGATAGGCGCATTTGAGTTAGAAGATGCACTCACCCATGGGCATGAGCAGACCAGCCTGGAATACACCCATGACACCGCCCCGCTCCTCCCTCGTCGTGATGTCGCCGATCATCCCCGCTCCGATCGCAATGGTGCTCGCACTCCCCGTGCTCTGCAAGCACCGCAAGATCATAAGCTGATAAAAGTGCTTGGTGAGGGCCAATCCGATGCACGCGCCGAGGAAGATGGTAAGGGTGAGGAGGAGGGTGATCCGACGTCCGAAGCCATCTGACAAAGCACTAGAGTCAGCTCCTAGACTGGCGAGGTCATCATTTAACCCACCCCCAGATGGTCGGCGTCAGCCCCTGAAAGACCATGTACCCCGTCACCGTCAGGTTGATCGCTTCTACGCTTGTCCCCAACGCATCGGCGATGGTCGGTATGGCAGGGAAGTAGATGTTCGAGGCGAAACCGCTGAACCCCGCGGCCACGGTCGCCATGGTGATGATGACAATCTTGCGCGAGGGGGAAAATGCGCTGTACGGTGCATAGGGGTGTGTAGGCGGAGCGAGTGACTGTACAGGCGTTATCGGGGCGTTGACCGTATCGGTGAGCTCGATGTCATCCGGAGATGGAGTACTGGACGACTCGGAGGACTGCGAGCGCGTCCTGTCGCGCATCCCGCCTTGTCCCATCCTTGCCGAGCTGGCGACTGCGTAAGGAAAGGATAGGGGTGCTCAAAGCGGTCCAGCAGACACCCTCAACGCAGCGATTGTGAGGTTTGTCTCTGCGAAGAAGACAGGGGAAAGAGGTGGAGCTGCAGCGATGAGTACGCTGTAGGATAAAACTCTCTATTGACAAATCCCAGTCGCCAGAGATATGAACTGAGAGACAAGTATAGGCAGAGCTGTGCGCAGGCTGAAAGTGTTAGAGCAGTTCTGCTTCAGACGATACGATAGGTGGGGCTGAGTCCTAGTGAAGACTCAAAATAATCTCTTCGGCCGACGTCACGCGGAGCTTTGCCCGGGTTTCGTTCATTAAGCATGTTAACGGCTAACCTGTGACTGTCTGCTGGCCCGGTGGCACCGCGTGGACGATGGAATGCGAGACGGTGATGGCTCTGAAAGGCCATCATGCTAGTCTCGATGCGCGGAGTCTGGCGTGTTCGATCTGCATGGACACAACTGACTATTCTAACAACTAATCAAGGTAAATGAGGCGGCGTCAACTGCCTTGATGGCAGCGATCCGTACTATACTCGCCTCGCGACTGCCTATACAAAAAACTCCGATCTCTGTCCTCAACTCTCGACTCTTCCGTCTGCATCGAGGGCTCTCCTCACCCTACTCGACAACCTTGACGGGCTCGACGACACCTTCCGCGACATCATCGTGGTTCTTCGGCTTGAGAGGGACGAGACGGATGAGTCCGATCATGCACGGCATGGTGATCACCAACAGGGCAATGTTGACGTAGAGCGGGATGTTGCGTCCCGAAGCAGTCTGCCGCGAGTTGATACCGTACGAAATGGCCTGACCGATCGTCTCGGCAGATCGAAAGAGACCGCCAGTGCGCGAAGCCGACTTGACGTCGGTGGAGAACGTGCCGAGGATCCAGTAGATACTGAGCTGGCACCAGTATCCAGTGCTGCAGTCTCAGCCACGATGTTCGGTCGGCTCGTTGCGGTTGAAGCACGAAGACTCACCTGAAAATGATGAGGTAGGGGAAGTATCCTTTGGCCCACTCGCTTCGGCTCCTGATCGTCAGCCAACGAGGTCATGGAACGTTGAGCGAGCCAAACCTACAAAGTGTAGTCGAGCGCTGGATGCCCGTTCTTCCAGTAGTTGTTATCATTCACCGCCATCCAGATGAAAGCGGCAGACTGAGGCACAGCCCAGGCCAAAAAGGCAATCCAAGCTCGCTTCTTCTGGGACAACCTGTGGTTGTCGAGAACCAGGCCGTACGTGACGACCATGACGATTGTCACAGAAGCTTGGATTCAGCGAAAGCGCTCTCCATCGCGCAGCTATGACTTACGCATGATCAATGAGGACAACGCTCGGGATCGGACGGAAAAGTTGAGGGAGAGGTAGGTCCCACAGACCCCTCCGTAGAAGAACGAGTACATGGCAGGGATCGTCATGAGCCAGACTCGCTTGCTCATGAGATGTTTGCCAAGCGCACGGAACTCTTTCAACCAAGAGACGTTCTCCGACGCTGGGACACGGACGCCGTTGGACCGTCGGACCTTGCGGGTTTGCGACAACAGCCCAGCCCAGACGACACCGGTGCACTCTGCGATCAGCGCTGTTCCTTCCCCGAGGTCGAATTTTTGGGAAGACCGAATACCCACCGAAACCGATGAAGATCAAGTACGTGCTCCAGGCGATACCACCATGTCCGCTGTCCTTGTGGTTGGTCACAAAGTTGATGGCCCCGCCCACGACGCTGCCCGAGTTTCGCATCGCCGACCAGATACCGAGGTACCGCCCTCGCTCGTTCATGTCAGGGTACGACATCATCGCCGCAGTCTCCCCGACGTACAAGAACCCATTGGTGAATCCGCCAATGGCCCTGGCGGCGAGCAAGAACGAGTCGATCTTGTATCGTGCTCTGACGTAGTAGCCAGCCCCACCGAGGGGCATAAAGACCGCAGCGACCATGCACGCCCATTTGATCCCTATCTTGTTGATGATCGGCCCACCGACGAATGTCATCAAGGTGGACATGACGTAGGAAAGGGCTGTCGCCAAGTTGGCAAGGTAAGGAGACGACAGACCGCCTCCGCCGAGGTTGTTGATCGCATCTTGCATGGCCGGGCCGACGAAGGACAGGCTGCATGTTAGTCTACGACATTGTGATCGGAGGACATGGCTCACGCTCCGAACAGTATCATCTGGAACAAGACACTGCGATAGAACTTGATGCCCTTTGGGGCGGACAGGTACTCCTCATCGACATCAAGTGGGGCTTGTTCCTCTTCATACTCGACGTCGACCGTCCCGACAATCACCTCTGGTTCCTTGTAGTCTTGCTTGTCGTCATGCTGGGCAGGTCTCGCCATTGTTGCAGCTGGCTCACAAGTGCTGGGAAGCCATCAGTCTGTTCCTATATACCTCATGGAACTCTTGGCATTCTACACAGTATCAGCGGGAACAGCTCCGCAATCTGCTACCGTAGCATATCAGTCCCTGGCATGCGCCGCTTAGGGAGAGATGACAGCATCGAGGGTGAACTTCGCCCGTCTGCCTTTGATACGTCTGAGGCTAGTCAGAGGTCGCACGAGCGAGTTGACCGACAACTGTGGGCCGAGTGCGAAATGGCAAGGGTGTGATTGGTGAAGGGAGCGAGGTATCGAGATATCGAGGTATCTATCGGAGCAGCCCGAAGCTCGCAGCCGACGCAAAAAGGGTCAGTCTATCTCGACGCCCTTGTTGAGCCTCAGCGTGACCTTGGAGCAAGTGCATGAGGTCTTGCGTTTCCCAGCTAGCGCTGCCGAGGTCCTCACCTGGCGCGGTCACCTTTCGGACAAGACGAATAAGTTCCGGGCGGAGTTACCCATCTCGTCCCGAGAGCGCGTGGCCCCGTTCAGGGCGTGTTTGGTTCCATGCATCTCACAAGCGAAGATACGGGCCCATAGAGTCGGCCGCCCCTATCCGGGTGTTAATTGCGTACAGATAGAGCGCCCGCGCGCTTGCAGGCGCTCCTTGTCACGAGGCAGCGCCGGGCCGTGTGTGGTCAAAGCATAGATTCGCTCACTTGGCACTTTGTTTCTAGCTCACCGATCCGTGTATCATCTCTCCCTCCCAACCCCCCGTCATGCTGCAAAATCTGGTTGTCACTGCGCCCGTGTCTGCGAAAAAGCTCGCCGAGCTGGAAAAGGCCTTTGCCAAAGTCTCGTTCCATCCCCATGGCGAAGGGGTTGATAAGGCGACGGCCGAGGCTGCAGACGCGTGGTACACGACCTGGACGGGTCTGCCAAAGAGCATCACCTCGCTGGACCAAGTGCCTAACACCAAGATTATCCAGCTGTCTTCTGGTGAGCGAGAAATAAAGACACCACATGCAGCGCAATCTCACGACGCAGCTGGGGCGAACGACTGCCTCTCCCACGCCGTCTTTAGCTCCTCCGATGCCAAGGACAAGATCAAAGTCTGCTCAGCGTCTGGTGAGCCGGCCAGACCTAGCGGATGATGCAGCGCTTATCTCAACAGGCATCCACGCGCTGTGCATACCTCAATACGTCCTGTGCAACGTGCTCGCCCGTGAGCCGATTGTCAACAGCTAGAACCGATAAGCTCACACCCAGTCTACATGAAGCTCAACCTGCAAGCCGAGCTGACGAGGACGACGAAAACCTGGCAGCGCGAAGGGGCAATCAAAGAGGCAGCGCTAGAGCGGGGGTGGTCGTATACCGGCAGCAGGGCTCTGTACGGCAAGACGGTAGGCCTGTTGGGTTATGGGCATATTGCCCGGGAGACTGCGAGGTTGTTCAAAGCCTTCCACTGCCGGATCATCGCTGCTACCTCAAATGGCTCCAAACGGCCTGCCACAGGAGTAAGACTGTCGTCGTGTCGCCCGGACATCGAGCTGATGTGTAGTACGAGATGGCGGGCTTGGGGGACCAAGAGGGTGAGTCTCTTCAAATGTCCCTCAGCTGAGAGACCCACTGACGACTCACAGGCGCACTCCCTGAGAAGTACTTCTCCACCCGTGACCCAGCACAGCTCGCCGAGTTTGCGAGCCAATGCGACGTGTTGATCAGTGTCCTCCCGTCGACACCACAAACAAAATACCTGTTCACCTCTGAGCTGTTCGGTGCGTCCACCTTGGTCCCAGGACTTAGGACGCCCTGCTGACACGGCAGCTGCGATGCCGAAAGACTCCATTTTCGTCAACGTCGGACGCGGCGATCTGGCAAAGACAGGTGAGACTATCTGGACGCCGAAGCACTGATCGTCCAGAGGACATCCTCCACGCCGTGGACAGGAAAGACGGCTTGCTCGGCGCCGTGCTTGATGTGACCGATCCGGAGCCTCTCCCTCCGAATCACGTCTTGTTTACTCACCCACGAATCATCGTCACCCCTCACACGAGTGGGAGTATCGAGGGGTACTTTGACCAATGCGCCGACGTCCTCCTTGCGCAGCAGGAGTCTGTCAAGGCGGGCAAAGGGTTCATCAACGTGGTGGACGTGGAAAAGGGTTACTGAGGAATGCACCCGGCTATCTTACATGCATCGTATTGTTTGACATATCAACGCAGTAGGCGTCCCCTCCAAGAGTCGCGTTGAGCAACAGGTGCAGAAGGGAAGCCTAGCAGAAGCATACAACCGGGAGCTTTGCCCATTGCCTTGTCTACGTTCACCATTACAATTACGACACTCCAGCCTCAACAACCCTACCAGGTACCCATATGAAGGGGTCAGCGCACAGCTTAGGTAGCCTACGGTTCGGTGCTACAAAAACACAACAGACAACTTCCGCTCCACCAAGAAATCCCTCCAGTCCAACGGCTTGCCCGTCTGGTCCATCTCGTTCCACAACATTTGTATTGCCAACGCATTATCCCTGAATGCTTTCTCGTTGCCACATCCATTAAGCCCCTTGAGACACTTGACTCGTTCATGTGGGAGGATGGCGTTGGTCGAGGCGATGAACCACGCTCCCGCTCTGGACGCGCGGACAAAGAGACGAGCCTCTTCCTCATTGTCAGTCTCGGGTATCATGTCGGCCGTGCGAAGAAACTCTGTGAGGCTGGAACGGATCGAGCGGGATAGGACCCCGTGGTGGAAGAGTGTCTGGTACATGAACATCCGGGCCGCCTGTAGGTCAGTTCAGTCTCCTACAGGCACTAGCTGCAGGCATACCTCACACCACATGGCTTGCATGGCCACCGTCTCGGTCAGACACGACGATGACATCCCCGTCCGTATCTCGGGCTTCCAAGCCTTGAGTCCGTCCTCGATTGCCCGAGCACGAGCTTGACCCTCATCCGAGGCTAGCAGGGAAGGTTCAGAGGCGAGATTGACGGTCTGGGCGAGGGCAGATAGAATCCCTGCGGGTATGCCGAGATGAACTCGCAAGCCCGGTTCCGTGTTTGGAGGCAGGTCCGCCACGCGTACGTCAAACGTTGTCTTACAACGTTTCGAAGGCAGCGAGTACAGCACGTCGCTGGTGATGAAAGTGGTAAAAGAGATGGTCGAGTTGTCGATCCGTTCGGTCAGGTACCATTGAGGCTGTGGACCGAGATGCTGTCGGACGATCGACCGGATCATCTCGTGGAGCGCTTGCGCCCCGAGGGGATCGTCCTGGAGAATCTGAGGTTCAGCAGAGCGTCACGCGTCGGGGACCATCGCGACTCACATGCCCCAATCGAAGATCAATCCCTGCCCCGATTCGCGAGCAGAGGGGGAACGACTCATCCCCGAGCATCTCCCTCGCAGCTTTGTGAAACGTCATCGCCCTTTGACCCCATTCCGAGGCCTTTTCGTTCTCCCCCTCGTGCTGGAATAGCAGAACCCTGCGCGCGGCACAGAGGAACGCGCTAGCGGCTAGGTGCACGTCCGAGAGGTTTTCATTGATCAACACGTGGGTGAGCTTTTTCCGCTCCGCGGGCGAAGTCGAGTAGTAGTAGTCTATCATGTCAGTGGGCGCGCCTTTTCCCAGAGAATCGCTTACTATCGCCTAGGTTGGCATCTGTAGCGTCAGCCTTGGCACGTGAGAACAGCTTGTTGCTTACAGAATTGCAGCAGCTCCGTCCAAAACGCCCTCATCTCTTCTATGGTCGCCCGGCCGCTCGTCACCCCTCCCATATCTCTCAGGTTATCCGGCATCGGCGGTCTCACGAGTGAGCCATGTACCCGGGCTATTACTTACTGCGTATCGACACCTAGAAGCGTCGCCAGAGGGTCCCTGTTAGAGTCCAGCGATCCTTCATATTGCTGCGGAGAATGTGGGAGGGACATTGTCAAGCCAAGATCAAACAAGACGTTGGGCACTTGCGACGGTTCCGCCGGCTGTGATAAGTCGGGAAACGGCCAAGGGGTGAGATGGCCGTCAAAC
Source organism: Papiliotrema laurentii (assembly GCA_031326905.1). Taxonomy (NCBI): domain Eukaryota; kingdom Fungi; phylum Basidiomycota; class Tremellomycetes; order Tremellales; family Rhynchogastremaceae; genus Papiliotrema; species Papiliotrema laurentii. Next base: position 1,890,200 of record JAODAN010000003.1, read on the forward strand.
TGGGACCCAAAGAGGGAGAATATGCCGTCGGTCACATCGTCTCCAGACATCAAAGCCGGATCGATCGGCGGCATATCAGCCGTCGTCGACATGGCTCTGTCGAGAGTGAAAGGCGTCTGAGCGAAAGACACCTCTCCCGTCATGCCGGCCGTAGACGGCGTCGAGCCCGGTAACACCCCTTGATGGGGTGCAGTGTATGCATGTTGGAAGTGCGACTGAGAGGTGGAAGGTCCACTGGTCGATGATCCGGGGGTTGCGGGAGGTTTCTTGCGCTTGTTCCGCTGTCGAACAGTCACCATCTTGCCCGATACAGGATCCCATTCTTGGGGTGGGAACGTGCATTCAGAATTGACCCGAGCGCTGCGTCTCAGTATACAGAACGCATTTACCTCGAGACGTACCATGTACCGCATCGTGGATGAACAATGTCACACTTGCGCCTGATGCTTAGCTCATCACGAGGGGTTGGTTGGAGGATGGACGGGGAAGGTATCGTGATCAAGGACCTACTTTTTCCGTCGGCATTGATAACACCCTTCTCGACTGCGCGTCTTGCGTTGGGGCGGGGTCGAGGCTGATCCCTCTGAAGACGCCTCGTGAAGGTTAGGCCCGAGTGAAGCCATGGCGATAGTGCATAAGAATGGGTTGGAGAGGCAGAGTGGAAGTGTGAATAGTAGAGGAGCGACCCGTCGGCTATCTCCTTTTCATAATCAATGAGCTCCGCGAGGGTTATCGCTTCCCGGCTCGCCAAAGCCATCGTCTCGACTGGTAACTTGCTTCTGGCATGTAACAACGTGATCATAGACCTTGGAATGCAGTAGCCATCGCATCCTGTACATACAACTCCAATCCTACTTGTCCAGAGATTCACCATTCAAGCCTCTCCGTTCCACCTTTCCCGGGTCTCTATAATCTGGCGCGCGCCACATCCGACACGGGCGCCTCGGATCCCAGAGGATCAGCACCCGGCGATGGGTCCTCAGCAAGCAGATTTACCGGCTTGCTCAATCGCTCTCGTGTCAATAGGAACGCTTCGGGCAGTCCCGCCTTGACCAGCACGGACAACGGGTCCGCCTTGTCATCCGGCGTTGCCAACAATTCGGCCATGGCGAGGGCTGTGCCGTACGCCCGGCTGCGAGTCAACATCCATGAGCCTAGATGGTGTGCCGCCCCGACTCACACCATGCCCCGTCCAGAGAAGCCCCCCATCATGTACAGGCCCTTTGGCTTGTCCAGCACTGGACCGCAGTAGGGAATCCCGTCGTGGCTGTACCCCATGACTTGTTGTGAGCTTGGGCATCATGCGAGGGTATGAGACTCACCCCCAGTCCACAGATGAGCCAGCCTTGACTCGGGCTCGGGGTAGTTGACAAAGTGCTTGGGCATAAACGCCTTGAAGTACGCCTCGGTACCTGGGCTGAGGGAGTCAGCCTGGTCTTTCAAGTGGGACATGCTCAAAGCCGCGAAGAACCCCACGTACATCTGCGAAGTATCGTCCGCGTTTCCATAGGTCAACAACGGGTCGTGGTCGAACGCCTGGTGGCCTCCCCCGACAACAATATGTTTAGGAAATTCTTGTCGTGAAATCATATAGTCAAAGTCGTGCTCGTCGTGCTTGAGCGAGTAGGTGGTGAACAACGGCCGCATGACCTGGTTCGATGGGGTCGTGGCTGGCTGAACTGGGGGGATGGCGAGCGCGCTGCAAGCGCCCTTGAGGGGGATGATCTTGTTGGCAAACTCGGGCAAAAGGTGTGAGACGTATCCGTTGGCGCAGACCACTACTTTCGGAGCGGTCACATTTCCTCGTTCCGTGACGGCGGTCCAGCCATCGGCTGAATGGTCGAGATGGGTGACAGGCGTGTGCGTCTGCAGGTTGAAGCTGCCGCCTCCGTTCTTTGCCAGGACAAAGCAGCGTCTCAACACCCCATTGACGAGCTTGTAAGGGTGCACACTCCCGACCTTGTACGCACACCCCCAACGAGCGTCCTTGGCCTGACTGAGCCGTTCCAAGTGCTCCTCCCCCTCGATCTCCAAAAACGCCTTCATATCCTCCGGCCAATCCCTCTGCCGCTCGTGGAAGGCGTTGCGACCAATCTCGGCCATCCGGTCGTTCAGGCAGAGATCAAACGCGGTGGTGATGTGAAAGTCGCATGGGATCTGCTCCTTGTCCAACAGCCGCTTGTACAGGTCGAGATGGGACGATTCGAACTTGAGCACCTCGTTGGCTTTGCGGGCGCCCACGCGCTCCTTGAGCCCCGGATCTGAATATGAATCGTTGCCCTTGTCCCACGTCTTCACTCACAAGCAATGTAGGGGTCAGTCTTGATCTGGCCGCCATTACGTCCGGTCGCCCCTCCGCACACCTCCCTGGCTTCGAGCATGAGAATGTTCAGGTGTGGCTCCCGCTGGAGCAGGTTGTAGGCGGTCAGCGTCCCCGCAATTCCCGACCCGATGATGATCACATCAGCCTTACGCGGAAGCTGACCCGTTGTGCGGTGGTCGGCGAGTTCGGATGGCTCGCAGAGCCAAAACGAGCGCAAGGGGTTCCTGGCCGGCAGCGAGCAGGGCGAGAGGGTCGGTACGGCCATGCTGGGGAGAGATGTTGAGGGAAGGGCTTCCTGTCACACTGTGTATATGTACTCCACACTCACTACGCTCACCCTTGCTTACACTCTCGCGGACCCGCAACTGGCCTGACAGATGCGGCCGGGAATCCCACACCTCTTTACCCCTCATACAGCCGCAAGAGGCGCCTGTTCCCAACAGCGACCCCCGGTAAAACACCATCCACAGCGGTAAACCCAAGCGAAGCGGTTAAAGCCTATCAGCTCATTGTACGTAGTCCAACTAGCCCTTCGGAGCGTGAGATTCCCCGACGTCTCTATCGGACATGGACGGGCACCGCAGAGCAACTCGATGAACCCTTTAAACTCCCCATACAGGGTGCGCCCGGGTGGGCTTGACGCGGTACAACCCGGATCTCTTGGCAAAATACGCGTATCCCTCCTGAGGCTCCTTTGCAGCGCATAAAGCTGGGTTCATTGCTCACGGCAATAACGGCTTAAGCGAGGTCGTAGCTCACCTCTTCTCGCAGGGGAAGAGAGGGGGATGGAGCTTCAGAAGGGATTCGGAAACAAAGCAGATCGACTTATCTCCCTCCTCGTGACCTCTTATCGTTCCTCTTAGCCATGTCGGGGAGAGAGCAGAAGGAGGTAACAGGCGGGGGGGACGGATGCTACCGGTATATATTCCTGAACCCCAACATCCCCATGTCTTAAGCGACTCGACCCCTACCCGTGTGGGAGACACTGCAGATCATTCGCAAATCATGTCCGAGCCACAGCCCTCATCATCCAAAGCGCCCTCAGAGAACGGTCCAAATGGCAAGTTTGGTGAAGACGAGCTCTTCCCCATCCAGCAGGCCGTCATGGTCCACGAGTCGACCCATCTGGGCCACGACCCGTCGTCTGCTGTCCACCGGTGAGTCACGGGGGTGGGAACGGACTGCATGACCTGCGCTGACTGTTTCAGAGGCTTGAAACCACGACATATCCAGCTCATCGCGATCAGTGGAGCTATCGGCGTGAGTCTGTGCTTGGCATAGGCGGTACTGGCAGCTGACCGCCAAGGCTGGAGTGTTCATCTCGATCGGAGGTCCCCTCTCGGCTGGCGGACCTCTTGGTCTGCTGATCGGTCTCTCCTTGTGGTGTTTCGTCATCTGGGCAAGTGATCATTGGCGCGAAAGTGGCATCGAGATGTACTGACCAGGCAGTGCTTTAGCAACTGTGTCATTGAGATGTGTACTCTGCTGCCAGTGTCGGGCGGTTACATGCACTATGCTGGACGCTTCTTGGATCCGTCTGCCAGATTTGCGAGTGGCTGTAAGAGACACCCTTGACGCTTGTGTTTCCTTCTCATGGGTAGACAACCAGATTCTCGGTGGAATCTCCTTCGTCTGCTTCGAGTTGACAGGTGCGCACGATAGCCTCGTGGTTTCTGCCCGCGGTACTAATATTCCCAGCGATGCAAGTGGTCATTCAATACTGGCATCCAGACGTCAACCCCGCGATCACCATCACCCTCGGCTTGGCCGGACTTTGCGCCGCCAATGGAATCAGCGTGAGACTTTATGGAGAGATCGAGTTCTGGATCTCCATCCTCAAGGTCATCCTCATGCTCGGTCTCTTCTTATTCACATTCATCACCATGCTCGGTGGTAACCCCATCCACGATCGATACGGCTTTAGGTAAGCTCACGTCTTGTCTGCACGGTCTGACGGCAGGTTCTGGAAGAACCCCGGGGTGTTTGCGACAGACGACGCGGTCGGTCGACTTCGAGGTATCTGGTCAGGAGTCACTTGGGGAGCTTTCGCCGTTGTACGTCGGATCGCATTGAGTGACGACGCAAGAGTGCTGATGGTCAGGCTGGGCCAGATTTCCTGTCAGTCGTGGCGGGTGAGACCAAAGACCCACGCCGGGTCCTGCCAAAGTGCTTCAACGCGACCATCTTCCGAGTCATCTTCTTCTACATTGGCTCGGCGTTGGCGGTCAGCATCAACTGCCCTTCCGACGCTCCCGAGCTGTTGGGTGGATTGTCCAACGCCGGCCGATCGCCTTATATCATCAACATGAACAGGCTCATGATCCCCGTCTTACCCTCCTTGGTCAACGCCATTGTCTTTACCTCGATCTTCTCGACCGGCTCGTCGTTCATGTTCACCGCTAGCCGAATGCTCTACACGCTTTCCCTGCACGGACAAGCTCCCAAAGTGTTCTCGAGGGTGAACCGATACGGTACGCCGTATCTCGCTGTCGGACTAGTCGCTTCGTTTGGATGCCTGTCGTACTTGACCCTGTCCAGTCAGGCTGGTGTTGGTACGTCTGCGCGCAGATGCCGCTGAAAGTCCTGACTGATGGTAGTGCTCGTCTGGTTCACCAACATGACCACAGGTAATGCTTGTCACGCCCCGTCATAGACGCGCCACTGACGTCTAGCTTGCACGCTGATGACCTGGATCATTATCGGAATGTGAGTTGGAACGACTTGACCCCCCCCCCCCCCCCCCCCGCGGGGTCCGCGAGACTCCTAACAGACCAGCACCTACATTCGCTTCCGCCAAGGAGTCTTTGCCCAAGGCGTCTCCCACATTCTCCCAGTCAAGGGCTACTGGCAACCCTTCTCCGCCTGGTTCGCGACCATCTTCTCCATCTTCACCCTCGTCTTCAGCGGCTCGTACCTCTTCGCCCCAGGGGGTTTCACCGTCCCCGACCTCATCTTCTCCTACTTTGGCGCGTGGTTCTACATTTTCAACTTTTGTCTCTGGAAGATCAAAGGGATCGTCACGGGCACTCAGCGTGGGATCGGCATCTCAGTCAAGGAGATGGACTTTGTCTCAGACTTGGAGGAGATCGAGGAGCTGACTGAGCGAGAACGGATCGAGCGGGAGAACAGGAGCGAGCCGGTGGGTATCTTTGAGAAGGCCGACCGGGTCTTGTTCGAGGGGGGCTTTTAGGGGATTGGTCAAGGTGAACGTGCTAAGGGTCAATGAGGCATTATACACGAGCGCCTAGGTTGACTGCTGTCGCTATCTCGTCAGTCGCCAGGGAGGGGTTATATGAGGATTGTACAACGCTTCTGTCAAATAGATCAAGTTGTCGAAATTGGAACAATATGCAAGGTACTAGGCAAGACACATGCTGGGTGGGAGGGTTCAGTGCATAGGCTGGATACACTGGCCAGGGACCAATAAGCACTGCTCATTTGACATTGGCACGTATGGTCTGAGCTGGGCGGGAAGTAGGTGAGAATCGACGTGGAGCGTTGTCAGAGTGACAATGGTGGTGTCGTACCCATCCCACGCTCTTATCATATGCATGGTCCCTACACCCTCGCCTGTCCTCCCCGTCTCTCCTCCTTGCCCCCCTCGCTCGTCTAACCCCGCCAGGTCCTATCCGACCGACTCCGTACATCGGCTAACGTGCACTCGTGTCGCCTGCGTTCCGAATAGCCTGAATACGCCTAAACCACTTCCCATTGGGCTGCGCTGCTACGAGAGGGGGACGACCGCATCCCACCGTGCATACACCTCTTCCGCCAAACCCCCGTGAGCCTCTCGTCCTATCCGCTCTGCATTCGGTCCTGCTTTACCCCCCGGCTAGTCAATTTAGCCTTAAGCGAGATGTGGGGGATAAGATGGAACCAGGTCGCATGTGGGGGTGTATCCCTATCTCGATTCAACCACCACCTCCCTGGCTCACCTCTTATTCCTCCTCTTCACTCTCCTCCTTCTTCCTTTACACACACCACTCGTCGCACAATGTCCTCCCTCACCGCCAAGATCCAAGTCCCCAACCATGGCGAGGTCGAAGTCCCCACCGGCCTCTTCATGTGAGTTGCACACGTTCCCGATCCTGGAAAGGCACCGCGGAGGGGACGCGCGCTGATAGCATAGTAACAACGAATGGGTCCAGTCCTCGGACCAGAAGTCGTTCGACACTGTCAACCCGGCCACTGGCAAACCCCTCCTCCCCTTCTCTCACGCCACCAAGGAGGACGTCGACACTGCTGTCAAGGCTGCCCGAAAGGCGTTCAAAACGACCTGGGGTAACAATGTCCCCGCATCCCAACGAGCTGCCCGTGAGTTGTTCCCACACAGGTTGCCAGGGTCTCATTACTGATATCCAGTCTTGTACAAGCTTGCCGACTTGATGGAGCGGGACGTCGAGCTTATTGGCGCCCTGGAAAGGTGAGTCCTACTGCAGAGCCTCAGGAAGCGCCCGATGTTGACGCCCAGTTTGAACTCTGGAAAGGGTGTTCGAATCGCTCGGCAAGTCTCACTTTGCACCCTTGCCCCTTCAGACGCCGTACTGACCAGAGCAGAACCGGAGACGCTACCGAGTCGGTCGCTTACATTCGATACTACGCCGGACTCGCGGACAAGATCCACGGTCAAACCATTGACCATTACGGAGACGACAAGTTCATCTACACCCTGCACCAGCCTATCGGAGTCTGCGGTCAAATGTGAGTGCCTACGTCGCAACCGAGTCCTTTCCTTATGACATGAACACACGCCTGACAACAGTATCCCATGGAACTACCCTCTCATGATGTGGGCGTGGAAGGTCGGACCCGCGCTCGCGGCCGGATGCACCATCGTCATGAAGCCATCCGAGCTCACCCCTCTCACCGCCTTGTACATGTGCAACCTCATCAAGGAGGCCGGTTTCCCTGCAGGTGTCGTCAACACTGTCCCCGGTCTCGGAGCCACGACCGGCGACGCCATCGCCCGACACATGGACATTGACAAGGTGAGTCGGCCGTTAACTTAGGGTGTATAAGCTGATTCGCAGGTCGCGTTCACCGGTTCCGTCATCACAGGTCGACGAATCTCGATCGCCGCTGCCGAGTCCAACTTGAAAAAGGTCACGCTCGAGCTCGGAGGCAAGTCCCCCGTCCTGGTGTTTGACAGCGCCGATGTCGAGGAGGTCGCCGACTGGGTCGCCCTCGCCATTTTCTACAACTCTGGACAAGACTGCTGTGCTGGTAGCCGAGTGAGCAGATCCGCGGTTCACCTTGAAGTCGTGCTGATAGGAAGCTCTACATCCAAGATACCAAGTACGACGAGGTGATCGCTGCGTTGAAGGTCCGAGCTGAGCGATGCGCCATTGGACAGGTAAGCGGTCGAGCCCAGCGATCAATCCGCCGAGTATTGACGGACAGCCGCACGACGAGAAGACTTCCTTCGGTCCTTTGGTACGTCGTATCATGTCCGTGATAACGTTCAAAGCTGATTCGACAGATTTCCAAGGGCCAACAATCCAAGGTGCTCGACTACATCGAGAGCGGACGATCCGAGGGTGCCACTGTCCTCACTGGAGGCAAAGAGTGGCCCGAGTCGAACGGAGGTTTCTGGGTCGAGCCCACCATCTTGACCGAGGCCAAGCCGCACATGAAGGTCGTCAAGGAAGAGGTACGTGTTGGTTCCTTGCATCTTTGTCCGAGCGAGACAAAACCCTAGTCGCCAGTCGAGCAGTCTGGCGCTCCCATGCTGAGACGGCGGACCGCATGAGCAGCGCTGACTCCTGCAGATTTTCGGACCCGTCATTGTAGCCGCCAAATTCTCCACCGAGGAGGAGGCGATCGAAGTAGCCAACGACACGACCTACGGTCTGGCCGCCGCCGTGTTCACCAACGACACCCGACAGGCCAACCGAGTCACCCGGGCCGTCGACGCTGGTACCGTCTGGGTCAACCACTACGCCTACCTTCACCCTGACGCACCGTTCGGTGGGTTCAAGATGAGCGGTATCGGCCGAGAGCTCGGCACGTACGGTCTGGAGGCCTACCTCGAGGTCAAGGCCGTCCACCACAACCAGAGCATGACTTTGTGAGTGTCCGTGGTTCGGCTTGAGGGTCTGTGGCTGACGAATCCCAGGTCATGGCCCGTGTAGAATGGCGTGTACAGAGGGGTAGTTGATACGAGAAGCAAAATGTAACAATGCAACTTATGCGATATCACTGCGGGATTGTCTTGAAAGGCGATCCGATGCCACCGTGAAACATCCAGGTGGAATGTCGAACAGTGTTTATTCTCGAAGAATAAGCACGTCGACAAGTGCGAGAGTGTGTAGGCTTGTATTCAAAGATTGCCAGTCTCTGTAACCGAGACCATTATCAGGTCGTCTTCGAGGCATCTCATGTAACGGGACACTACAATGCGCCAAAAGTACATCAGAAAGCTGCTAACCAGCCAAACTCTACAACCTCCAGTCCCTCGCCAGAGCTCTACCGATTCTCTCGACCCCCTGCTTCATGACATCCGGCGGGGGTAGGGAGAAGCTAATCCTGAAAAACGTCTTCCGCGCCTCCTCTTCAGGCGTAAGCGCGTCGAGCGAGGGCGCACGGAAGTACAGGCCCGGCACGGCGAGGACTTTTTCCTCCACCATGGTGTCAAACACGCGCTTGGCGATGATGGAAGGCGAAAGGGTCGGGAAGTCCGGGTGCGTTTCAATCTTGAGCCTCACAAAGAGGAACATCCCTCCGCTCGGTTGTGGGATCTCGATGGTGCCGGGGTCTACGTGCTGCTTCAACAGGTCGATCATCATGAGGCATCGCTTGCTGTAGATGTCTGGAGGTGAGCCAAATCACCAGATCAAATGACTCACCAGAGATATAAGGGATGTATCGGTTCTCGAAACCGTCGTGGCTCCCCCATGCCCGCAGGACCGCCGAGACCGCTGCGACGGAGAACCCAGAAGGACATTGCTGGAAGTCAGGGCTGAGCAAGAGAGGGAGAGTTGCTCGCACGTACCGTGGCACTCTCGCGTGTGTTCATGATCTTCTCGACCAGAGGCGCGGGTCCAGTGACAAAACCGAGTCTTGCGCCTGGAGCGACTATTTTGGAGAAACTGTCCACTCGGATGACTCGGCCGTCAATGTCGAGGGATAGGAAGGTGGGTACAATCGGGCTGGCAGCGTCGTTGGGCCGTATCTGTAGGAAGCAGTCTGGACGATCAGCATACACGTCGTTGCATTCTGGCAGGCAATAATGCCCGTCGTCAAGGAGACACTTACACGGGTCATCCTCGCAGATCAAGATGTTGTGTTTGCGACAGACATCGTAAATCTCCCGTTTCCGCTCGACGGGGATCGTCACTCCCGCCGGGTTGGAGCAGGTCCTAAAGCTCAGCGGGTTGCTTCAGTCGCTCGCGCGATACTCACGGTACAAGCACAAGCAACTTGGGCCGGGGACCACCTCGGGCGTTTTCATCCCAATCATCCATGATCCGATCAAGCTCATCGGCAACGATACCTTTATCGTCCATCGGCACACCCACAGACTTGAGCCCAAGCGACACGGCGGGGCTCAGCAAGCCCGGATAAGCTGGACAGTGAGCGACGATCGAGACTGAAAGTGTTGTACCAGTCGGTCATACAGGTGAATTACTTACCAAACTCCTCGACCAACAGATGGTCTCCTCGGTCTAGCAGAGCTCGCATGACTCCGTCCACACCATCGGTATTTCCAGCGGTACAACACACCTCCCAATCGTCGTACAAGGGGGCATGAACCCGGCGGACGTGTTCTTTGATCCAGCTGAGGAAGTGTTTCTGGCCATACGTCGCGCTGTACTGCAGCTCTTCTGCGAGGTCCGGGTTGAGCGCCTCAGTCTTGGATGTCGGTGTGTACGGCGCGAGCTCTTGTAGCTCCTCTGGAGTGCGAGTACCGTAGCCAGGCACAAAGACGGATTTCCCGACGAACGGTAAGGAAAGGGTCATGCCGTCGACGGGGAAAGTAGAAGGGTGAGGTATGCCTACGCCGAACTGCTGCTCAGCTGTGCAACTTTTGAGATGACGAACGACTCACATTGATCATCCCTGGTATCTCAGAGAATGGCTTGATCTCCTTCAGTCTGGAGCGCTCGCGGTACTTGCTCTCCAAGCTGAAGTACGAGGCATAATCGATGGGAATGCGCGTTCTAGTGGCTGCGGGCATTGTATACCGGAATGATGGGGGGTGAACGGCGATGATATCGATGCAGAAGCAGGGTGCTGGGGGGTATATGAGGCAGGGGAGGTACTACTCCGACGATACCATCCAAGAGCAGATTAGGACAACAGAGATAGTGTGCTATTCTTTACACGACTCGCTTCGGCTGCGTGTATCGTAGGCACGACGGACAAGCCCGAGACGCACTATGCATGGCGACCGCAACCGCTCGGGTGCTCTTTCTCGGGCGAATGGGAGGAAGGCAGAAGGCGAGAGAGGAGGTGAATATGGGGTGCAGACTCGCAGGCGTGTCAGAGAGATAAGCGACGGGAAAGTACGCCGGGACGAGGTTTCGGGGCGAGTTTCGCTCGTCGGACAAGAGCGGGGGGTGACTACCTCGCCCTTGAGCGCGCGTCTGGCCCTCGAGCACGGCTCGGAAGGGGCATCCGGTGCTTTCCATCCAGGCGGCAGGTGCTGTGGAGCTCTGCGGGATTGGCGTATCTGACAAGGAAAAGGAGCCTATCAGATTATACATACAGGTACTTTGCCGAGGAACTCTGCCTGCTGCATCGCGTAGCACAAGTCCCGATTGCAATCGCGAGCGGGAACACAGACTGGAGAGGGAGCCACTTCACGATATGCCTGCTTTGGCTCAGATATCACAAGATACATAGGCATGTTGACAAATTATATCACAACCGTTCTAAGCTGTCGCAGAAATTGCGAGCGTTTCGAGCTTTTCCGCCAAACCCAACTTTTCAGGCCGAGGCTTAACAAAAGCCTTGGTGGAACTGGCCAGACCCGCGTCAATGTCCGCCTGGAGGTAGGCGGCGACGTCGAAATCTTTCAACCCGTCCAAACGTGCTTGCGTCAAGACATAAGGCTCTGGCAGGGCGGGGACGCCCTCGAGTATCGAAGGTGTGGTGTGGGGGATTTTCAGGTGGTCGAGAACTCTGGGAACGAGATCAGCGGTGGAGAGGAGGATCCGAGGCATTCCTATTGTTCAGTGGACGTCGTGATCGTATGAGATGAAGGACTGCTCACCGTGACCTGTGAATGCAGCCGCAAGGAAGTGACCCGGTTGGTCTGGCACAGGTCCCACAAAGGGGAAACCGTCGATGCTGTTCCCGTACACTGAGCATGAGCAAAGCACAAGCAGGAGCCGCGGCTACCCACCTCCGGACCATACACCCCCTTCGTCCCTCTTCCTGCCAAATTCGGCCGGGTTGCCCCCTTGCCAGTCGACGATGTCGAGGGCAGGCCATGCTGCGTAAAACTCCGGCACGCCGTCGAACTGCTGGTCCTCGAGGTCGCTCCCGATATAGCTCGAGGGGTTGTGGACCGTCAAAGGTTTGGCTCCACCGACAACAATGTGGTTGTAAGGGGGAGGAAGTTGGAGATGGTAGTTCTGCATCGTCAGGATCATTTGGGAGAGACGCAAAACATCAACACGTACGTTGACGACCGAGTCCCAATGCTGCGCGCCGGTGTGTTTGATGAACCCCTCGGGAGCCTTGATCGCGGCTATCGTCGCTCGTCCGGGGACGATCAGCTTGTCGAATTGGTCGAGGAGATGTCCCGCCCAGCGGTTCTGTCTGATCAGTAACCACTTCTGACCTCTCATGCTCGCTAGACTGACCGTGGCGTGGAAGACCGCTTTGGTCTTGATCTCGCCCCTGCCGGTGGTGACGGTGATATCCCCGTTCGAGTCGGCAGCGGAGACGGCCGTCACAGGGGTGTGGGTCTGGATGTTGAGGTTGCCTTGTTTGTCGACAATCTCGAGCAAGGCGTGGACAAACTTGTAAGGCCAGCTGCTTGTTAGCATGATCTCAAATTAGAGAGTCGGAGAGGTGGTTTCGAGGAGCTCGATCACACAGGCGACGATACCGGGGGGGAAGGACTACTCACACTTGTCCAGTAGGGTGGACAAACACCGCCTGGGCACCTTTCATTTGACTAAACTCCTCGGCCTCCTTCCTGCCCTTGATATACCGACAGCTCTTGACAATGGGATGGTCCGGTCCATGGTCCCTCGTCATTCTCTCGAGGTTCTCCCTCAACCGCTCCTCCGCTTCATCCGTCATGGCCGCGTCAAACGTCTCGCCGAGCTTGAAGCAGACCTTTTTGGCGATGCCTTCCCCCTCGAGCAGCCGCTTGAACGCATCGAGGTGGGCGTTCTCATGCTCTATCAAGTCCATCGCGACCTTGGGCCCGAATCGCTCCGACCAAGGGGTGTAGCGCGAGAACAAGTGAGGCCGGAGCTGACCACCTAGAGGTCAGGGGTTCGTACGATTGCTCATCGTCGATACGCACCATTGCGGCCGGTAGCTCCACCGCACAGATCTCTCGCCTCAAGAAGGACAATGTTCGGTCGCTTGTCTCCCGCAAACTGACGTGTGAGGACCAACGCAGTTGCCGCCGGTGACTCAGACTCACCTTATTCAGCCAGTACGCTGCCGAAGCACCGGTGTACCCGCTCCCGATGATGACCACATCGGCTTCTGTCGGGAGATCAGGGGTGGTGCGGTGTTCTTTCAAGGGAGACTCTGCAGCCTCGATCCAGAACGACTTGGTGGGGTTGGTGATGGGCAAGACCATGGTGTGAAAGGTAAACGTGTTGGGACGAGGTGAGGTTGGTCGACGGTCTTTATCTCCTTTCACTATCGCGCTTGCACACCGCTCTGTCTGCAACAAAAGATGCAATTCCTAGCACAAAAGAGTACCCTCGTGGTAGCTCGGTGCCCTTGCCGACGATAGCGCATGCATAGGAGGGGAGGTGGAGGAGAGGCCAACGACCAATGGTACCGCGCGGTAGGGTCCGGTCTATTCGTGCCGAGATTGACGATACGATAGGCAGATAACCGACGGTACCTAACCCCGCGACGTGTTACCACTTCCTCTCGTGAGTCTTTCCCGGACGCTATCGCAGCTGGGCCTCGCGGGCTGTTTATAGATCAGGACGGGGAGGTCTCGAATGCATAGTCATTGTCTCTTCCTTGTTCTTTCACTTTCACAACCATTGCCAGCTCGCCCATCATGCCTTCTGTTGTTTGTGAGTAGCCATGAAGGGCTGAGTGAAGCGTTGACTCACTGGACAGTCGACGTCGTCGGTACTTGCTTCTCGTATGGTGAGTGGTCGGCTCATGGCCATCGCTACGGCCCGGGCCTCTCCAGACGTGTATGCTAACCCCAGACAACGGGGCGCACGCCCTTCATGCGCGCCTAGGCGACAAGCTCGCCAAGTATGGCATCCCGAGCAAACTGCTGTTCTATTCATGGATCACCAGCACCGAGCGAGACTATTCGTACCTCTCCCAAATCAAGCAGTACAAGCCGTTCCTTGAGATCATGTCCCACACGTTCACCCGGATCCTCTACCAGGCCGGTGTCCCCGAGTCCGATCTCGAGGGTTTCTACACGCAAGAAGACCTCGACTACATCGTAGACGGCCACCGCAACCTCAAGCCAAGAGAGGGGCTGGCGGAGATGATGCAGATCTTGAGGCAGGGTGGGTTCGACGTCTGGTGCTGCTCGGATGCCAACGTCGAGCGTGTCAAGGGTTACTTTGACAAGGCCGGTGTCGAGATGCCCCTCGACAGGATCTTGTCGGCCGACATGGTCAAGGCGGGCAAGCCAGAGCCCGAGGTGTACAAGTTTGCCAGGCAAAAGGCCGGAAGCGATAAGCCTGGAGAGGTGTCCGTCTTTGCGGGTAAGTCTTTATGGACTACCATCCCCGCATGTCGCTAACCGACAGCTTCACACGCCTGGGATTGTGCCGCTGCCAAGGCGGCTGGGTTCAACGTCGCATACACCACTACTTATGAGTACGACGAGTGTGTCGCCGTCTTTGGCAAGATGGATCTCGTCGTACCCGACTTGGTCAGCTTGGGCAAGGGTATCGTTGACAAGTGGGGTAAAAAGTAGCGTTATGGTTTCGTTTCGCATAGTCCTTGTACCATTCCCCCAAGCCGTCTCATCACTTGGATCCAATGCCATGTACATTTCACGACGTAGCCTCACAGTCACAGTGTCGGCCCGGACCTCACAGACAAGGGAGTGTCGAAGACGAAAGAAGAGCGGCAACAAAGGAAAACCGAAAAAAAATCGATGGTCAGTCACAATTGTTACGCCCGGAGGGAGTCGAACCCTCGACACGTCGTTGGCAACGACGTATGATAACCGTTCCACCACAGGCGTTGAACAGTAACTTTCAGTGATGGATAGACGTACAATTCTGTTATGCCTATATACCCCACGGCTGTCACCTCCTTACAAACCCATTCAAACCATCCTTCGCTACGCCGTCTGGTGAAGACTGCTTAAAGTGGTTAGACTCGTTCGACATCGTGCATGTTTTCCCAACGTGTAATCCTCCCTCCATCCTCGCTCCACTCGTGTAGGTGTATAAGCATCGATGGCGCGATGCATGTCGATAACGAAAGCCGGACTGAATGACTTATAACATGTACAGTCTCAGTCGAGCGGGAGTCATGCCCACATTCCTTTCCGCATCACCTTTATGACCGACCCAAAGCAAGACGAGAAGAACTCGGTGCCCACGAACCAGCCCGAGCTGACTCGAGTCACAGAAGCTGATGACGATGCAGTCATTGACGGTGTCGATCCCGTCTATGGGGCCAAAGCGAGGGTGTTGAACAGATCGGTAAGCTGCGAGACGGCACAGCGACTGAAACCCCTCTAGGTCCAGGAGATCGGTATGGGTCGATATCAATGGCAGCTGTTCGTCGTCATTGGATTCGGCTGGGCTCAGGACAACCTATGGCCGATCGTGACCTCGCTGATCCTCCCTCCCATCACCGCCGAGTTCAAGCCGTCCCAACCGCCTCTCCTCACTCTCGCTCAAAACATCGGACTCCTCGCGGGAGCACTGTTCTGGGGGTTCGGGTGCGACCTATTCGGCAGGAAATGGGGCTTCAATCTTACCTTGGGAATCACCGCGCTCTTCGGGATGATCAGCGCCAGCTCCCCTTCCTTTGCTGCGATAGGTGTCTTTGCGGCGCTGTGGAGTTTCGGTGTCGGCGGGAACCTTCCGGTCGACTCGGCCATCTTCCTCGAGTTCCTACCCCGATCCCACCAGTATCTGCTCACGATCCTGTCCATCTTCTGGGCGCTGGCCCAAACCATCATCACCCTGATCGCGTGGCCCCTGCTCGGGAACCTCACTTGCGAGGAGAGCGCAACAGTCTGTCGCAGGAGCGAGAACATGGGATGGAGGTACCTTGTGATCACGGCCGGTGGGATCGCTCTTATCGGGTTCATAATCCGCTTCTTCATCTTCCACATCTACGAATCGCCAAAGTACTTCATGGGAAAAGGTCGAGACGAAGACGCCGTGAGGATCGTGCACGAGCTCGCCAGGCGGAATGGGACAGACTCGAATCTCACAATCGAGGACCTCAAGGCCTGCGAGTCGCTAGGGAGCGGCCAGGTTCAGGCCGTGGATCACACTGCGGCTATCAAGAGGAACCTCGAGAAGATCAGTTCGAAGCACGTCAAGGCTTTATTTGCGACCAAGAGGCTGGCATTCAGTACCGGAGCTATCATGCTGGTCTGGGCTTTCATCGGACTCGCCTTTCCACTTTATGTGAGTAATGCTGTGCCCTCGGTCTGCACGATCCGTGTCTGACACTATTCGTATAAAACCCCTATTTGTTCTTTGCTTACAGTAGAATGCCTTCATCCCATACACGTTGCAGGCGAAAGGCGCCGAGTTCGGAGACTCCTCGACGTACATTACATACCGGAACAGCCTCATCATCGCCGTCCTCGGCATCCCTGGCTCAATTCTCGGTGGTGTCTTTGTCGAGTTGCGATATGTCGGACGCAAAGGCGCTCTGTGTCTCTCGACGATCCTCACCGGCGTGTTCATCCTCGCCAGCACGACAGCGAAGACCAGCAACGCCTTGCTTGGATTCAACTGTGGCTTCAACTTCTTCTCGACATTCATGTACGCCGTCTTGTACGCCTACACCCCCGAGGTCTTCCCAACCAAGGATCGGGGCACAGGCAATGCATTGACCGCCTCGGCCAATCGGATCTTTGGTATCATGGGTGAGTTCAGCGGTTGTCGCTAGGCCTGGTGACTGATAAGCAGCTCCCATCATTGCCATCGCGGCCAATCTGCAGACGTCCGCGCCGGTGTATACGAGCGGGGCGCTGTTCATCGCGGCTGGATTGCTGGTGCTTATATTGCCGTACGAGTCGAGAGGAAAGGCATCGTTGTAGATCGTGCATAATTAGCGTTGTTGGTGTTCTTAATACAAGATTGAGCTCTCTCTATATTCCTCATCCTGTACACCCGATCGTCCGGGGCCCGCGAGCAAGCCCTTATCATTACCCCCGAGTGGCCGGCCGGTGAATGCTACATGACCCATGCGGATGGATCAGACTCTTGAGACACTCTTGTGCTCCTACCGCTCCTACCGCTCCTACCGCTCCCTCCTTCCCTCCTCATTGGCTCTAGCTCTTATCTCGTTGGAGGACGCCGGGATGAGGGTCGACAAAAAGTTGAAAAGGCACTAAGAGAAATCGAGGGCATGTTTCGATCTATTTTCGGTCAGTCACCATTAACGCCCCGGACGTCACCTGGCCGCCCTTATCGTCGCTTTGGCATTTAGGTGACTACTGTAGGACCAAATTTTTACAGGGCCAACTCGCTACTCGTCGTCTCAGCCATCTCTCGGTCATCTCGGCTAGGCCATGAGGATGATATATAAGCTGATGATGCAAAGGATGGTTTTCCACATTTGCCTACTCACACGACCACCATGAAAGTCTCTCTAGCTTCGACCGCCTTGTGCCTTTCCTCCTTGGGCGCTCTTGCTTCCGCGGCCTCCCTGCCCAAGACGGTCGAGCAACAGAAACGATGGTTCCCCATCGCACCCAAGGTCATGATCATTTCGTGAGTGTCTCCAAGCCGAGACCGATGCGGCAGCACACTGACCCAAAGGATGTTCTCGCCCGAGGCCCTTTGGCCGGCGGCTTTGGGCTTGACCCAGAACATCACCTTGCCCGGTTTGTCGCCATTGTTCCCTGCCGTCAACTGTAACGACGATGGCTCGATCTGTCACTTTACCACCGGCGAGGGAGAGATCAATGCTGCTTGTACCGCCTCGGTAGGTCTCGCTGCTTTCTTGCGATCGTCCCCCCCAGTCCTGTGCTCACGTACAGGCCGTTCTGCTCAGTCCAGACTTTGACCTGACCAGCACTTATTTGCAAGTGACCTTCCTCAACCTCGGTTCACCATCAGCTAATCGGGGTCAGCTTCATTGCAGGAATCGCCGGCATCAACCCCTATATGGGAACCACTGGATCCGTCGGTCTCGCTCGCTTCGCAGTTCAAGTTGCTCTTGCGTACGTTTGCTGCGATCTGACTCCTACTGAACGCTGACACCCGCAGGTATGAGATCGACTCCAGGCAGATCCCAAGCAACTGGACTACCGGTTACTTCCTCCAGGGATCCACCGAGCCTGGTAAGCGGGCTGGAAACATCTACGGCACCGAGGTCTTCGAAGTAAGTCCATATGCATCAGCGATAAGTGGCACAACTAAGCAGCCAGCTCAACACCAACTTGAGAGATCAAGTCCGTGGATACCTTGACGGCGTCACCCTGAACGACACCGAGGCTGCAGCGGCTTTCAGGTTGGTTGCCAATCGCAACCTGCAAGAAGAATGAAACTGAAGGTGCAGGGCAAACTACGATTACGCTCCTGCCAACCAGCCTCCCCAAGTCTTCTACGGCGATGTCGCGACGTCTGACGTCTACTTTTCCGGATCCCTTCTTGGTAAGTCAACGCGAGCCTGCTACTGCTATCATAATCGTTTGTCACATGTTGATGTCTAGACGAGACGTTCGGTAACATCACCCAGATCTGGACCAACAACACCGGAGTCTACGCCCTGACGGCTCAAGAGGACAACGCCACATTTGAGGCCATGGTCCGAGCTGCCAAGGCCGGCCTTATGGACTTCTCCCGAGTCGTCTTGATGCGAACGGCTTCCGACTTTGACCGAGCCCCTGCTAACATGGGAGCGTGAGTGCACAAGTGTCCCCGAGGCAAGAGAGGCTTGCTGATCAACAGTGTCGAGAGCTTCGAGGCTGCTCAAGGTGGCTTCACCCCCGCTATCAAGAACATTCTGATTGCTGGAACTCCGATTATCGAGGGTATTCTCAACGACTGGGACCAGGTCTACGCCAACGGAGTTGCCCCGCAGGACAACTGGTCCTTCAACGCCGACGACTTCCACACCCTGGCTGAGCAGAGGAAGAGGGGGCTCCGGGAGCTCCGCAAGCGACGAATCATCTAAGCTTGGAAACCAGATCGGAAATAAGCACTATGCGCATTATAATACTCTGATGAAGAACGCGCGCATCAATTCATGCTTCTACAGGTCTACTTCGTATGCATTATTATACGTTGCAAGCTTTTCCGGGGACTGTCGCAATCGCTTCTAAACCGAAATCCAGCGGGCCATCCAGGTATTGACGATCTACGCGATCAGCATAGCGCATGGGCGTATTGATGCAAGCTCACCTCCTGTGCCTCATCGACCAGGCCATCGTCCAGCAACAGCTGCACCACGCCGCGAACAGCTGATTCAAGGGCGGAGAAGATCCAAGCGTGATTGATGGAGGTATGTTCGCCGATGAAGATATGGTTGGCATGCGTTTTGTGGTATTCTGGCATATATCGCTCATGCTGGCCAATCTCCGGCGATGCCCAAGACCCGGCGTGATTTCGGTCCAGTCCCCAGCATTGACGATTGTACACCCCAGTGTACTGTTCGGCAGCGATCGGACCGTGAATCTCGTTCATCGCCTCGACTATCATCTGGACATGGTCTTCTTCGGGCATTGCTTGCGCGGAGAGACCATCCGGGGTGGAGTAAGAAGCGAGCAAAGCTCCGGGGCCTGTCCCATTGATATTGTAAGCTGGATAACAGAATGAGCCGACCCCCGGAAGGTCCGTTGCGCCGCAGCCTCCGTAGATAGGATTGTCGATATGCTCCCAGAATCGAGTTTTGTAAAGTAGCTGTGGGTCAGCTGTGACGATGACAGTCTGACTCACCGAGATTTTACAAGCGTAGTCGTAGTTCAACCCTTTGATAGCCTCGGTCATGATGGGGTTGAGTGTTGGGGTTCGCCACATCCGGACGACCGAGAATGGCACGGCGACAAGCGTCTTATCGTACTGACAAGTCTGAACCTCGCCGTCTGTTCGCCAGTGAATGCCGGTTTTGTTGGTCGTTTCGTCGAACGACAATCGCTCGATCCGACGTTCAGTCTTCAGTCTGTTGTCGACGATCGGATGGAACGCTTCGGCAAGTCTGTTCAAACCCTTGTCGATGGTCTTCCATTCGGTGGCGGCGAAATACACCCCGTCGTAGATATCGTCCCACAGCGTGCCTGCAATCTGTCAGAGAAGAGTCCTTGGCAGAGTGGACTGACTTACCTCCCCCCACCGCCGAGGTCTCGTTCCAGGTCAAACCCTGAGCTCGCAAGAAAGAGCTTTCGGAGAAATCTCCCAAACCTTCCTCTGTCTGTCAGCGTTGCCACGGGTGAGAAGCTCACCGATCGCTTGTTTGTGGGCTTTGAACAGGTTCCCCGCGGCAAGTTTGACCTTGTCCTCGTATCCAATAAACTCGGTGAGTTTCTCTTCCGCCGCCACGAAGCGCCCATTCTCGACCTGAGTGGTGGTGCTTTCCGCGCTGAGAGCGGCGAATTGACTTCGCCGAGGTGTGGTCCCATCGGCGTTCCTCAGCCCTCGTTGGTACTGGTAAGTGCTGCTCCCTAAGTAATATCCTCTTCACACGAGCTCACCTTGGGTTGCTCTGAATCCAGGGATAAAAGTTTACTTGAAAAGACGAATCGAGTTCGGCATTTTTCACGTTCAGCACGTTTGCAAGCTGGAAGACTAATTGATGATCGAGAATTGGAAGAGTCTCGTTCGTCTCGGCATACGTGAGGCTAACGGGGAAGCGCATGGGGCTGGTATCAGTAAAGCTTACCAGGAGTACTCACCCCATCTCCTGATACTGGTAGTCTTCAGGCTTGGTGTGGTTGAGGTAAGCGGTGCGCAGCCGCCTGTCATGAGTACCTGGCCAAAGTACCTGCACTCACCCTCCAATCCTTGACGAGCTTTCGGATATCTCCCAGTTGTGAATCCCCACTTGATCCAGCAAGAGACCGGACATCAACCCGGACATACCTCCCCCGACGATGCCGATGGTCTGATTCTTCTTACCCGTGATGAAGGACTCGGAATGCTGCTTGGACTTTAGGTATGCCACCCCGTCAAACCAGGCTCCGTATGGATTGTCGAGTTCGGACAGAGTCGTGGAGCGCTTTGTCTTGGGCTGACGTCTTGCTTGCAGAGGCGCTGACCGTCCCAGAAGCCCGTCGTCATGGAAAGCGTGTAGGCAACCTTGCTCAGGCAAGTCGCTCGGCATCAGCCAGACCAGTCGGGAACTGGTCTTTAGCGAAAGTTCTTGGAATATCAGACTTACGGCTTTTCCTCGTGGCAATCGGCGTCGAAACGTCCGATCTCGTGGTGAGATTCTGCATGATGCTGGATGTTGCAGTCGCCGTAGACCACATAAACGGTGCCTTTGACAGTTTCGGGACTGTTGTACTCGACATGGATGTTGGTTGCACCATTTGCGTGGATGTTCTTGGGCCTGCCACTTCAGCCCATGTCGAAAGTTAGAGGGCTCACTGGCGGAAACTCAAAGCTTGGGACATTGGAAGAGCGCTCGCGCCCTCGACAAAGAAGTACAAGACCCCCAGGAGAGCCGACAAGTTCATTTTGTTGGTGGGTACCTCTTCTTGCGGTTCACTTCTCCCTCTATATACTCCTCCAGTGCACCTAAGACCCCCGAGGTGGTCGACGGAGATTTCCGAAGACCATGGTCCTTATCTTCTTATCACAGGGTGCTGAAAACGGGGTCACGAACGTCCAAGCGGACCGGAGTCATGCCGCCAGCTCGGACAATTTCTGGCACCCCAGTCGGGCTAAGAAGACAGACGGGTTCACACAGTATAGCGGTTTGACCCATTCTCATTGGGCAGCATGCATTATTGCAACCCGAAGACTCTCTGGTCCGAGTGGTATTCGTGAGGGGCTGGCAAGCTGAAACCATGACATTCCCGTGAGGACCTGGCCACATGAGACTAGCATGAGAGGAAGAGACGCTAAGCCCCTGGCGGGGACGACATAGCCGAGGTCCCTCGAGTCTCAACCACGCTAGCGGCACTTTCGACATTCAACGTGGTCATATTTATCTATCAGACTCGAGTGATTGGCTATGACGATCAGTTCAGAGATAACAGAAGTTCTTGGCACGGTCAAAGCCGGAATGTATCGATGCATGCCCGAGTGGCTCCTGTAGCGGTCGTCGACTTGGCTGAATTCGTTCGACCAGCTGCGGGGTGTCCAGCAGATGCATTTAAAGTGGAGAGAGTCTACCCCATCAGTCAAGCATCCCTCCCAGCCCCTCTGATCGGTAGCATGCGCCTCTCCACTTCTCTTGCCACATTGTTCATCGCTCTGGGAGGAGCGGTGGCTTCACCCACCCCGGAGTTTGAGCTCCTTGCGGGGCGGAATAGCCCTGCCATACAGTACCTCGGTTCTCAGAGCGCGACTCTCTCGGGCGGGACCAAAGCCGGGGATCTTGTATTCGTGAGCGGACAGGTACCACTCTTGAATGGAACAGTTGTGCCTGGAGGAATCAAGAACGAGACGGCGTTTGTCATTGAGCGGGTCGGGTCCATCCTCAAAGAAGGCGGCACCGACTGGTCCAAAGTCCTCAAGGTCACAGTTCTGCTGCAAGGTGGGTCGGCAGTGTCAGTGTGGCTCATCAAAGACATCCGAGACCTCGCCGAGATGAACGAGGTCTACGCGGAGATGATACCCAATCCCAAGCCCGCTCGGGCAGCGTTCCAAGTTGGAAACTTGCCTGTGTTGTGAGTCAAAGCAATACGTCGTTTCGCAAAAGCTCATGTCAGCGGTATCTCGATCGAAATGGAAGGTAAGGATATTCAGAAAACCAAGTGGTCCGCGACTGAGAGTAGCCGTGGCGCTTGCTTGACATTAGGATGCTCTGAATCTGTAGTTTGTCTATCTCCGAATGCATCTTGCAGTGACTATAGTGTGCTACTCGATCCCATCGTCCAGGTCCAAGCTACACCTCACTAGAGAAGACGGAATGACAGTTGAGTTTCTTACCACTATACATATCACAACATGTTATCCCATAAATCGTATCTACCTACTTGCAACCTCTCCTCTTTGGGATCCCGACGAGCTTGCGACTGAGAAGTATATCCCGGCCTTTTAGACGGTGGGGTGAAGTTCGTGCAATACGCTCTTGTCCCCGGCCCGGACACTCAAGGCCGCTTGGAGCTGCTTCTCGACCTCGGTCACCGTGTTCTTCCATCGCCAAGCAGGGACCTTGTTTTCGTATAGCTCGTCAATCTCGGCGGCAGATCGTCTGATCATGGTCAGCGGGTAATCCGGTACAACCTGAAATACTCACCCCTTGGTCTCTGGGACAAAGAGCCACATGCAGACACAAATAGGGACGGAAAAGGCTCCGTAGACGAAAGCCGTCTTGAGGCTCAAGGAGAGAAGCATAGGCGGGGTTGCGTAACAAGTCGCAATACCCAAAATCGAGTTCACGAGGAAGGTCACAGGCCCAGTTCGGACTGCTGTTAGAGATGGTCCGGGATGACATAGGGGAATGCTCACTTCTCAGGATGGCGGAGGGCAATTCGGCGGAGAAGACGTATTGCGACATGGCGATGACTTGGAAGGAGAAGGACCAGAGGCAGGAGATGGCGAGCTGGCCGTTAGCAGAAGAATACTTGTCACAACGGTGGACACTCACAAGAGCAGTTCCGGCGGCTACATTTCCAGTCGTCGCTCCGGACCAGTTCAGTCCTCCCACGGTGAACAAGACCACGCAAAGGAAGGTCTGCAGAGGGAGAAGGATAGTCCTTCGGCCAAACTTGTCAGTCGTCATGGCCCAGAGCAACACTGCCAAGAGGTTGACACAGCTGAACGTGAGCAGGACTTTGGGATGTATGGTCGGATGACTTACGCCAAGATGAGGCTTCCAAGGAAAGGATCTTTGAGACCCGCCAGGTCGAAGAAGTCTTACATCAATCACGGGTGTATAACACCAAAGGTTCTGCTTACAAGTCGAGTAGGTGCTGACGATGGAAAGACCGCCCAGTTGACCGCATGCAGACAGGAGCATAATGGTAAGGGTTCGTTTCTGCCAAGGTCAGTGATCTGCTTAGTGGCAAACACGACAATCTTCGCTTACCAAGTTGACCCCTCGGAAAACGTCGAGGTAAGATGGCTTGTGAGCCAGTATTTCAGTCTCGTGCTCGATTGTTCGGGCGATGATCGCGTACTCCTCTTCGAAGTCGTAACCCTCGACATTCCCGTAAAGCTGTCGGAGCGATTTCATCGCGCCCTCTTTGTTGCCCAATCTGGCATGGAACCACGGAGACTCGGGGATAAAAGCCCAGCACACGATCATGAATCCAATCGGTGCCCAGAGGATTCGCATAGCAAGAAGGTAGTCGTCCGGGTGCTTTTGGTTGAGTTGTTGCATCATGACGGACACGATGATACCTCCGACGTTAGACCTGAGATCGTTTAGTCTGCAGCCCTTGCACAAAAGTGAATGGCCTACCAGACGGCCTGGAAGACGATGAGACCACCTCGGATTCGGTTCGGGGCGATTTCCATAATGTAGACTTGGCAGACGATTCTGGGATGAGAGACATCCAGCTTGCATCAAGGCAGACGCACTGGAGAATACCAATACCGGCACCATTGCAGAGTTTGGCAAGTGCCTAGAAGGTCAACAGACTGCTGTGGAATAATATTCGAACGACTTACCCAGACTGATGGCGACTTGGCGGTGTTCAGGAAGACGCATCCCTAGTAGGTGAGAATCGCGTCTAGTTAATTGACTCAAGTCACCCACCACAACGAGCCAGATCCATGCAAGGTAGAAAGACTTTTTCCTTCCAAATTTGTCCGCAAACCTGGAGATATCAGTTTGCGCGTGCGTAATGCCGCGTGATTGGCGCACCAGGAGATGTAGGTAAAGGTGACGATCTGTCCGACGTTCTGGACGATCAGCGGGATCCTTAAAATGGCTGACCACGAACAAGCAAAGCACTCCAAGAAGACACTGCAGATCAGTGCTGGTCTCGGATACCTCGCTGCCTGCTTACCCCATGTCGGGTCAAGGGCTCGGACATTGGTGCCGTCGCCGGTGCCGAATTCCTTGATGAACCCTCGGTTCGCAATGACACTACCACCGGCCCCAAGCTAAACCGTAAGCGTGAGCCTCACGGTCCCATCAGCTACCCACCTCGAAACCTTCGCACATGTAACCAGTGTAGACGGCAAGGGTGACCAGCACCACCCGTCGGAAGACCCACAGGGTCCGAGGGATTGACATTTCATCGAAGCGCGATTTAAGAAGGCCCGCACCTTCGGCGGTGACCATGGCGACATTGTCGAAGCCGTCGATCTTCTCGACGTGTTGGGTATCCAGTTTCTCTTGGTGTGACTCGACTTGCTGCATGATGGGATGTCGTGATATGCGGGGCTCGACATGCAGATCAAACTAGTTCTTATACCCCACATTGCCGTTAACCAGGTGACCCTCGGGGTACAGTAGACCGGAAGTTTAGCCCGTGACCGCCCGAACGGTCGGTCTCTGTTGCGTGTCCATTTCATTGGATGACATAACGGACAATATGCATTCCATGCTTGGCTAGTCTAGCGCCGAGAGACTGGGCCAGGGCGGAGTGGGCTCCACGGAGTGAGTTCGTACCGAGTGGCTTGGTATTAGGCTATCATCTCCGAGATCCTCACCGCCTTGCCCCAACGTTTTCGGACTTGAATTATGTCGGCCGCCAGAGTGACCCCGGATAACCCTCGGATAATAGGAGCTGGGCAAATCAGCTGGTCGAAAGTAGGCGGAGCACCATTCTCCCGGGACACGAGGTTGCACGGTATAATCCGGTTGCGCCGCATGGAACACCCGGTCTGGCGTACATCCCGGAGTAGGTCTCTGTCCGGTGTCCCCCTCTTTAACGGGTGGACTGCACCCTCCAGCTTCTCTCCATCCTTGCCATGGTCACCAGGATGGCACCTCGAGTCTCAAAGCTCACGTTTGCGCGAAACGCATCGTCCATCGGCATCGGGCAACAACGACCCACGCTGTCTTGGCGATATGATCAGTCTGACAAGACGACCAACGATTGGACCCAAACGGCTTTCGAGCTTAGTTTCGAACGAGATGGCAAGACCAGCAAGAGGACGATCAACTCTGAGAACAATGTCGACGTCCCGTGGCCAGAGCAAGAGCCACCCCTCCGCTCTCGAGAGATTGTCAAAGTGGGCGTACGAGCCCAGGGGAAGGACTTGAACTGGACCGAGTGGTATTACAAGACGGTCGAAGCCGGCCTGCTTGACCCCAAAGATTGGTCCGCAAAGGTGGTCGCTCCAAAGGTCGGAGGTCCGCCCAACCTTGCCAAGCGCCCCTTCTACGTCGCCAAAACGTTCAAGCTCGGTTCAGCATCCGGACCTCAACGAGTCTACGCTACTGCTCTAGGGGTTTACGAACTGTCCATCAATGGCAAGCGTGTCGGAGATCATGTAATGGCACCTGGATGGCAGTCGTACAATCACCGATTGCACTACCAAACCTACGAGATACCGGAAGGAGTCCTGGTCAGTGGAGAAAACACTATCGAAGCGCTCGTTGGCGAAGGTTGGTACAGCGGAAGGTTGACCTGGTTGGAGAACTGTCGAAACATCTGGGGTTCCGAGATAGGTGTGCAGGTCCAGGTGGAGGTCGGCGGGAAGCCCGTCGTCGTGACCGACACCGACTGGCAATGGCGATACGGCCCGCTCTTGGCTTCCGAACTCTACGACGGCGAGGTTTACGATGCCACCATCGGTTACTCGGACTGGCAACCAACAAAGACTATCTCTCTGCCGGCCGAGACTGCACTCATCGCGCCAGAAGCTCCTCCCATTCGTAGGACCGAGGAGGTGGTCCCCAAGGCCCTCTCGACGTCTCCCTCGGGTAAGAAGATCATCGATTTTGGTCAGAACCTCGTCGGATGGGTCAAGATCCGCCAAATCCCCAAACAATCTAGGCCAAACGAATGTATCGTCCTCCGCTTCGCCGAGGTCTTGACCAAAGACGGGGAGATGGGAATACGTCCTCTCCGTTCTGCCAAAGTCACCGATAGGATCTACCTCGGCGACAAAGCGGTTCACGATTGGGAGCCAACTTTTACGACCCATGGCTTCCGGTACTGCGAAGTCACTGGACCGCCAGCGCTACTTGAGAAGTACCAAGAGAACCTCGTCGCCGTCGTCGTGCACTCCGACATGGAAAGGATTGGAGATTTCGAATGCTCCCACGAGCTAGTGAATCAACTTCATCGAAACGTTGTGTGGGGTTTGCGAGGCAACTTTGTCGGGCTCCCGACCGACTGCCCTCAGCGAGACGAAAGGTGGGCCTGGTAAGGTGTTATAAGCTGACAAGTAGGCTGGGGTGGACGGGAGATCTTCAAGCGTTCGCCCCGACAGCTGCCTTCCTCTACGAAACAAATGGATTCCTTGCCAATTGGCTGCACGACCTTTCTGCCGAACAACTGAAGCAATACGATGGCGTAGTACCGCTTGTGGTCCCCAACACCCTGGATACTTTCACCGGCACTGGGCCTCCTGCTCAGGCCGTATGGGTGCGTGCCACGTCGTCTGAGGGAGCCCAGCTTACCCGCATCAGGGAGATGTCTGCGTCATCACACCGAAAGATCTCCACCTGGCATACGGGTCGACCAAGATCCTCGAAGAGATGTGGGAGAGCATGACTTCGTGGTTCAACAAGGGGATCAAACGTGGGGCCAACGGTCTGTGGGAGAACCCCAGAAACGGTTTCCAACTGTCCGACTGGTGAGCACTCCTCGTAACCTGAGAACGGAAGTTGACCCCAGGCTCGACCCTAGAGCTCCGCCCGATGATCCGGGAAACGCAATGACCGATCAGTTTCTCGTCGCCGATGCGTACCTTGTGGGCATTGCAAACACGATTGCCGAGGTGGCTGCGATCTTGGAAAAGAAAGACGCTCGGGAAAAGTATCAGCAGGCGCATACCAAGCTTCGCAAAGCGTTCCAAGACGAATACCTCACCCCTACTGGCCGTCTATCTAGCGACACACAGACCGCCTACTGCCTGGCATTCCAGTTCAACCTCCTCGATGCTCAACATATAGACGGGGCCGCAGAGCGCCTGATCCGACTGGCGAGGAAGGAGAAGTTCCGCATTGGGACCGGATTTGCCGGAACGCCCGGAATCTTGCACGCCTTGACCCAAGCGGGGCATCTAGAAGTGGCGTATCGTATGTTGCAGGAGAAGGGGTGTCCCAGCTGGCTCTACCCCGTGAGCATGGGGGCGACCACCGTCTGGGAGAGATGGGACAGCTTGTTGCCCAGTGGGGAGATCAACGTGAGTCTCCCGTCTTTGGCAAAGCTGACATTCAGCCCGGGGAGATGACCTCGTTCAACCATTACGCGCTTGGAGCGGTAGCAAACTTTTTACACACTACTGTCGCTGGTCTCAAACCGCTCGAGCCTGGGTATCGCCGTATCGCCATCCAGCCTCGTCCTGGAGGGTCATTGACTAGCGCGTCCGCTCACACGACCACGCCGTTTGGCCGAGCTGCGGTTGACTGGAAGCTGAACGATGGAAAACTCAGCGTCGATTTTGAGATCCCTCCTAATACCACTGCTGTGGTGAACCTGGGAGGCAAGGAGGAGCATGTGGGTAGTGGCATACACCGACGAGAGGTTGCCTGGACTAGAGAAGGCGAGTGGCCTCCTGAGCCATACACGACTCAATTTGCGCAAGTGCAGCCGGAGAATACACTGGCGCTGTAGCGGACGTGGCGTGTACCCATGCCCAGTATTTACCTTTGTATGTAAAGAGTTCACTGCATCGTTCGTTTGCCTTACAACGGTAGCCTACTAATACACGACTTTCCCCTTGAGCTTCGCAACGCCTTCCACATACGTAGCATTCATCCTCATGTTGACATACTCATGAGACATGATTGGCTTGTACTTCTTCGGCCTCGTCTCGGACCTGCTCTGAGCTCTTTCCTATAACAAATTGCTCACCAAGTGCCGGGAATGGCATCGATGGTCAATCCGGGATCGGCGGAGACGAACTGAAAGTTAGCACGTTGGCGCTGGAGAGATAAGGCAAGGAGGCTCACGTAGGGAATGGAGAACCGCTCCGGGGTCATCGTCTCTTCGGGCGTCTTTCGGGGAGGAGCGACGACACGATGAAGGGTGGATTTCAGATCGTCGTTTGACCATCGCATCAGGAAATCCCCGATGTTGAAGATTACCGCGCCTCGCACAGGTGTTGCCGAAACATAGGTTCCCGGCTTGTGCTAGCGGTCAGTGAACCCCTTTGCTATGCCTCACTGGATCCTCAACCTCCAAACCTCCACACTCGTCCTGGAACAAGAACGTGCAGGTGGAAAAGTCGGTGTGAGCTGCAATTCGACCTTTGTCTCCCGAGTCAAAAACTTGTCGAGGTGCAGAGGGGTCTGCAGGGTCAGCGATACTCTCCTTAATCTACTCACAATGCAGCAGTCGGAGTTGGTTGTCAGCCTCCTTATGATATGCCTCGAAGAAATCGTCAGAGACTCCGGGCATACCGATGGCTAAGGCGCGGAGTGCCATCATCTGCATTTTGCGGCAGCGCTGGAAGAAAGTCATGGCATGTGTGCGGAAGCCAGGAAGGTAATGGTCGTCGAACCAGATGTTGGGTTGATCTTTCGAGTGTTCATTTCCTAGACGATGAGATGGGCTCGCGAGGTCTTACTCACCCATGTCGTAGCTCTCTTTGAAGTCGGCCCCTTTGCCTCTCATCTCTGAGAGCTTGGCTTCGTCGAACACCATCTGCGAGACTTGTTCGACACCCACGGCCGAGTAACCACTGGGGCTGGTCAACATACGGGCAACGTCGTCCTTGGTTCGTGACCCACCGGTGATGTTCACCCCCGGGAGGATGAGGGGCTGTCATCTTCACGTCTTTGGGAAGCTCAAAGAATTGCTTGCTCCATGCGAACATTCCGTCGATGTCATCCTGAGGGACCCCGTGGTTGACGAGGTAGGCAAAACCGACATCCCGGCAGGCGATATAGAATCGCTTGCCGATTTCGCGGGCATGCTGATGGGGTCAGAAGCCAAACTCGGGATGCGGTCTTCACCTACCTCGCTCTTTCCATCGCCAAAACCATCGAAGTCGATAAACGGGATAACAGAGTCGCGGGCTGGCATTGTAGGACGAGTGAGTGAACAAGAACATCACATCGCTGCATTATCTAGGTCGGGCACTCTGCTCTAGGAGCGGGGTGGGCGACAGGTGGGCTCGGCCAACAGGTGCGCATGGGTTTGTGAACCAGTGCACTCGTGCTGTAATCGGACCAATACATTCTGTCTGTAAACGACAGCACCCGGATCGGTCCTTTCCCTGCCCAAACTGGGGGGAGCCAATACGGGATAAGCCCGTTGTCAGCAGTCGAAGTGGGCATTTATCTACCGTCTACATGCTCGTCTCGTCTCCCATGGTCCTGTTTAGCGCAGAATGTATCATCTCCGTGTTCCTTCGTAATCCTTGTCGTCTCGGTGCGATCCCCGCTGCCCACCGGGAGTGACAAATTAGCAATTAGTATCTCCACACGCGATAAGGTACGACCCTTGCCCACCGGATGCCCTCAGCGATTCGGAGATACTTAATACATCGGGTTATTCCCCCTGTCCCCTCATTCGCTTCGAAATCGATCCATCTCGACCATGCCTATGCTCAGCTCTAAATGGGCCAAGAGGCTCGAATGTCCCGTCGACGAGGACGCAGATTATGTCAATGATAGATGGACCAACAGGGACTTGATTCCAATCCCCCCAGAACGTCGGACGTACAAGATATGGAGTTTTGCCGTGAGCCCAAGCGAGCTATCAGGGAACAGAAAGCTAATTCACAGATCTACTGGTTCGTCTCGGGCTATTGTATTTCGGCATATACCACGGGGTCCTCCCTGCTCGCTTACGGTGCGTGCAGATCAGAGCTCGGATTCTGACGACAGGTCTCACCGCCCAGCAAAGCATGGCGTGTGTCATCATCGGAGCTGTGATCACTGGTCTGCTCTCGGTTGTCTCCGGTAGGTGTCGCCGCTCCGTCCGTCGGCACGGTACAAGCATCTCACAGACAGGTATGCCCGGTGAGATTCACCACGTCGGTTTCACGGTCATCAGCCGTATGAGTTGGGGAATGAAGGGATCGTACTTTGTGAGTGGACCAAGTCACTCTTCCCTCAACGGCTCAACTTCAGCCCGTGTGCCTGCGAGTTTTCACGAGCATCTGGTGGTTCGGTATCCAGTCGTACTGGGGAGGACAGGCTGTCAACCTGGTCAGTGTTATACATAAGCTTTTTCCCCTCCCCTAAACCTTCAGATGCTTGGAGCTATGAGCCCGTCCTGGAAACATCGACCCTCGACCCTTCCTCTGTCCTCTCACATTACTCAGCAAGAACTCGTCGGCGTCTTGCTATGGTACTTGATGTACATTCCTCTCGTCATGGTTCCTCCTGAGCGACTCCAACGGCCGTTTATCGTTTCTTCAATCGCCTTTGGCGCCACATCGATCGGTCTGCTGGCTTGGGCTGTGCCCAAAGCCGGAGGTGGGGGACCGCTGTTCAAGACCGTCAACACCGCATCGTCGACCCCTTTCTCGATGATGCTTGGAATCACCAGTATCCTAGGTTCGTGGGGATCAGGTACCATCGGGCAGAGTGACTGGGTGAGTGCGCGGTGCGCGCTGGTCGGGGTATGTGCTGAATGTCAGGTGAGGTACTCCAAACGACGATACTACCCTCTTTTGTCGCAACTCGTCGCAGCGCCAGTCATGATTACCATCTGCGCTCTGGTCGGCGTTGTCGTGACTTCTGCCTCTTCGGAGATCCTTGGGGAGATCATTTGGTCTCCCATTGCTCTGCTGAGTCAGTGGTGAAGTCTACCTGATGGGTCGATACTGATCTTTCAGGTGCGGTCCAAGACTACTACAACTCGAGCTCGGCAGTGCGGGCTGCAGTCTTCTTTGCGGGACTCGGATGCACTTGCGCCCAACTGTCTATCAATGTCTTATTGAACTCGGTGTCCACTGGAATGGACATGGCAGGTCTATGGCCGAGGTACATCAACATTCGGCGGGGAGCGTATATCCTCGCAGCTGTAGGTGTCGCTCCTGACCGTAGATTCGCTGGGCTCACGATGCAGCTGGGACTCGCTTCCAACCCTTGGCAGATTCTGGCTTCTGCGGCCATCTTCCTCAACGTAGTATCGGGTCTTGGAGTGTTTATCGCACCTATGACCGGGTTGGTGAAGGATCTGGTGACGAGGGGTTTGCCGCTGACATGGCAGTATCATGCTTTGTGACTACCTCGTCATTCGCAAGCGAAAGCTTAAGGTGGAGGATCTCTACAACGGGACCCCATCGTCCATTTACTGGTACCACAACGGATTCCATTGGCGAGCTATCGTAGCATTCGTGCTCGGCGCATGGCCCTTCTGCCCCGGCTTCATCATGAGTCTGGTCAATCCCACTCGCGTCAACAACTGGACAAAGCTGTTCAACATCTCGTTCTTGGTCGGCGTGTCTCTTGGATTTGTATCCTTCCTTCTGATTTGTTTGGCCTCCCCTCCTCCGTACACCGACCAGGGGCTCGACTACCTGGCAAGTTGCCATCTACTATATCTCAATCTGGGCTGATCGATCAGGACGACGAGCGATTCTCCAACTCTGTTGGGGGGCAAGAGGTGCCCTCCAAAGTTCAGACCCCTTTGGAGCTCGATGTGGAGGACAAGACGGCTCCCCCGGCCGCCATCTCCGTACTGTCCGTGTGATATGTGGACGTTGAGTTTTAAGGAATGACGGTGTTCGATGTGAATGGGACGGATTGATAGTCGGATCAAGGTTGTCATTATGCAATGTTATTTCTTGAGACTTAGTAGATAGAACGAGCGTTCAAGGATGGATGTACTTTGGAAATCAGTCAGTCGTCTGCGGGCATAGATCGAACAGACAAACAAAGATACATATCTCCTGAGGAAATCCACCTGAAGACGGCGTCAAAGAAGCGGCGCCTCGGGCATAATTACTTCGAGAGCATACAGTTTGCCTGCGGGGACTCGTAGCTGGAACAAGCACCGGCGACGTAAAAGTCGCTAAAAGTTTCTCGCACAGTGAGATGCATGTCAAGGATCTGCTTCTCAATCGTCGTCGTTGAGCCCCTCGTAGAACTTGTACATAGTGATGTGACTAAAGTCGCAGTACCGACAGCGCAGTCCGGCACAGGATTTAGCGATCGCTTGGATGTCTTCCTCGCTCAGTTGGACCACTCGTAGATTCTCAGTGATGCGTTGAGGGGTGACAGACTTGGGCAGAACGGAATTGCCCTCCTGTATACTGTCAACAACTTGCCCCAACTGACGACTTACGGAAAGCTGTAAACTTATGAGTACGTTGGCTGGGGTGATGCCGTACTTGGCCGCAATGCTCTTGATCACCTCGTTGTCCAAGATCGGTGGGAGCGGGTCCCGGTCAGCAAACGACGGGTTTGTGTTGCCCAGCGGGGAGTACGCAGTGATATGCAGCCCCACCTAAGGTCAACGGACGTCTTGGAGGACAGCGCACCTTTCGATGGTACGCCATGAAAGCGTTCTGCGGGAGATAGCAGTGTCTTTCCATCTGATGTAAGACTGGTCGAATTCGGCAGTTGGCTAGGAGCTTTTCCAGCTCGATTTGGGAGAAGTCTGGCGTTCAGCGTGTGCTTGTGGTGCAGCTTAGGTACCTACTGGACACTCCGATGTTCCTCACCAAACCGAGCTCTACGCATTCTTCCATGGCCCGCCAGGTGTCCACGTAGGAAATGTCGAGGGCAACGATCTTGCCAATTTCGTTTCCCTCGTTCGCCTATACGATTTCAGCTCCGAGTGCCCCGTACACATACGGCCGGATAATGCATGAGCCACAGGTCCAGGTACTCGAGTCCCAATTTGCTCAGAGAGGCTTTCAGCGCGGGGAGCACGTCCTCCGGTCGATGCTCGGCTGTCTGCTCAGCCTCGGTCGCCGGTCCAGCTTACTGTTCCACAGCTTGGTTGTGACCCAAACATCCTTGCGGTCTACTCCACTACGTCGCAGCCCTTCTCCAAGCGCCTCCTCGTTGCCATAAATAGTCGCACCGTCGATGTGACGGTAACCGACGTTGAGAGCATGCTGCACAGCCGGTATGAGCTGTTCGGGCGGGCTCTGCCAACAACCTAATCCCAGAGTTGGCATCAGGTCGCCCGAGGGCAGCTTGACATGGGTAGCAGGGAGTTGTTCCAAGTCGATTGTCATGACTGGGCTGGCGATAGACAATCTGCCGAGGATCGCTACGTAGTTTTGTACTATAGCATTGAGAGCGGCCTAGGGGCTCTAAGTCGGCGAGATGATACAACCATTTCCCGCCCACCAAGACTGCATGGGCACATGGTGGGCATTCTCCACCAAACGAATGACTTGGTAGATATGCAGTGGGCATAGCGATTGGTCAAAACGTAAGCTACATGCATGAAACCATCAGCTTTCTATACTTGCAAAGCATGACGATCAAACTCGCACGAACACTGCGCATTGGTATCGACTGTGGAGGGACCAACACGGATGCCGTTGTCCTCGACCTCACTCCCGGAGCGCTTTCGGTCGTTCTCGCTGCCACCAAGACGCCTACCACTCCAGAAGTCACTTTGGGAATACAGAACGCAACCACCGAAGTGTTGGACCTGCTTTCGGAGGAAGATCGCTCGGAGATTCAGGCGATGTCGATTGGTACCACCCACTTTGTCAATGCCCTCGTGCAAAGGTCGGAGGACCGTCTCGAGCGTGTCGCAGTGATCCGCTTGTGCGGGCCGTTTTCGCGCAACACACCGCCTTTTGCGGGGTTCCCTTACGAGCTGCGGGATCTGCTCCAGGGACCACACTTTTTCGTTGATGGAGGACTGCAAATTGACGGGAGCATGATCGCCCCTGTAGGTGACGGGATGTACCTGAACTGACTCCAGGTCAACGAAGAAGAAATCGCATCCGTGTGCGAGGTTCTTCGTCGCGAGGTGGGTCTAGAATGAAGCTCCCGCTGAGTCCAGGACATTCGTGCGGTAGTCATCTCCTCCATCTACTCGCCCATCGACTTTGAGCTCAAACAGGAAGAGCAGGTGGAAACAATCGTGCGAAAGCTTTGCCCGGGGATCTACACCACCTGCTCCCACCTCGTTGCCAACATTGGCCTGTTGGAGAGGGAAAACGCAGCGATCCTCAACGCCGCATTGTTGCCTTTTGCGGAGGTCACGGTCCATGGTTTCCGCGCGGCGGCCAAAGCGCTTGGCTTAGCTTGCCCGGTTTTTGTCACGAGCAACGATGGGACCCTGCTTTCCCTTGCCCAAGCTGCGACGCTCCCCATCCGCACTTTCAGTTCTGGCCCGACCAACTCGATGCGTGGGGCTAGTTTCCTGGCCAAACTCGCAGACCCCGACGCTAAAAGGGAAACTGCTCTGGTAGTGGATATTGGAGGCACAACGGTAGGACAATCAGGCTAATTGGACACTGACCAAACCAGACAGAGATAGGTGTCCTCTTACCTACTGGGTTCCCTCGACAAGCGGCAAGTCATCATGACCTTTGCGGCGTGTCCTTGAACTTTGCCATGCCTCATGTCACCAGGTGAGCCCCTCTCTTGACGCTGTGCTTATAAATCAGCATCGGCTTGGGCGGAGGGTCTCTAGTGAGGCCTGGACCACAAGGAGGTGTCCTTGTCGGTCCAGAATCGGTCGGATACCGGATCACCTCGGAGGCCCTGGTCTTCGGCGGGACTAGGCTGACGACAACGGACATTTCGGTGGCTTCGGGGGCCATCGCGATCGGTGATCCCAAGTCTGTAGCCAGCCTCCCGCGTGAGATGGTCGCGGCCGCCCAAAGCAAGATCAAGACGATGTTGGAACTCACATTGGACTCGATGAAGACGTCTAACGCTGTGAGTCTGACAAGGGGAGCTATGTCTCATCTATTCAGGATGTCCCCGTGTACCTCGTTGGCGGTGGAGCTATCCTCGCGCCGGACACCCTGCGAGGGGTCAGCAAGGTGCACCGAGTCCCCCACTACTCGTGTGCGAATGCGGTCGGAGCGGCAATCGCCCAGGTCTCTGGTATAGTGGACACGGTGGAGACGCTCGAAGGTAGGACTGTGGATGAGGCTCGACGGGAGGTCGAAAGCAAGGCGCTCCAGAGGGCGATCGAGGGCGGGGCGAATCCAGCGACAGTCTCCATCGTCGAGTCCGAGTCGATCCCCATTGCCTACACGGCGGGTCGGTGCCGGTTCTTTGTCAAGGCGGCAGGCGACTGGGTTGGGCGAAGCGACAGGTCCATCAGCAACGACGCAGCAGCGACATCTGCTCTTCCCAAGCTCAGGACCAATGCGGTTCGTCCGTCCCACCGTTCGGACATAGAGTGGACGAGCGCCGCCATCGAGGCTTACCGACCTCGGGTGCGAGACGGACAATGGTTGTTGTCTGAGATCGATCTCGCCTGGATCTGCACTGGAACATACATCCTCGGATGTGGAGGAGGCGGTGACCCCGATCACACTTTCCTCGCCGCGAGGGAGCTTCTCCGAAAGGGGGAGACCATCGCCGTTATTCCCCTGGGCTCGTTGGGTTCTCAGGATCTGATCGGATGGGGAGGGGGTATGGGTAGTCCCGAAGTTGCCAGCGAGCGTTTGATGAGTGACGAGTGGGTGATTGGGGCATGCAAGTATGCTGACAAAAGGTACCTCGATGCGACAAGAAAGCTGTACAAGTTTATGGGTGTGAGTGGTGCCGTCGGATCACATTCAGCTGCCCCTGATATGTCAGATCAAGGATGTCAAAGCCCTCGCAGCGTTGGAGATCGGAGGATCGAATGGGATGATCAGCGTGAGGATTCCCCCCTTCGCAACGTGACTGACAATAGCTGGTGGAAGGCGCGAGCGGTAGGCTCGGTCTTCCCGTCGTCGACGGGGACTTTATGGGACGGGCGTACCCCACGGGCTGGCAAACGACTCCGAATGTGTTTGACCTCTCGGGCAAGAGTGAAAACCTCTTACCGTGCTGTTTCAGTAGCGGGGATGGCAGTGTCATGGTGCGTCCATTCATGATTGTGGTATCTGACCCTAGTTTATGACCGAGAGCAAGACTGATCGCCTTGTCGATGCAGCCACACGAGCAGCCTGTACTGAGAGTACGTCGTTGTTATCGGCACCTCGCTGATCAGACAGTGGGGACGCTGGTCGGACATGCCATCCGGCCCTTGACGGCGGAATTTTGTCAAAGGGCAATGATCAAGAATACCATATCGCTGAGCTGGCGTATCGGCCGGGCGGTGATGCTGGCAAACAAGCAGGGTAGGATTGGCGACGTTGGAAACGTCGTGATCGACGCGTTGGGCGGATTTTCCACTGGTCGAGTCTTGTTTGCGGGCAAGGTCATCGAGGTGACGAGGCGGGTCTACAAGGGCCACACGGTTGGGGAGGTAACCATCGCCCCGCTCTCCCAAGATGACAAGGTGGAAGATGCCTCTGACGAGTATGATGGGATCTTGAAAAGTGAGAAGGAGACCCTGGATAAGACTGATGTCCAGTACCGTTCAAGAATGAGAACCTCTATGCCCAGTGGGTGCGCGACGGCAAGTCGAGTATCCTGAGCAGCGTACCCGACCTTATCTCCGTGCTCGATGCGGGCAATGGGCGCGCTCTGGGTACCCCGGATTACAAATACGGCCAGCGCGTTGTTGTGCTAGCGATAACTGCTGCCCCTCAGTGGACCGATACGCCCAGGGGTCTTGAGATTGGAGACCTGCGGGCTTTCGGGTGAGCCAATCGGTCGTTTGCGGGGTAAGCTTGCTCACGCCACAGATACGATGGCATACCCTATGAACCAGTGGGCGTTTACGTACAACCCAAGAGCGTGATAGAAGAGTATCAGTAGTGAATGTGATATGCCACAATTCGTGCCTGCCCGATTGGCGCACTGCCCGAATGGCCATCCACGCGCATGCATCTCCCGGCCACCACCCTAAATATGTCAGCAGCCCATCTGCCCACTTTGGGTTGCAATCCAACCACCCATCTATCGATGAACGTCGCAGGACCCTCTGAATCGCGCTCGTACAGATGCGACAAGTGCCCAAAGACCTACAATCGACGGGACTATCTCGAGCGGCATGCCCTGAACCGTGAGGCGCGGGGGAAGCTCCTGCTGATTGGCAGATGAAAAACCTATGATCCGATGTGACCGATGCGGCAAGGCGTTTACCCGTCACGACGTGCTGAGAAAACACCAGCGGGAAGCATGCAAAGGTCCTACCTCGTCTCGATCGAGTGGAGAGGTACATGTTGAACCCCCACGAAAGCGGGTACGGACCTCGACCAGGTCATCCGAATGCGGGACGGTGCATACCACCCCGGAGCGTCCCGCAACAGCCCAACCCGATGCGAGGGGTGGGGGGCTTGACATGACGCTTGCTCCAGCCCTCGCGTTTGAAGACGTTGCATCGACTCCGCAGCCGGGTGTGGATCGCGGCTGGACACTCCCAGCGCGAGCAGAGTCTGCTTTGGGCGTTCGCAACCCGGTCGCATTGTCTTCTGGCTGGAACGGAGCGGCTC
This sequence comes from Papiliotrema laurentii, assembly GCA_031326905.1. Classification (NCBI taxonomy): domain Eukaryota; kingdom Fungi; phylum Basidiomycota; class Tremellomycetes; order Tremellales; family Rhynchogastremaceae; genus Papiliotrema; species Papiliotrema laurentii. The sequence goes on from JAODAN010000003.1 coordinate 1,928,558, forward strand.
CTTTGCTAGATAGTGTGGATGATATCATTGGATGGCTCTTCAACACGAGTACAGACAGCGACACCTTGTTGTACGAAGCAGCGTCGTTTGGAACCGACCCCGACGGCAGCAACGGAAACGATGCGCCGTTGCAAAACCTCGTTGGCGGGGGTGGAATCCATACAGCGCCCGCTATGCCCGCTCCGCTACAAGGTCCAGCGTCCGCTGTCAACACGTCGCCCAGCCGACCAGTCAACTTCCATCCGTACAACATCAGGAATGAACCCCTCCGGCAAGCTCATTTCCTGCCAAACGACAGTGTCCCGAGGGAGTGGGAGATGCCCGCGCCAAAGCCGATTTTTACTGAGGATATCCGCAGGCAGATCTTGGACATCTACGAGGTGAGTCGTGGAGGAGACTCTCTGGCTCATGCAACAGGGCGAGCTGCGAGAGGAGATTGCCGTGGTCTTTACCCTCCAACGGATGACATTGTTCATGGAACTGTACTTTATGTGGGTGGTCCTTGACGGGGGGGAACCTGACTAGCTAGGCACTTTGCGCCGTTGTATCCGATCATACATCGGCCTTCACTGGGCTATCGAACGCTCTCGCCCGACCTGCTCCTGGCCATCATTTGTATAGGGACGGCGTACGCCGCGGATAGACAGAGCTTCGAACTTGCCGCGAGGATGAGCAAGAAGATTAGGGATAGGATCTTCGAGGTGAGTGGCTGAGTTTCGGCGACGCTGACAGGGAGAAAGTCGAGGAGGAGCCTCGCCTCGATATTCAGAGCCTCCAAATTATCCTCCAGATCAACCATTTCTCCCGTTCATACTGCTCTCTCAAGCAACACGACGTGTCACAAGTGAGTCTGGGTCAGCTGGCGTTGTTGACTGAAGATCTTTCACTCCCCGTCCATCACTCTTGCCCGACTTTCAGGCGTGTTTGCGCCAAAGTAAGCCTTTTGGTGTGATCCACGATGCTGAAGACGAGTTACGCCGCAAGCCGATGGCAAGCGCTCCCAGATCCCATGTCGCGCTGGCTAGAGTGGGTGGCTGTAGAGGAGAGAACGAGACTGGGATGGTTCGCATTCATGATGGATATAGAGAACGCGGCGTTGTTCAGGTGCGTCAGACCAGTGGACATTGCTCATCGATCAGACACTATCTCTTGGTTGGTGAAGGCTCCAGCACACCTACTCACAGCGCCAGATTCATTGCTACGTCGTCGAGATCCCATTCCCGGCGCCCGACAAGGTGTGGTCCGCTTCCACCTTGCCAGACTGGCAGACGGAGCTTTCGTCCGCCGTCGAGATGCCTTCCTTCCGTGATGCGCTGAGAGACCTTGCGGGAAGAGGCACAATCGCGCCAAACGCAAATGTCCTCATCCATTGGACCTTGTTGCATGGGCTGATCTCCGTCTCGTGGACTTTGCTCTGGCGAGATCTTGGCGACCTGTCGATGGTAGGGGATAGCAAGATTACCCAGTGGAAGGGGTCTTTACAAAGGGCTTTTGCCGTGTGGATTGAGAGTGTCGAGAAGCACAGCTCGGAGCGTGACGGGTCGTTTGCGGAGACTGCTGCTCAGGTGGTGGAGGCTGGGATTGTGTTTGCTCACCTCGGTAGGTTCCCGCACCTACACACACTGATCGCAGGGACAATCCTCCTCATGACGGAGACCGAGAATATTCGCATATTTGCCGGGGCAGCCAGCAAGTGGTCCGTCCCGAGGCACACTGACGTTAGGCATCGCGGCAAGACCCATCTCGCCGGGTGAATGGTTTGCTGCCAGCTGCTATGTGAACATTTGGGCAAAGTCGCAAGACGCGACGTATGCGGTCCACGCGGCGATGAAAGGTGCGTGTCTGTTTCGGACGCTACTGACTATCCAGCGCTCTTGCGGATATACACTAATGCGGATGAAGCGCTGTACCGCACGACCCCCAGCTTTGTGGCATGGTGCATGGTGAGTGAATTAATGGCGTGTCAAGTGCTGACTCTAGTATATATCCGCTCGTAAGTCGGACACCCAAGCTATCTCTCATTGCAGTCACCATATGGGCGTACGCCTCGGCTATCGAAGGACAAGACTCCCTGGTCGCGCCTTATATCATCCCCACCAGGGACGATGGGCCGTTGAAAGTGGCTGTCGAGCCTGCACTGGCCCGCCGCGAGGCGTTGGCGTATTTGCACAAACACCTGCAGGTCGATCATCCGTTTGGTATAGCCGAATCGCCGGGGAAGAACAAGTGCGCTGGGGTGATCGCGTACGCCGCCCACTTGTCGGGTACGCTGCGGCGCGGCATCATGGAGGAGAGCCGAGTGGTGCTAAGTGGGCTGTTGACCGAGCACCTGTGAAGGTTGCGCGCTTCACGGGTGGAGTTGCGCCTCGAAAATACATTCGGGGGACTGGATTCAGCCGATTCGATGGGCGTTCGCATCGACGTAGTTTGAGCTATCGCTCTAGCGTACACTTCTTATCGATACCTCATGCAACGAGGTCAAACGGACCCTCGATAGCGACGTCTTATCGGAAGGCCAAGAACACCCGCTGCATACATCTCACTCCCACACCGCCACAAGCCTCACCTCGATGCTCTCTCTCGGCTTGACCAACTCCTGAGCGATCCCTTCGTCGTCTCCATCCACCTGCACAGCTACGTGACCGCAGTACAACGCGCTTCCGTCCTTGCCCTGGAGGCTATCGTAACACTTTAGCAAGATCACCTCGTCTGGCATCTGGTGTCGAATGTAGCCCCACGCCTGCTTCGGATTGTGGTGGATGTCAAGTCCGACACCAAACTGACTGGCATGCCGACTGATGTCTCCCTCTTCCAGGTTCTCAAACGAGCACACTGCGAGTGGTGCATTGGTCACCGGACCTGACATTTAGGCAAGGCACCATCGCGCTTCCACTCACCATGCAGCGGTCTCCACGTGTTGACGATCATCGCTCTCTTCACCTCGTCCACGTCCTTGCCAATTGCCCTTTTGCAGAGCTCCTTGCCCCAGCCGGCGTCCTGGTCCACATGCGCCACCCCCGCAATCGGTTGCAGGCGTGATGTCGGGACGAAATCCTTCTCCGGTTCTTTCTGCTGTTCGACCTCTTTGAGTTGGACCTGGGCCGGGTCGTTGCGACGGACGACGCTGTTCCAGGCAATCACCCTCGAGCATTCGAGCCATTGCTTCATTGCCCTGGAGTTAGCCGTGGGAGATGGCAAGCACTCACTCGGCGGTTTGATCGAGATACGCTTGCGTGCCGTCTTGACTGGGAATGGCGTCGAGAAAATCGCAGCGGTGTCTCGCCAAAGCATACCCCTGTCGAAAGAGCTGCTCCGAGGGCGCGGGAAGATGTTCAGAATCGATCCGAGGACGTAAATCCTCCACTGCCAGTCGCAACGATTCTGTTGGCCTGGAGCGCGACTTGTCATACGTCAGGTAGACCTCTGGGTCATGGTCCAGACGGCCATCGGGCAAGGTGAACCCGACGACAGCGGTGAGCTCGGTCTGGCTGGTGATTCCTGGCATGGCGTCTCGAGGCGATGGGTCTTGTTGTGGACCTGACAGATATTAGAATGGCTTATCGCTCTGTCGGACCAGGCCGAGGGGATCTATCTTGCGAGCTCTCACTCCCGATCTCATCGGTTGAAGCTGATTGGGGCCGAAGTGGTGGATGATAACAGCTCATGAGGGCCCGGCAAAACCGCAGCCATTTTTAGCGCCGGACTGACAGCGGCAGACTTGGCATTGTGGACCGCATGGGTCGCGATAAGTGCCTACGATAAGACTAGATACGGTTTGTTTAAATATCTCCCCGGCGTCGCTCGTCCCGACGACTGACATTGCAATGTTTAGCCTCACCATCCCCAAGTTCAAGCTCGAGGTGGAGGGCGCGGCCGGCCGGGAGAAGTCTCTGGAGAATGATGATCTCCTGCCAGTGCCTGACGAGAGGAGGTTGGTCACGGGTCGAGATTTAAGCTTATCGCAGAACGTGGAACTTTTGGACGTTTACGATTTTCTGGTTCTCCGCGGTTGGCACCGTGGCCAACTGGCTCGGCGGGGGTTCTTTCCTGTCGGTGAGTGTCGGCTACGAGGGAAAGCTGATCCCAGTTTGGGCTGTCCGTCTGGGACGGAATCCTGTGCAACACGTTCGGCTACCTCCTCATCTCCTTCTTTATGGTAGTCAACGGCCGAGTTGGGTCTGTGTATCACGTCGGTTTCCCCGTCTACTGCCGCAGCTCCTTCGGGGTTTTTGGCGCGGCTTGGCCAGTGTTCAACCGGGCGCTGAGCGCGTGCGTCTGGAATGGTGAGTGCAGACTGCGACGCGTTCTGATGCGCAGGGGTCAACACGGTGACTGGCGGACAATGCATATACATCCTCCTCCACTCGATCTTCCCCAGCATTGCCCGGCTGCCCAACCACATGCCTGCCAACAGCGCCCTTGACAGCGCCAACATGATCGGCTTCTTCCTCTTCTGGTTCTTCACATGTATCGCCCTGTTGCTCGACATTCCCAAGTGGAAACTGTTGATCCGCCTCAAGCTCATCGCCTACGTGCTCAGTTCGGTCGGCATGTTGGCGATGGCGCTGACTGCGGCTGGCGGCGTAGGTGACACGCTCACTGCCAAGAGCAAAGTCCACGGGAGTGAGAAGGCCTGGTTGATTGTCCGCTTCACCCTGCTTGCCGCCGCCGGGTGCTCGACATTTGCCAGCAACGCTAGCGATTGGCAACGAAACGCGACGAAGAGGAGGGATCCGATCTTTGGACAGATCTTTGGGTTCCCCATTTCCAACGTGGGTCGACTGCCTGGCCCATTGCTGACGCGCAGTTTGTAACGACGCTCTTTGGCATGATCGTCGCCGCGTCCTCGGAGAGAATCTACGGCGAGGTCATCTGGAACCCGCTGACCTACCTCGACAAGATTTTGACGGACAACTACGACGCAAAACATCGAGCCGGCGCGTTTTTCATCTCCCTCGGTTTCACCTACTCGGCGCTGTTCTCGTGAGTTTTTGGGTCATGACTGTGGTCTCACCCCAGATGTACCTTTGAAAACGTCCTCCCCGCAGGCAACGACATTTCCTCCCTGGCGCCAAAGTACCTCTCCATGAAGCGAGCGTTCGCCGTGTGCATGATCATGACCGTGGTGTAAGCGCCGCCATTCGGCTCGACTGACAGTAGCATCGATCCCTGGTATCTCCTCGGCTCCGCCAGCATTTTCATCTCGTTCATCGCCTCTTACCAGATCTTCCTGTTCAGCATTATCGGCGTTTGTCTCGTAGATTACTATATCATCAACAAGGGGCGGATGAACCTGCCTTGGCTGTATACGGCCGACAGATCCGGCCCGTATTGTACGCCCACGAAGCTCAAGCTTCTCCACAATCGCTGACCACAGACTACACCTACGGGATAAACTTCCGCGCTCTCGCCGCGTACTGCGTCGGTGCTGGTGTCAACTTTGCAGGATGTACGTGTCGCGCAGCGTTCCCCAGCTTCCACTCATGCGCAGTCTTGAACAACATGGGCGTCAAGGGGTTCGGCACCGGCGTGATCCGGTCGTTCTACTTTGCTTTCATCACCACAGGCACCGCCGCCGGCTTGACGTACTATCTCCTCGCGAGGTTATTCCCGCAGAAGACGTACATCGACAACAAACACCTCTCGTTTTACGAGTGGACCCCGGAGGAGGTCGAGGTGTATGCCGCGGGGAACAATTGGAGGGAAAAGGTGGACCCTATAAGTGCTGCTCCAGAGACCCCGCTCGAGGACGAGATGGGGAAAAAGGAGGCCACCACTACGGTAAATGTCCTGGAAGCGTAGTGTCTGTTGTCTGTGAATTAGTGACGGCGCGGTCCAAGCGAGATGCACGCGTCGATTGTGTTTCATGCACCGGTCGAGTGATCGGGGTATCAATAGAACCAGTCTCCGCAACTGGCAGCGGCTCGCAGTGAGGCACAATAGCCTTTAGGCAAAATCTGCTCGGCGGGTCGTCCAGGGCTGTCGCCTTGGCGGTGTTCCCAAAGACGACAGCGAAGGAAAAGACGCGAGGATGAATTCCGAGAGTCTCGGCCGCTGTCTAGCTCGCTCGAAAGTCCGACGCTGACAAGCTCTTGGGTGCTGAACTTGCTCATCGCAGCCGTGAGGATAGCGTCCAGACCGGAATCATAGCTATATCGTGATGTATGCTCAGCGCATCAAGCAAAACAGAGGGAGTTCGACGCCGAACCTCCTGTTCCTTTCGCCAAACATTCTGGTCTATTGTGGAAACACGATCGAAGCTGTCTCCGTGTCCTACTCGCCAGCCACGTCTCGCAAGCGGGCATGGCAATCGACTGTATGGTCATCGGACCAGGTGTCCAAACGGGGCCTTGGTGGTCACTCCAGTCCTCTACCACGCCGCCTTCGTCTAACAGGGGAAAGACCCCCTACGACCCGGATGAAAGGAGCCACGATGCACAGCCTGGCCGGCCGAGCTGATCTCCGCTGTGACCGGCGCAGATCACGTCAAAGCACGCCGTAGACACAGGAGAGGCTCATTTGAACGAGTCACCGTTGTTCTTCTACCCCGTGGGAACCCGTCCGACATGATCGGAGAAGAGCTCGCCAACGTCGTCTTCGTCGAGACAGTTACGCCGGATCACGCCATACGCATCTCTTATCAGGCCCACCCTTGTTGATCTACCCCTCGAGGTGGGGCAGGCGGCATCGAAATGGAAGATGTCTGTACGATCCTTTATACGTGAGGGTCAGTGGCTCACACGCCAAAGCACGCCTTGGACAGAGGAGCGTTTGTCCTCGCAGGCTTACCCCTTTGTTCCTCTGACCCATGAGACGTTATAGGCTACGTACCCTCAAGGGGGTCTCCTTCAATTCTTCATCTATGTTTACAAAATTTATACCACTAGATAGCCAAGGACCACTTTGCCCCCACCCCAGTTGAGATCTCAGACAAATCTGCATGCATGAAGGAGCCATGGTGGACCAAAGTCTAGCTGATCTGGGCCGCCAACTGTCAGAGTCGTGCGGCGACCCTATCCCGATTTGCCCTAGTCTAGGCTAGCTTTTTGTCGAGCGACTGTTCCAGGCCCGTCGCGCTCCCACTTAGCTGTACTTGAGCTACCTCCGTGGAGCAAAGGCGCTGATCGATGACTTTGTCGTAAGATAGCCGAGAGCTTCTTGCGGCCGGCTACCGAGGGATAAGGTCGTCTAACGTATGCAGAGAGTTACTACGTATGAGACTTCAATCGAGAATCGCCAAGAAACCCTCTCTCACTGCCACCTTCCCTCTTATATGTCCGTCCGCTCCCTCGTCTCGACCTCTTCCTAACTTCCTCCTTTTTCCAGCAGGTTCCTTGACGTTCTCGCTTCTAGACCTCTATCGCCAAGCTTAGTCATCCTTCACCGATCATTACGTCACACCTTGCTGACCGTCGTCCTTTGTCGCTTCCGGAAGATTCCACCTTCAGGGTTTGCTGCAGGGCGTCGTCGGCCCTCGCCGCCTTTACTCGGAACTCGCCATAGGTAGTCGGAGGTCGCCGGTCAGAGGCTCGACTCTGACAATCTCCCCCACCTTACAAAATGATCGTCTTTGATCATACGCACGGTTACCAAGGTGCGGAACCGTGCGGCGGTTACCACGCAACGCGCTGAAACCTAGGCTACCGTAGCCATCCTTTCGATCATTTGAGGCGTCCTTCCGGGGGGTCCGCGAAAAGATCGGCAGAGGTCCCTCGCAACCAGCTTGACAACAGCTAGTTTTGGTCGTCGTCGAGTTTCGTTGACGGTTGTTACCCCCGTTCGCAAAGACCGAAGAGGGCGTAGCCGAGGTCGACTGTACGTATATAAGGTCGATGTCTCTTCGCTTCTTGTCTCCCAGCCCCTCGTCCGCGACCTTCCATAGACCCCCTACTCCTCTAGACCTCTTTCAGCCTTATACGAACATCATGTCCAACGCCGCCAGTCCTCGTAAGTTCGTTATAACGTCGCCGCTAATTCGTACAGGTCCCGCTTCGTCCTTGCTCGTCGAGATAGACAAGCGCGGTCGTCCAAAGCACCTTACCCCAACGTCGCCCGAGTACTACACGTGGTACGACGAAAAGGGTAAGAGGCGGCAATATCCTAGGCGAGAGTTGGATATGTTGGCCGTAAGTTCCGCGGTAGTATCGTGAGTGCCCCTGATGTCGCAGAAGTGGTATGCGAATGATCCGACGGTCGAGGTAACCGAAGTGAAGTGCGACCGATGTCGGTGAGTGTCGCCGCCGTTGCCTAAACCCAGCCGTAGTTCCGACTGACCTTGCCTAGCGAGGACAACTTTCCCTGCTACGTCCAGAAGCCAGGGTTCGGCAAAGCGAAACGGTGCTACACCTGCTGCACCGGCTCCTGCAGCTTCTTCAAGCACGACACCGTGGCGGAGCCTAGCGAGACACCGACCAACCTTACGTACTTAGAGCGAGCCATCGGTGGGCTTGACGCTGTCCTCGCTGGACCCGTGGGCGAACTCGCCGCCCCTCTCACGCGGGTCCAGGAAAATTTGCGGAACCTCCGCGAACAGTTCGTGGGTGGCCCGACAGCGGGTGGAGGTTCCGGCGCGACCGGAAACGGTCAGTGAGCTTCGGCTCACTTACAAAAATAGGAATAAATTTTGTATGCACCTCCATGTTGTCCGAGATCGTGTCCATGTAGCCGAGGGTATTGTGACCGTCTTCCAAGCTTACCGTTCTGAGTCCGATCATGTCGAGAGCTTATGGCTAAAGCAGCCGCTTCTCGGCTAGGTAGTCGTCCATGGCCGATGTTTCTTGAACTTGGTCTTCGTGAACCCAACTTGTCTCGTCGAGTGTTCCCTCGTAGCCTTTCCATTGCACAAGATATTCCTTATGCTTGCTTCCGCCCCTACCACTGGTACGTTCGCCGACGATCGCCTGAACTTCGTATTCTTACTCCCCATCAACTTCCAACGGTGGCGGAGGTACCTCATCTTCGCCGATTGTCGACGCACGCCAGGGCTCAAGTCGGCTAACATGGAAGACATCGTGTATTTTGGCCGTGCTTGGCAGCTCCAGTCGATAGGCGTGACTTCCAACTTTCTCGAGAACTCGATAAGGTCCGGTGTACTTCCAGTCTAACTTCCGCGCCGGCCGCTTTGACTTGATGTCCTTCATAGACAGTCGAACTTTGTCGCCTACCTCGAACTTCGGCGGTTCCTGACGACCTTCATTGTAGAACCGCGCCGCATACTGATTTGCTTCGGCGATGTTCTCTACACATTCCGCATGAATTTCGCCAAGATTTGTCGCCATCGATCGATCCTTCTTTGATATCGGGCCCTCCTGACTGAATTCCTGCGCCCATCGGGGGTGATAACCGTAGTTCGCGTAAAATGGCGTATGCTTGGTCGTTGCATGCAAGGTGTTATTGTAGGCGAACGACGCAAGGCCTAGAAGATCTGCCCAATCATTCTGCCGATGTTCGCAATGGACCCGCAGATAATGCTCCACGGTCTGGTTAACTCGCTCAGTTTGACCGTCCGTCTGTGGTTGATAGGCCGTAGATAGCCGAAGGTCGACGTTTAACCGCTTCATCAGAGCCGTCCAGAAAATGGAGACGAACTTATTTCCACGGTCGGACACTATCGCCTCTGGCAGTCCATGTTGGGCTACCACATGATCGACAAAGGCCTGCGCCATGTCTCGGGACTTCCACGTGGTCTTCGCCGGAATGAAGACTGCCCACTTCGTCAGTCGGTCAACTATCACGAAGATCGAATCATATCCGCGGCTTCGAGGTAGCGGTTCGACAAAGTCCATCGAGAGTTCCTGCCAAGGTCGCTGAGCCACCTCTAACGTCTTCAAGAATCCGTATGGTCGATGATGTACTGGCTTTGATCGCTGACAGACGGGACAACCTTCGACGAAGTTCCTTACCTCTGAGGCCAAACCAGGCCAGATGTAGTCTCGCTCGACAAGCTCGCGTGTCTTGTGACCTCCAGGGTGACCTGCCAGCCGTGACGAATGTCGAAGGTGAATCAGCTTTTGCCGAAGATCGCCGACTCCTGGGACATAGATCCGTCCTTCGAATAACAAAAACCCTTGGGTAGACCAACTTGGCTGAACATACCCTGCGTTCCGTAACCGTCGCCGTAGTTCCGTGATTGCTTTGCCACTTGTCGGGTTCACCTTGCACGTAGGGTGCGTGCAGCTGGCGCATACAACCGACTTTAGCTCTGTCACCACCTCTTCTACAGTCTCATCCGCACTTAGGCCATCTAAGATCTCATGATCGTCTAAGTGACTTAGACGTTCATTAACCATGACTGCCCCTAGCACTGGACCTTTGTCTTGGGACCATTCGCCCAGGGCTGGCAGTGCTTGGCCGAAGTTTGCCGCCAATGTAGTCGTAGATCCCTTTCCAAGGTGATAGTCTTCCCTTCTTGACAGAGCATCCGGAACTTGCGCTAACCTTCCGGGTCGATACTCGATGGTAAAGGTAAAATGAGACAAGATCTCTGACCATCGAGCAATTCGAGGCGAAAGTTGGCCAGGCTTCATAAATTTTGTCAAATTTAGGTGATCGGTGATTACCCTGCTTCGAACTTGGATCAGAAGATGCCTAGCTCTCTCGAAGGCCCGAACTATTGCCAAGAATTCCTTTTCGCCGACCGTATAACGTGTCTCCGTGTCCGTAAATCGGCCTGATTCGATGAATACAGGATGTTCTAGGGGTTAGTTAGGGGTTAGGGGGTTAGGGGTTAGGGTTAGGGGGTTAGGGGGTTAGGGGTTAGGGGTTAGGGGTTAGGGGGTTAGGGGGTTAGGGGTTAGGGGGTTAGGGGTTAGGGGGTTAGGGGGTTAGGGGGTTAGGGGTTAGGGGGT